>CM057142.1:18384465-18936729 GCA_029964075.1 Patiria pectinifera | reverse complement strand
GACTAAAAAGAAAGATCCAGGAAATTACAAAATGTAAAGAGGATAAAGTAAGACTTTATAGACTCGTGAAAATTCAAGATAATTGTCGTGGATTTCAAGATGTTAACTGACATGATTTCAAGATTGCAAGTTCAAGACATCAAGAGGACTCAACAAGACAGGCAATTTCAAGATTTCAAGATTCAAGACAGCTTCAGGAAAACTCATAAAATTTCAAGAACTGCAGAGGACTTGAGAACACACAGAAATTCTCACGTTTCAACAGGACTGATGAAAACTGCAAGGGACACCCCACACAAAAAAAATCAGGTAAATTTCAACATTTAAAATACCCAAGCTTTCAAGTCAAGATGTCAAGATTTCAAGAGAGATTCAGGGAAAATCAACAAGTTTGAAGATGTTGAGCAAAGCCACGCAAACTCTAGAAGCACTAAGACTTAAGATGACTAAAGAAAGATCCAGGAAATTACAAGATGTAAAGATGATAAAGGAAGACTTTATAGACTCGTGAAAATTCAAGATAATTGTCGTGGATTTCAAAATGTTAATTGACATGATTTCAAGATTTCAAGTTTGCAAGATTCAAGACAGCTTGAGGAAAACTCATTAATTTTCAAGAACTCAAGCGGACTCGGAGACACAGGAATGTTCAAGATTGCAAGTTCAAGACATCAAGAGAACTCAACAAGACATGCAATTTCAAGATTTCAAGATTCAAGACAGCTTCAGGAAAACTCATGAAATTTCAAGAACTGCAGAGAACTCGAGAAGACACAGAAATTCTCACGTTTCAAGAGGACTGATGAAAACTGCAAGGGGCACCCACAAAAAAAAATCAGGTAAATTTCAACATATAAAATACCCAAGATTTCAAGTCAAGATGTCAAGATTTGAGGAGAGATTCAGGGAAAATGAACAAGTTTGAAGATGTTGAGCAAAGCCACGCAAACTCTAGAAGCACCAAGACTTAAGATGACTGAAGAAAGATCCAGGAAATTACAAAATGTAAAGAGGATTAAGGAAGACTTTATAGACTCGTGAAAATTCAAGATAATTGTCGTGGATTTCAAGATGTTAACTGACATGATTTCAAGTTTGCAAGATTCAAGACAGCTTGAGCAAAACCCATCAATTTTCAAGAACTCAAGAGGACTCGAGGAGACACAGGAATGTTCAAGATTGCAAGTTCAAGACTGCAAGTTCAAGACATCAAGAGGACTCAACTAGACAGGCAATTTCAAGATTTCAAGATTCAAGACAGCTTCAGGAAAACTCATGAAATTTCAAGAACTGCAGAGGACTTGAGAACACACAGAAATTCTCACGTTTCAACAGGACTGATGAAAACTGCAAGGGACACCCCACACAAAAAAATCAGGTAAATTTCAACATTTAAAATACCCAAGATTTAAAGTCAAGATGTCAAGATTTCGAGAGAGATTCAGGGAAAATCAACAAGTTTGAAGATGTTGAGCAAAGCCACGCAAACTCTAGAAGCACCAAGACTTAAGATGACTAAAGAAAGATCCAGGAAATTACAAGATGTAAAGATGATAAAGGAAGACCTTATAGACTCGTGAAAATTCAAGATAATTGTCGTGGATTTCAAGATGTTAACTGACATGATTTCAAGATTTCAAGTTTGCAAGATTCAAGACAGCTTGAGGAAAACTCATTAATTTTCAAGAACTCAAGCGGACTCGAGGAGACACAGGAATGTTCAAGATTGCAAGTTCAAGACATCAAGAGAACTCAACAAGACATGCAATTTCAAGATTTCAAGATTCAAGACAGCTTCAGGAAAACTCATGAAATTTCAAGAACTGCAGAGAACTCGAGAAGACACAGAAATTCTCACGTTTCAAGAGGACTGATGAAAACTGCAAGGGCACCCACAAAAAAAAATCAGGTAAATTTCAACATATAAAATACCCAAGATTTCAAGTCAAGATGTCAAGATTTGAGGAGAGATTCAGGGAAAATGAACAAGTTTGAAGATGTTGAGCAAAGCCACGCAAACTCTAGAAGCACCAAGACTTAAGATGACTAAAGAAAGATCCAGGAAATTACAAAATGTAAAGAGGATAAAGTAAGACTTTATAGACTCGTGAAAATTCAAGATAATTGTCGTGGATTTCAAGATGTTAACTGACATGATTTCAAGATTTCAAGTTTGCAAGATTCAAGACAGCTTGTGCAAAACTCATCAATTTTCAAGAACTCAAGAGGACTCGAGGAGACACAGGAATGTTCAAGATTGCAAGTTCAAGACTGCAAGTTCAAGACATCAAGAGGACTCAACAAGACAGGCAATTTCAAGATTTCAAGATTCAAGACAGCTTCAGGAAAACTCATGAAATTTTAAAAACTGCAGAGGACTGGAGAAGACACAGAAATTCTCACGTTTCAAGAGGACTGATGAAAACTGCAAGGGGCACCCACAAAGAAATCAGGTAAATTTCAACATAGAAAATACCCAAGATTTCAAGTCAAGATGTCAAGATTTGAAGAGAGATTCAGGGAAAATGAACAAGTTTGAAGATGTTGAGCAAAGCCACGCAAACTCTAGAAGCACCAAGACTTAAGATGACTAAAGAAAGATCCAGGAAATTACAAGATGTAAAGATGATAAAGGAAGACCTTATAGACACGTGAAAATTCAAGATAATTGTCGTGGATTTCAAGATGTTAACTGACATGATTTCAAGATTTCAAATTTGCAAGATTCAAGACAGCTTGAGGAAAACTCATCAATTTTCAAGAACTCAAGAGGACTCGAGGAGACACAGGAATGTTCAAGATTGCAAGTTCAAGACATCAAGAGGACTCAACAAGGCAGGCAATTTCAAGATTTCAAGATTCAAGGCATCTTCAGGAAAACTCATGAAATTTCAAATACCCAAGATTTCAAGTCAAGGTGTCAAGATTTCAAGAGAGATTCATGGAAAATCAACAAGTTTGAAGATGTTGAGCAAAGCCACGCAAATTCTAGAAGCACCAAGACTTAAGATGACTAAAGAAAGATCCAGGAAATTACAAGATTTCAAGAGGATAAAGGAAGACTTTATAGACTCGTAAAAATTCAAGATAATTGTCGTGGATTTCAAGATGTTAACTGACATGATTTCAAGATTTCAAGTTTGCAAGATTCAAGACAGCTCAAGGAAAACTCATCAATTTTCAAGAACTCAAGAGGACTCGAGGAGACACAGGAATGTTCAAGATTTCAAGTTCAAGACATCAAGAGGACTCAACAAGACAGGCAATTTCCAGATTTCAAAATTCAAGACAGCTTCAGGAAAACTCGTGAATTTTCAAGAACTACAGAGGACTTGAGAAGACACAGAAATTCTCACGATTTCAAGAGGACTGATGAAAACTGCAAGGGACCCCACAAAAAAAAAATCAGGTAAATTTCAACATATAAAAAATACAAGATTTCAAGACATATTCAGGAAAAATCAACAAGTTTGAAGATGTTGAACCACGCAAACTCTAGAAGCACCAAGACTTAAGATGACTAAAGAAAGATCCAGGAAATTAAGAGATTTTCAGAGGATAAATGAAGACTTTATAGACTTGTGAAAATTCAAGATAATTCTCGTAGATTTCAAGATGTTAACTGAAATGATTTCAAGCTTTCAAATTTGCAAGATTCAAGACAGCTTGAGGAAAACTCATCAATTTTCAAGAACTCAAGAGGACTCGAGGAGACACAGGAGTGTTCAAGATTGCAAGTTCAAGACATCAAGAGAACTCAACAAGACATGCAATTTCAAGATTTCAAGATTCAAGACAGCTTCAGGAAAACTCATGAAATTTCAAGAACTGCAGAGAACTCGAGAAGACACAGAAATTCTCACGTTTCAAGAGGACTGATCAAAACTGCAAGGGGCACCCACAAAAAAAATCAGGTAAATTTCAACATGTAAAATACCCAAGATTTCAAGTCAAGATGTCAAGATTTGAAGAGAGATTCAGGGAAAATGAACAAGTTTGAAGATGTTGAGCAAAGCCACGCAAACTCTAGAAGCACCAAGACTTAGGATGACTAAAGAAAGATCCAGAAAATTACAAAATATAAAGAGGATAAAGGAAGACTTTATAGACTCGTGAAAATTCAAGATAATTGTTGTGGATTTCAAGATCTTAACTGACATGATTTCAAGATTTCAAGTTTGCAAGATTCAAGACAGCTTGAGGAAAACTCATCAATTTTCAAGAACTCAAGAGGACTCGAGGAGGCACAGGAATGTTCAAGACAAGACATCAAGAGGACTCAACAAGGCAGGCAATTTCAAGATTTCAAGATTCAAGGCATCTTCAGGAAAACTCATGAAATTTCAAATACCCAAGATTTCAAGTCAAGGTGTCAAGATTTCAAGAGAGATTCATGGAAAATCAACAAGTTTGAAGATGTTGAGCAAAGCCACGCAAATTCTAGAAGCACCAAGACTTAAGATGACTAAAGAAAGATCCAGGAAATTACAAGATTTCAAGAGGATAAAGGAAGACTTTATAGACTCGTGAAAATTCAAGATAATTGTCGTGGATTTCAAGATGTTAACTGACATGATTTCAAGCTTTCAAGTTTGCAAGATTCAAGACAGCTCAAGGAAAACTCATCAATTTTCAAGAACTCAAGAGGACTCGAGGAGACACAGGAATGTTCAAGATTTCAAGTTCAAGACATCAAGAGGACTCAACAAGACAGGCAATTTCCAGATTTCAAACTTCAAGACAGCTTCAGGAAAACTCGTGAATTTTCAAGAACTGCAGAGGACTTGAGAAGACACAGAAATTCTCACGATTTCAAGAGGACTGATGAAAACTGCAAGGGACCCCACAAAAAAAAAATCAGGTAAATTTCAACATATAAAAAATACAAGATTTCAAAACATATTCAGGAAAAATCAACAAGTTTGAAGATGTTGAACCACGCAAACTCTAGAAGCACCAAGACTTAAGATGACTAAAGAAAGATCCAGGAAATTAAGAGATTTTCAGAGGATAAATGAAGACTTTATAGACTCGTGAAAATTCAAGATAATTCTCGTAGATTTCAAGATGTTAACTGAAATGATTTCAAGCTTTCAAGTTTGCAAGATTCAAGACAGCTTGAGGAAAACTCATCAATTTTCAAGAACTCAAGAGGACTCAAGGAGGCACAGGAATGTTCAGAATTTCAAGTACAAGACATCAAGAGGACTCAACAAGACAGGCAATTTCAAGATTATAAGATTCAAGACAGCTTCAGGAAAACTCATGAAATTTCAAGAACTGCAGAGGAATCGGGAAGACACAGAAATTTTCACGATTTCAAGAGGACTGATGAAAACTGCAAGGGACCCCCGCCAAAAAAAATCAGGTAAATTTCAACATATAAAATACACAAGATTTCAAGTCAAGATGTCAAGATTTCAAGAGAGATTCAGGGAAAATTAGCAAATTTGAAAGTTTTGACTAAAGCCACGCAAACTCTAGAAGCAACAGGACTTAAGATAACTAAAGAAAGATCCAGAAAATTACAAGATGTAAAGAGGATAAAGGAAGACTTTATAGACTTCTGAAAATTCAAGATAATTGTCGTGGATTTCAAGATGTTAACTGACATGATTTCAAGATTTCCAGTTTGCAAGATTCAAGACAGCTTAAGGAAAACTCTTCAATTTTCAAGAACTGAAGAGGACTCGAGGAGACACAGGAATGTTCAAGATTGCAAGTTCAATTCATCAAGAGGACTCAACAAGACAGGCAATTTCAAGATTTCAAGATTCAAGACAGCTACAGGAAAACTCATGAAATTTCAAGAACTGCAGAGGACTTGAGAAGACACAGAAATTCTCACGTTTCAAGAGGACTGATCAAAACTGCAAGGGACCCCCACAAACAAAATTAGGTAAATTTCAACATATAAAATACCCAAGATTTCAAGTCATGATGTCAAGATTTCAAGAGAGATTCAGGGAAAATCAACAAGTTTGAAGATGTTGAGCAAAGCCACGCAAACTCTAGAAGCACCAAGACTTAAGATGACTAAAGAAAGATCCAGGAAATTACAAGATGTAAAGAGGATACAGGAAGACTTTATACACTCGTGAAAATTCAAGATAATTCTCGTAGATTTCAAGATTTTAACTGACATGATTTCAAGATTTCAAGATTGCAAGATTCAAGACAGTTTGAGGAATCTCATCAATTTTCAAGAACTCAAGAGGACTCGAGGAAACACAGGAATGTTCAAGATTTCAAGTTCAAGACATCAAGAGGACTCAACAAGACAGGCAATTTCAAGATTTCAAGATTCAAGACAGTTTCAAGAAAACTCATGAAATTTCAAGAACTGCAGTGGACTTGAGAAGACACAGAAATTCTCACGATTTCAAGAGGACTGATGAAAACTGCAAGGGACCCCACAAAAAAAAAATCAGGTAAATTTCAACATATAAAAATTACAAGATTTCAAGAGAGATTCAGGAAAAATCAACAAGTTTGAAGATGTTGAGCAAAGCCACGCAAACCCTAGAAGCACCCAGACTTAAGATGACTAAAGAAAGATCCAGGAAATTACAAGATGTAAAGAGGATAAAGGAAGACTTTATAGACTCGTGAAAATTCAAGACAATTCTAGTAGATTTCAAGATGTTAACTGACATGATTTCAAGATTTCCAGTTTGCAAGATTCAAGACAGCTTGAGGAAAACTCATCAATTTTCAAGAACTCAAGAGGACTCGAGGAGACACAGGAATGTTCAAGATTGCAAGTTCAAGACATCAAGAGGACTCAACAAGACAGGCAATTTCAAGATTTCAAGATTCAAGACAGCTTCAGGAAAACTCATGAAATTTCAAGAACTGCAGAGGACTTGAGAAGACACAGAAATTCGCACGTTTCAAGAACTCTGATGAAAACTGCAAGGGACACCCCACAAAAAAAAATCAGGTAAATTTCAACATTTAAAATACCCAAGATTTCAAGTCAAGATTTCAAGATTTGAAGAGAGATTCAAGGAAAATCAACAAGTTTGAAGATGTTGAGCAAAGCATCGCAAACTCTAGAAGCACCAAGACTTAAGATGACTAAAGAAAAATCCAGGAAATTACAAGATTTCAAGAGGATAAAGGAAGACTTTATAGACTCGTGAAAATTCAAGATAATTGTCGTGGATTTCAAGATGTTAACTGACATGATTTCAAGATTTCCAGTTTGCAAGATTCAAGACAGCTTGAGGAAAACTCATCAATTTTCAAGAACTCAAGAGGACTCGAGGAGACACAGGAATGTTCAAGATTGCAAGTTCAAGACATCAAGAGGTCTCAACAAGACAGGCAATTTCAAGATTTTAAGATTCAAGACAGCTGCAGTAAAACTCATGAAATTTCCAGAACTGCTCGAGGATTCGAGCAGACACAGAAATTCTCACGATTTCAAGTGGACTGATGAAAACTGCAAGGGACCCCGCCCAAAAAAATCTGGTAAATTTCAACATATAAAATACACAAGATTTGAAGTCAAGATGTCAAGATTTCAAGAGAGATTCAGGGAAAATCAACAAATTTGACGATTTTGACCAAAGCCACGAAAACTCTAGAAGCACCAAGACTTAAGAAAGATCCAGGAAATTACAAGATTTCAAGAGAATAAAGGAAGACTTTATAGACTCGTGAAAATTCAAGATAATTGCCGTGGATTCCAAGATGTTAACTGACATGATTTCAAGATTTCAAGTTTGCAAGATTCAAGACAGCTTGCGGAAAACTCATCAATTTTCAAGAACTCAAGAGCACTCGAGGAGACACAGGAATGTTCAAGATTGCAAGTTCAAGACATCAAGAGGACTCAACAAGACAGGCAATTTCAAGATTTCAAGATTCAAGACAGCTGCAGTAAAACTCATGAAATTTCAAGAACTGCAGAGGACTCGAGAAGACACAGAAATTCTCACGATTTCAAGAGGACTGATGAAAACTGCAAGGGACCCCCGCCCCAAAAAATCAGGTAAATTTCAACATATAAAATACACAAAATTTCAAGTAAAGATGTCAAGATTTCAAGAGAAATTCAGGGAAAATCAACAAATTTGAAGATGTTGAGCAAAGCCACGCAAACTCTAGAAGCACCAAAACTTAAGATGACTAAAGAAAGATCCAGGAAATTACAAGATGTAAAGAGGATAAAAGAAGACTTTATAGACTCGTGAAATTTCAAGATAATTCTCGTGGATTTCAAGATGTTAACTGACATGATTTCAAGATTTCAAGTTTGCAAGATTTAAGACAGCTTGAGGAATCGCATCAATTTTCAAGAACTCAAGAGGACTCGAGGAGACACAAGAATGTTCAAGATTTCAAGTTCAAGACATCAAGAGGACTCGACAAGACAGAAAATTTCAAGATTCAAGGCAGCTTCAGCAAAACTCATGAAATTTCAAGAACTGCAGAGGACTCGAGAAGACACAGAAATTATCACGATTTCAAGAGGACTGATGAAAACTGCAAGGGACCCCCGCAAAAAAAGAAATCAGGTAAATTTCAACATATAAAATACACAAGATTTCAAGTCTAGATGTCAAGATGACAAGAGAGATTCAGGGAAAATCAACAAGTTTGAAGATGTTGAGCAAAGCCACGCAAACTCTAGAAGCACCAAGACTTAAGATAACTAAAGAAAGATTCAGGAAATTACAAGATTTGAAGAGGATAAAGTAAGACTTTATAGACTCGTGAAAATTCAAGATAATTCTCGTAGATGTCAAGATGTTAACAAACATGATTTCAAGATTTAGTTTGCAAGATTCAAGACAGCTTAAGGAACCTCATCAATTTTCAAGAACTCAAGAAGACACGAGGAGACTCAGGAATGTTCAAGATTTCAAGTTCAAGACATCAAAAGGACTCAACAAGACAGGCAATTTCAAGATTTCAAGATTCAAGACAGCTTCAGGAAAACTCATGAAATTTCAAGAACTGCAGAGTACTCGAAAAGACACAGAAATTCTCACGATTTCAAGAGGACTGATGAAAACTGCAAGGGACCCCCGCCAAAACAAATCAGGTAAATTTCAACATATAAAATACACAAGATTTCAAGTCAAGATGTCAAGATTTCAAGAGATATTCAGCGAAAATCAACAAATTTGAAGATTTTGAGCAAAGCCACGCAAACTCTAGAAGCACCAAGACTTAAGATGACTAAAGAAAAATTCAGGAAATTACAAGATGTAAAGAGGATAAAGGAAGACTTTATAGACTCGTGAAAATTCAAGATAATTGTCGTGGATTTCAAGATGTTAACTGACATGATTTCAAGATTTCAAGTTTGCAAGATACAAGACAGCTTGAGGAAAACTCATCAATTTTCAAGAACTCAAGAGGACTCGAGCAGACAGAGGAATGTTCAAGATTGCAAGTTCAAGACTGCAAGTTCAAGACATCAAGAGGACTCAACAAGACAGGCAATTTCAAGATTTCAAGATTCAAGACAGCTTCAGGAAAACTCATGAAATTTCAAGAACTGCAGAGGACTTGAGAAGACACAGAAATTCTGACGTTTCTAGAGGACTGATGAAAACTGCAAGGGACCTCCACAAAAAAAAAATCAGGTAAATTTCAACATATAAAATACCCAAGATTTCAAGTCAAGATGTCAAGATTTCAAGAGAGATTCAGGGAAAATCAACAAGTTTGAAGATGTTGAGCAAAGCCACGCAAACTCTAGAAGCATCAAGACTTAAGATGAATAAAGAAAGATCCAAAAAATTACAAGATGTAAAGAGGATAAGGGAAGACTTTATAGACTCGTGAAAATTCAAGATAATTGTCGTGGATTTAGAGATGTTAACTGACATGATTTCAAGATTTCCAGTTTGCAAGATTCAAGACAGCTTGAGGAAAACTCATCAATTTTCAAAAACTCAAGAGGACTCGAGGAGACACAGGAATGTTCAAGATTTCAAGTTCAAGACATCAAGAGGACTCAACAAGACAGGCAATTTCAAGATTTCAAGATTCAAGACAGCTTCAGGAAAACTCATGAAATTTCAAGAACTGCAGAGGACTTGAGAAGACACAGAAATTCTCACGTTTCAAGAGGACTGATGAAAACTGCAAGGGACCCCCACAAAAAAAATCAGGTAAATTTGAACATTTAAAATACACAAGATTTCAAGTCAAGATGTCAAGATTTCAAGAGAGATTCAGGGAAAATCAACAAGTATGAAGATGTTGCGAAAAGCCACGCAAACTTTAGCAGGACCAAGACTTAAGATAACTAAAAGAAGATCCAGGAAATTACAAGATTTCAAGAGGATAAAGGAAGACAGTATAGACTCGTGAAAATTCAAGATAATTCTCGTAGATTTCAAAATGTTACCTGACATGATTTCAAGATTTCAAGTTTGCAAGATTCAAGACAGCTTGAGGAAATCTCATCAATTTTCAAGAACTGCAGAGGACTCGAGAAGACACAGAAATTCTCACGATTTCAAGAGGACTGATGAAAACTGCAATGGACATCCCAAAAGTCAGGTAAATTTCAACACATAAAATACACAAGATTTCAAGTCAAGATGTCAAGATTTCAAGAGAGATTCAGGGATAATGAACAAATTTGAAGATATTGAGCAAAGCAACGCAAACTCTAGAAGCACCAAGACTTAAGATAACTAATGAAGGTTTAGGAAATTACAAGATTTCAAGGGGATTCAGGAAGACTTGATAGACTCGTGAAAATTCAAGATAATTCTCGTAGATTTCAAGATGTTAACTGACATGATTTCAAGATTTCAAGTTTGCAAGATTCAAGACAGCTTGAGGAAAACTCATCAATTTCCAAGAACTCAAGAGGACTCGAGGAGGCATAGGAATGTTCAAGATTTCAAGTTCAAGTCTTCAAGAGGACCCAACAAGACAGGCAATTTCAAGATTTCAAGATTCAAGACAGCTTCAGGAAAACTCACGAAATGTCAAGAACTGCAGAGGACTCGAGGAGACACAGAAATTCTCATGATTTCATGAGGACTGATGGAAACTGCAGTGGACCCCTAAAAATTAGGTAAATTTTAAAATGTACTGTACGCACAATTTCAAGTCAAGATGTCAAGATTTCAAGAGATAATCAGGGAAAATTATCAAGTATGAACATGTTAAGCAAAGCCACGCAAACTCTCGAAGCACCTTGATTCTAGATATGTAGAGAAGTTCCAGGACATTACAAGATTTATAGAGGAAAAAGAAAGACTTCATAGACCATTTAAAATTGAAGATGATTCATGTAAATTTCAAAATTCAAACTACCAATATTTTAAGAGTTGAAGATTGCAAGGTTAGAGACAGCTTCAGGAAAACTGACGAAGATTCAAGATTTTTAGGCTGTAAGATTCACGAGAGATACAAGCAAAGTAAGGAAGACTTATTCATTTTGAATATTGCAAGCACGACTTTAAATGGATCAAGAAAAAAACTTGAGATGATCGTACACATTTCAGGAGGTGATTTAACTTTATTTCAAAATTTGAAGATTTCAGATTGCAAGATTAGAGACAGCTTCAGGAAGGCTCATTAAGTTTAAAGATTTCAAGAGATCTCTGGAAGACAGGATTTCCAAGATATCAGGAGGACTCAGGAAAACGCAGGAAGATTTCAAGTGGTCTGGAAACTCCGATAGACTCCGGAAGTTGAGGTAGATTGATTTTAAGATCTCGAAATTTTAAATCAAGAGGACTTTAAAACCTACAGGAATGTTTGCAGATTTCAAGAGAGAACCTATTAAAAACTCAAATAGACTCCTGAAAATTCAGGTAGATTTTGGAATATTATTATTAGAAAGAATACAAGATTTCAAGAGTTTAATATTTCAATCGAGATTGGGAAATGAAATTTCTAGATTATAAGCAAACTCAGGCGAACTTAATACGTTTCTAGATTTTAAGAGGTATTAAAACTCTGGATTTCTGGATATACAATTAACGAGATTTCTAGAGGTGTTGATTGCAGGATTCACGCGTTATTCAAGCAAAGGATCACTCGTGCATTTTCAAGATTTCAAACAAGAATTTAATACACTCAGAAAAACTCAAGATGATCATATACATTTCAGGAAGTTCAGGTACTAGGTTTCAAGAAAAAATCAGAAAACTAGTGAAATCACGTATATTTCAGGATGTAAATTAACAGTATTTCAAGATTTGACGATTTCAGATTGCAAGATTCAGAGAGCTTCAGGAAAAGGTATGAGGTTTCAAGATTTCAGTTATTTACAAGGGAACTGGAAGACAGGAAGCTCCAAGATATCAATAGGACTTAAGAACCAATGCACAGGAAGTTTCCAGATTTCGAGAGGACTCATTAAAACTCCAATAGACTCCGGAAAATTCAGTTAGATTTAAGGATATTATTTTAGCAAGATTTCTAGATTTCAACAGAGATTTGGAAAAAAACACTTAAAAACCTGAAATGTCAAGATTGTAAGCAAACTCAAGCGGACAAAAGACGTTTCAAGATTTCAAGATGGATAAGGAGACAATGGATTTAAGGATTGAAAAGTAATGAGATTCCTAGATTTTTAGATTGGAAGATCCACGAGAGGTTCAAGCATACCGTAAGAAGACTCATGCATTTTCAAGATTTCAAGATTTCAAGCATGACTTAAAAAGAAAAATCGAGATGATCATATACATTTCAGGAGGTACATATAAAATTATATTTCAAGATTTGAAGATTTCAGATTGCAAGATTCGAGAGAGCTTCGGAAAACGCATTGGGTTTCAAGAAATCAAGAGATCTCTGGAGGACAGGATGTTTCAAGATACAGGAGGACCAAGGAAGACGCAGTAAGTTTTAAGATGTCAAGAGGTCTGATGAAAACTTTGATTGATTCCAAGATTTCAAGAAAAATTCAGGAAACCCACGACATCTCATGATTACCAGCAAACTCAGGAGGGATTCAACAAGTTTCAAGATTTCGAGAAGAATTTAAAGAAATGGGAAAGCTCAAGATTTCAAGACGAATAAATTCAAGATTTCAAGGCGACTTCCTGAGTCTTTTAGACATGAACGATGAATCAGGTAGATTTCAGGATATCCAATTCACAAAATGTCTAGCTATATAGCTTGTTTGATTCAAGACAGATTCAGAAAACCTCATGAAGTTTAAAGATTTCAAGCACTCAGAAAGGCGCATGCATTTTTTTTTTAAATTTCAAGAAAACTAAGGCAAGATTTCATGAGGACTAAGAAAGACTCTTAAAATTTAGTGTGATTCAGGTAAAATTCAATTTGATTCAGGCAGATTTCAGGAAATAAAATTAACAATATTTTAAGATTTTGAGATTTCAAGATTGCAGGATTCAAGAGAGATACATGGAAACTCATGAAGTCTCACGATGTTCAGCAAACCAAGGACGACTCCGGAGGTCTCAAGATTTTAAGATGAGTCTAGAAGACACAGGGCGTTTCAAATTCAGGTAGATTTTAAGATATAAACTAGATTTCAAGATTGCAGAATTTCTAGAGAGATTCAGGAAAAGTCATGACATTTCAAGATTTCAAGTAGATTCAGGAGACTCCAGAAGTTTTCAAGAAGAATAAATTGACTCAGGAAATTTCAAGATTTCAAGAGGTTTTAGTACGTCTGTTATAGGTTCAGGAAAATTCAAAATGATTCAGGTAAATTTCAGGATATACAATTAACACGATTTCTATAGGATTCAGAAAAACTCCCAAAGTTTCGAGATTTAAGAGATGTGTGCATGGAAGAAGCAGGAAGTTTCAAGATATCAAGAGGGCTCAGGCAAGCACAGGAAAGTTTTATTATTAAAATGACTTATGAAAGTCTTTTTGACTACTGAAAATTCAGGTAGATTTTAATATGTATATCAAAAAAATATTTCAACGTTTCAAGATTGAAAGTTATCAAGAGACATTTAGGAAAACTCATGGTTTTTCAAGATTTCTTGCAAACGCAGGTAGACAGAAGATTTTCAAGATTCAAGAGGTCTCTGGAAGACAGGAAGTTTCAAAATTTAAAAAGGTCTTATGAAAACTGTAATGGACTCTAAAATTCTGTTAGATTTTATGATATACAATATTAAAGACTTGAAAGATTTCAACTATATTTATCTTTATAATAATACAATTTATGGTGTTTACAGATTTCAAGCAAGCTTACGAAGACTCAGGCAGTTTCAAGTTTTCAAGAGGACTCAAGAATACTCAGGAAGATTCAGGAAGTTGTAAGATTTCAAGAGGACTTGGGAAGAAACAAGAAGTTTCAAGATTTCAAGAGGACTCGGGGAAGAAACAGGAAGTTTCAAGATTTCAAGAAAACAGAGGAAGACTCGAGAAAAGTTCTGTATTTGAAACAGGTCGGCTTTGTTTTTGAGTAGTTAAATTTAAACGACGGTCATCGGTTCTAATAGTTGTCATTTTTAATCTGAGAAAGTAACTGTACCATTCAGCCTCGATCCAAATCATTTGTGTGTCTAATGTGTGTAGGAACCAACCGAAATTATATCGTCCACGTTTGGTAAAAATCTCACCTCTACCTCTGTTGAATTACTATAGCCTCCGGCGTGATGCTGGTAATGCTCTTTGTCCTACTCCAAGACTTCTCTTACAGTGACCCTATAAATGCCTACATTAAAAGTAACACTTAATTTGATACAAACATCACCATGAATGTTATATATGTTCTGACTACTCAAAGCTTTGCTCGCATTTTGCCACGACAAACAAATGCGACATTAAACCCTCTATTGTTTTAAGCTCTGGCAGGAGCTTGTACATGTCACTTGGTGGTAGGTCGGTCAGTCTCCCGAAAAAATGACCAAAATAGCCCCTAAATTTCCCTTAAAATATAACTACAACATTTTAATTTTCAAAAAGAAAAGAAAAGCAAACAAGATTAATTAAATACTTACCAAAAATTGTTTGTGACAATTCGGAAAGATGTTTAAGACAAGTTTGTAAACTTAGGCAAAATATGTGCACTTGTGTTATAGTCACTGGTATTATTACAAATCACTGTAAATCTAGGTACAAATCTAAGGTAGATGATGTTCCATGTGCCATCGTCGTCACATTTTTGGGCGTCGCATTTAAGCTTTGGCAGGGATCATTTAATAAACATTATTCATTATTAAGAAATGGATTTAAGCAAACTTGAGATCGTAGTCAACGCGGCTAATAACTCAATCCTCGCGAGTTTTTCGGATTTATTCAGCGATCATCAGTTGCTCGACGTTAAAACGGATGAAAATGTAAAGAGATACAATTCTGACACTGACATTTTATCCAAACCAACAAAATGATGCAGAGTGGTGCAGTACGACTACTGGTTGAGTTTCGGTGTCTTGTAAAGTTTCAACAATGTCGCTAATATCATCGGCGGCTTTGGGTAGTTCTCTCAACTTGATACTCTCGGGTTTGTCGTCGATCGAGTTTTTCTCTCTATTTGGCACTGAGTGTCTTTATTCGAAATTCAGAAAAATTAAGGTCATGCGAATTAAAGCGAAACGGTATCTGTTTGTTTAAGCCTACGTTGCTAATTTGTATTTTTTTTACCCACCTTGTACATACATTTTTTTTGCCAGGACCAGTTCTTCTCTGTTTTAATGTATACATTTATATCGACACCCACTTTGAAATAATTGAAATCCACGAATATGGGAGCGTTTTCATATTTATTTTTAAGACACCGTAAAAATCACGAACATCATCTTCTGGTACACTCCTCCTAAGATCGCCAAGTGTACATGTGTCGATAACGCTTTCCGTATCGAGTGGTGCAGGTTGGGTGTTGTCGCAGGTGTCATCCCATCAAAGATTGGTTTCATCGGTGTAATCCCCGAGGTCTTGTGTTTGTAGAGTGTCAAAGGGATCCCGTTCGAAATCCTCTCCACCTTCTGCCATTTATATACTACTTCTATAATATATTAGGTAGAGTTAACAATATTTGGTGGTAGTATACCCTGACTGGCTTGCCAGAACTGTCTGTAAATCGCACCCCGTGCTGCTGGTAAAGCTCTTTGTCCCACTCTAAGACTTCTCTTATAGCGACCTAATAAAAGTCCACGTAAAAAGTACATGTAACGCTAAATTTAATACAAACATCATCATGACAGTTATGTATAGGTTCTGGCAACTCAGCTTTGTCACGTTAAACGTATGTGACATTAAACCCTCTATTGTTTTAAGCTCTGACAGGAGCTTCTACATGTCGCTTGGTTTTCGGTCGGTCTGTCCCCGGAAAAAATGACCAAAAAAGCCCCAGAGTTTCTCATAATATATAACTACGAAAACATAATTTTAAATTAAAAGTTAAGCATAGAAATAGATTAAATACTTAGCATAACAAATTATTTGTCACAATTTGGAAAGATGTTTACAAAAAGTGTGTGTTAATGGAGGCAACATATGTGCAGTAATGCTAATTGTCACGTGGTATTTATCATAACTCACTATCAATCGAGGTAAAAATCTAAGGTATATGGTGGTCCATTATGTGCCATCGGTGTTGCATTTTTGGGCGTTGCACTTTTAAGCTCTGGCAGGGATCATATTGATAGATTTCATGCAAGACTTTCGTGCAAGACGGCCAGGGCTAAAAATTGTGCACTCGCACTTGTTTATTTTTTCTTAATTGAATAAACTTTGTGATTGATACCGTAGATTTAAGCAATCTTGAGATCCTAGTCAACCCGGCTAATAGCAACTCATTTGTCGCGAGTGGTCCGGATTTATTCAGCGATTATCGGTTACTGGACGTTAAAACGATGAAGATGTAATGTGTTTCGGTGTCTTGTTCTGAATTCTGTCGCTAATATCATCGGCGGCTTTGGGTTAGTTCTCTCAACCCGATACTCTCGGGTTTATCGTGGATCGAGTGTTTCGCTGTATTAGACACTGAGTGGTATTATTCGATAGTCA
Organism: Patiria pectinifera; assembly: GCA_029964075.1. Lineage (NCBI taxonomy): Eukaryota > Metazoa > Echinodermata > Asteroidea > Valvatida > Asterinidae > Patiria > Patiria pectinifera. Next base: position 18,919,803 of record CM057142.1, on the reverse strand, counting down.
ACCTGAAAGGTTGCGGTCACGCGAATTAAAGCAATATGGTATCTATTTGTTTATGTTCCTAATTTGTAGAATATTTTTTTTACAAACTTCGTCTGTAGGAAAATATCCAGTACCACTCCCTTCCTGTTTTAATGTATCAATTTATATCGACACCCACTTTAAAATCATTGAAATCCACGAGTTTGGGAGCGTTTTCGTATATTTAGTTTTTATGACACCGTAAAAATCACGAACATCATTAATACACTTCTCCCAAGATCGCCAAGTGTACATGTGCCGTTAATACTTTCTGTGTCGAGTGGCGCAGGTTGGGTGTTGTCAAAGGTGTCATCCCATCAAAGATTAGTTTCCTCGGTGTAATCCCCGAGGCCTTGTGTTTGTACAGTGTCAAAGGGATCCCGTTCGAAATCTGCTCCACCTTCTGCTATTTATATACTACTACCATAAAATGTTTGGGTAGAGATTAACAATATTTGGTGGTAGTATAACCCGACTCGCTTGCCATGGATTTTATGTAAATCGCATCGTTATCTTGCGGTGTATATTGTCAATTATCTAGTTTTCCTACATCTGCCGGTTTGATTTTCAAATTAGTCTTTTAACCAACATGGTATTACCTACGGTTATCGCGCGTAATACGGTGCCTTAAAAAGTATAAGCGATATAGTCTTCGGATCTGTATCCAGTTTTTAAATAAATATGTTATAAGCTGAATTATAAAAACAATATTCCATTTCTATTTCTATTTTTATCAAACTTCTTTGGTGGTGGGAGTGATGGTTCTATATGCATTTGGCTAAGTATTTTCGTGATCTCCCTGCAAGCTCTTGCGAACATTTCTCTTTTTGTTGTGTCCTGCCAATAGTTGATCTTGTTTTACTTTATTGGGATTTTTTGTTTTACTCGTAAAAATATTTGTTGTCTCTTTTACCGTCTCCATCGTCTTGTGTGGCACACTTTGTTCCACTTTTGACTGCGATGTCTGAGTCACCTTTTATTGTATTATATTTTTTTTAGTAGATTGATCATATACAGTTATCTACTGATGGAGACAAATACAAACCTGTAATTGTAGCAGACTTAGCACAGTAAACTTGCCATACCGATGGATACCACCAGATAATTGTCCAAGTCTTCAGTGGCGCGTACCAATGGTAAGGAAATAAGCCACTAGAGCAACTTAAAAGTGTAGTCGTATTTAGGAATGAGAAATGTGTCAAAAGACTTTGGCTGCACACTATCTACGGCTGTATGAATGCATGTGTGGCGTGTTTTGTCCACCAAAGTGCCGATGTTTATAATTCCTTCATTGGCCAAAACTGTGTCCACAGTGACATTTTATGAATCTTAACAGCGAAGACTCTATGTGTTAATAAAGTGTTGGGAGAAAACTGGGAAGGGGGGGGGGGCAAACTGGGGGCAAGGATAAATGCCCCCAATGCCTCCCTCCCCACCTCACCTTGCAGTCCCCCGTAGCGCCGCTACTGCAAATTTTTCGTAAGAGAATCTTCCGAGTCTACCGATGATGAAGCCCGGGGTTTAATTAACATTTGCGTAGAGTCGCGCTTAAAACTCTGGTATAAAGACTCAACATCTACTCAAACTCGTAATCATTTCTTTACCCAGATAATTAACTTTGTAATTACTGTATAGCTTACTAGTCTTGTTTTTCAAAGTCTAACTGTATCATTTACGCATGTACTCTTTATTGAGATTCTTTTATTAGAATCACCGGCTGAAATCACTCTTCATAGTCTATTTTTGTTCTACGTTTTTCGCATCTTGCGTTTGCAATGTATTTTAGAGAATCCATCTTGGTGCTTATTTTTGAACAGTCTTAATATTATTTCATCGGTTTTATTGTATCTTAATAAATACCTTGGAGAGTTGATGGTTTCTGATTGGTCGAGACTCGATCACGTGGCCGGTCATTAACGGTGATAATGGACCGGCTTCAAAGATCAAGCGAATACATGGCCCCTGAACCAGCATTGATCAAGCCCCGTTCAGCCCCATGCAAGCCAATGATTGGTCAAAATATAGTAACAGTCCTACGGTAGCTTTTAACAATTGAGCACTGCACATGCGCTCAACCCCCATCGCGTGAGACTGACGCGCGCGTACGCCCTACAGTTGCTAAGGATGCGTGCGTGCGCGCGCGTAAGGAAGTTTTGAAACGACATCGTACAGCAGTGCAGTATATACTGAGGATGTTTACGACGAAAGCGTAGATCCGATTTATTTTCTTTGAAACACTTCACCCACCGACATATTTACCTTTCCTAAACCGAGCATCTTTGTAATTCCGGACACAAGGAATGTGTAAACGAGATTTCAGCTTCCTCCATCAGGTAAAGATATGAAAACATTGTTGTAATTTGTTTCGCTACGGCAGCAGTTTCTGTTGAGTTTACGTCGTTATAGCTGTTAAGCTAAAATATGGCCCATGAACATGAACAAAAAAAAAGTCTGGAAATATCGCCGGAAAAAAGTCACAAAATTGGAGCATTTTAACTGTTTATTTCGTCATAAAGGTATTTATTAATGGGAATAACAGTGTGAGGATCCGGTCTTCACTGTGTGATAATGACCGGGTGTGGGGTTGACCGCTGTTAATGGACCTCGACTTCGTCTCGGTCCATTAACAGCGGTCACACCCACACCCGGTCATTATCACGCAGTGAAGCCCGGCTCCTCACACTGTTATTCCCTTAGTAAAACGTGAACTTGAAAGAAATGTACTCGTAAGACAAATTCAAAATGTACGCAATATCCAACATGGTTACTAAATAAAAGTGCTCTTTTAATTAAACGCTGCATTTTTTTTAATACAACTGTTTACACAACTATAGCTGTCTAACAAAATCGTAAAAAACACAATAGTTGTACAACTAGCTGCGTAGCAAATACATAGCAAAATACAACTAGCTACAAAGTACAGCAAACTGTGGGACTTGTTTTTAAAATCAAATTGCTGCAAGGTATATCTTTGAGATGGTCATACTAATTTTCCTCTAAAGGCACGACGTCATTTTCTTCTAGACATTGTTCGAAACTCTTTTGTCCTTGCCATGAAGAAGAACTTTGGTATCTACTTTGCCTTGTTTTCCCCAGATTTGAAGGCAAATGATCTGCATCACTGGCTTTAGTTTCTGATTTTTGTGATGGTTTTGTGATTTTTAATAATGGATGATATTGATCGGTATGCACATCTTTAAACAAAAATTTGTAAACGTCGGCATCAGTCAAGTTTAGTAACTCGTAACCTTCGAGACACACTCTTAATTTGTTTGATTAGGTATCGTCCCAAAATTGTTGTACAGATTCCTACAAAAATTAACAAAATATTTAAATTGTATCAAAAAACAACTTAAAGAAGAAACTAAGCGCGAAGGACGTTTAACGATACATGTACTGACAATGCCCTTAATACAACAGCCTATATACCTACAACACGAACCAACGGTGTTGGACTTTTATACGCCTAGCGAAGAACAAAGAACTGACGAGATCATTATATCTTAGGAGGTTCAGCTGCACTAGGTTTTTTGTTATTTATAAAGTTATTTTAGTACATAAGTAATAAGTGTAGTCGTATTTATGAATGAGAAATGTATCAAAAGACGTTTGGCTGCACACTATCTACGGCTGTATGAATGCATGTGTGACGTGTTTTGTCCACCAAAGTGCCGATGTTTATAATTCCTTCATTGGCCAAAACTGTGTCCACAGTGACATTTTATGAATCTTAACAGCGAAGACTCTATGTGTTAATAAAGTGTTGGGAGAAAACTGGGAAGGGGGGGGGGGGCAAACTGGGGGCAAGGCTAAAGACTTGGGGGAAATGCCCCCAATGCCTCCCTCCCCACCTCCCCTTGCAGTCCCCCCCCCCCACCCGTAGCGCCGCTACTGCAAGTTTTAGAACCTCGTAACAAGTTTAGAAACTCGTAACCTTCGAGACACACTCTTAATTTGTTTGATTAGGTATCGTCCCAAAATTGTTGTACAGATACCTTCAAAAATTAACAAAATATTTAAATTGTATCAAAAAACAACTTAAAAAAGAAACTAAGCGCGAAGGACGTTTAACGATACATGTACTGACAATGCCCTTAATACAACTGCCTATATACCTACAACACGAACCAACGGTGTTGGACTTTTAAGTTGTTTTAGTACATAAGTAATAAAAAAACAACCACAGTCAGATATAGAAGCTGGACTACAAAAATAGTGCTCAGTCCTAGATGTTATTGGAAGGGTGAAGGGGCCGTCAAACGGTTATCGGGAAAGGTGGTCTGTGTCGAACGAAGTAAGATAATTGAAAACAAACAGTTTGGAAAATATATTCGCCCACCGCCCAAGTATTATATACCTCGCCCAACGAGTTTAAATAAATCAACGGTTATTTCTGATGAAGTGCATCAAGCCGTCTGTACGAAATCATTCAAGTTCGCGTAATATCTGTCGTAGACGTGACGACCAGATATAAGGAGGTGGAGTTTCTCCCTAAGAGAACGAATACTGAGGTCTTCGAAACTATTAGTAACATGTATACGAGGTCGGCATTAACTTGGCAAAACAATTATCAAAGTGGACTCCGGTAAAGATTTGTATGGCAAATTTTAAAAACCTGATGAAATTAAAAATGTTTTTTTTTTTTTTTAAATATTATATATATTTTCAAATTGATCAGATTTCGAAAGATCCTGGCCAATTTGCTTTATCATTATCTCAAAAATGGGCCTAATCCTTCATTCGTAATTAGGCAAGAGCTTCAAGACAAACTGAATAATACCGAGTTACCGGCCAACGAAAAATGACCGAAAGCTACCCTGTTTATACCGGACGGTATATTGTATATATTGGTGTCTAACGGAATGACAGTTTAGCCTGTGACACGGTGTAAATGGTGTGATTTTCTTATTGAATTTGACTCATCGTGTGGAACTGATGCTGGATCTCTGAAGATGTAGTCGTAATAATAACTTTGCGTCCCAAACTTGTCCTTTAGTTTACTGATGACCTTTTATTTTTAGCGTTGATGATTGAAAATGAGATGTACAGGCCTATCCGTCGTGTTTTTTTAGCAGTGCAAGTCAATTTGCCGTTGTAAGTATAGAACTGCCGGGCTTAATCAAATGTGCATCCTTACTTTCTAAATTGAGAAAAAAATGATGGGTATCAAAGTACGATTGAATTGTTAATTTTAGATTGAAGTAGGCATGCACAGCGGCTCCATATTTGTCCGTGACTTGGCACGGACAAATCTTCTTTTCGCAGTGTACAAAAAAACTCTGTAAACGAGTATTTTTTTTTCTTTTTCGTATCGACTTTTTGGTGTTGGTCGCACTGACAAGGATTCGAGTAAATCCGTTTTTTGTAAAGTTAGCAGGTGTTTGATTGTTTAATTGATTTCATCTTGTGGAGTAAATTATCATAACGTGTGGATTACCAAATATGAGATCAATGTCTGGCTGTTCATCTATCAGCGAGTCTATAAAATGAGTTGTGGCGTCTCTTCCTTTAAGGGTCTTTTGACTCATGTTTCGACCGTCGCATCTCACGGCCACGAACGAATAGCATAGCTCTATGATCGTGCGTTTTAGCGTAATTGTAGTCTGTTATTTTTTTCTGGTTTTGGTTCGAAATCGACATAAATGACGGATCGTTCATTCGCAAGGTAAGAGCTTTGAGACGAACTTGATAATACCGAGTTAGGCCTACCGCCGAACGGAAAATGACTTGCTAGTGCGTTTATACCGGACGGTAAAATGTATCGCTTTTCTGTCTAACGGACCTAATAACAGTTAAGTCTGTGACACAGTGTAAATTAATGTGATTTTCTGATTAAGTTGACTCATATCGTGTGAAATGACCTCGTGTTTTGAAGATGTAGTCGTAATAATTAATGACTTTGCGTCCTACTTTGTCTTTCAAATTACCCATGACCTTTTTTGTTTGTTATAGTTGTACAACTTGTGGTACGATTTGTAGTTCGAGAAATCGTACAAGTTCAAGTTTTTCATATTTTCGTGTGCGTCGTATGTGTAAATGGTGAATAAGTCTGTGTCGGTGTTCATTAATCTGACTCCGTATCCGTGCATCGTTTTCATGTGAATGAAAGTAGTTTTTGACAAATCCAAGATGAGTATTCAGCAGTACATCGGTTTGATTTAAACACCGTTTTAGTTTTGTACATTTCAACAAATGATAATTGACATTCTTCGAATGTGGTGGTCGATTTTTTATTTCGTTTAGACACAGTCTTGTATGAGTTTTCTTGTTGTCTCCGAGTATAATTGCATTTATTATATTTCACACGTCTTCGACGTCTTGCCAAACATGCACCGAGTTGTTCATCAGCGCAGCGTGAAGAAATCTGTTTCCAAGTCCGACTTTCTGTTCTGTTCTGTGTCGAGTATTTGTATCAATATCCGACGTCAACCACGAGTGCCTGCTTATATTTGTGAACGCGATGTACCTCAAACATGAACCACGTGTTTGAAGCGACGTGATGTAGGCCTACTCGGTAGTACCTTTCTTTGGATTAGTCCATTTAACTTCTTCATGCGATGGGTATGGCCCAACCGTATAAATTGTTGGTATCGAGACACATGTACATAATATACGACGACGGCTTGTGTAGGTCGTAGCCTTGGTCGTATTCTTGGTCGTATTCTGGCAGGTGTTTGATTTTTTTTGCCTTGAAATATCGCGTGCTACCGGCGCTGGATATTCGTCTTCTTTTTGATTTCTCGACAAACAAATAGCCTACCTGTCTACGTCCGTCAAGCTCCAGTTGGAGTTCAGAGTGTTTGATTTGATTTGAGTAGTGGGGGTAAGTGGTATGTATTTAACCCATGAACCCCATTTTTTTTCACAAGTGCCCCCCTTTTTTCAACGTCCCAATGAAGAGCGCCACCTATTTTCCCGTAGTGCACGTGATCGCCCCCCCCCCCGGTTGTTTGATTTTATGTGCTTTTTAAATTTCAGCACGGATGATTTAGTAATGGTCAAAGTGCCCTTTTACGTCAACCCCGTCCCCAGGGTGTCGAGCAGTACGCGCCCATCACTACCTGCTCTCTCAATCATGTGCAAATATAGTCTGGTGCCTGCATGTGCGCTACATTAGCGGTTTTTTGTGTACGGTGTCTGGGGTAAAATAGCATCAATTCGTCGCGCCGCCAGTTATGAAACACGATTTTTTTTAAGTTAAAATGTTACAATCTGACCCGCCAATTGCAGTATCACATTTCATAGTGAACTTACTAGGAGCATTTTTGAGAAGGCGTGGACGTTACAATCACAATAATCGTGAAAACACGAAACGCACTTTGGAAATAACAACGCCAACTACATGATATTAATCCATTACTATAGCAAATTGCGGTATCGAATCACGCTACAGGAAGAAAGTTTGCTATCAAGAACTTACTATTGGAACGAGGTTGGAAATAAAGTAAGCACTGGGGACGAGGTTGCTTATACGTCTACCCCCCCCCCCCCCCGCGCCCTCCCCTACCCCTCAAAGGGAAAAAATGCCCTTGCTACACGCCTTGCGATAACCCGGGGGCTGAGCAATAATTAGCCGGATCTAACTGGTATTTGTTGAGCTCTGACGTCATCGTCTTTTGAAGTATGTTCGTCTTTGAGATTGCTGTAAAATTGGGCCATTGGTATATATATGAATGTTTGATTTGGCCTCAATATATCAAACAAGTCCATATACTTACGGATAAACGCCTTCTTGTAGAAGCACATCGGTATAAATAATCTCTGAGTAAAGTAAACGGTCTCTGAGTAAAGTAAGCGACTCTTTTGGACAAGCTTTGAACGACGTCGCCATCAAAATAAACGAGTCTATAAATCGCGATTGAATGAGTGAAAATGACATTATACAAGTACATACATGCAGGCCTATACTACCTTTCGGATTGTTTTTCTTTTAGCAATGCGCGTCAATTTGCCGTCGTGAGTATAGACTGCCTGGCATAATCAAATGTTCATCCTAATGTTCCAGATTGTGACGAATGATGGGTATCAGAATACGATCTTTTTGAAGTTTGAATGTTATATTGAAGTAGGCATGCGCAGCGCCTCCGTATTTGCCCCAGTGACGTGGCAGTGGTCTTTCACCTTCTGGATTTGTTAATCTTATTTCGCAGTTTATGCATTTAAACTCTCTTCATTTGTAAAGGAGTACATTTTTTCCGGGTGTCCGTTTTTTCCGTCTTGGGGTTTTTGGTGTTGGTCGCACTAACAAGGAGTCAAGTACAATGTAATTTGGGTAGATCCGTTTTTGTGAAAGCCAACGGGGGTTTGTTTTGTTTTATTGATTTCATGGCAAATGATATTTTGAAATGAATGTCTAGCTGTCAATCAAGCAGCGAGAGTATACAGTGAGTTGTGGCGTCTCTGCCTCTGTGGGTCTTTTGACTCATATTTCGACCGTCGCATCTTACGGCCACGTACGAATAGCTCTGTGAACGTGAGGTTTATGAGTATTTGTGTGAATAATTTGTATTGTAAGTATTTGTTTAATTTCAAAATCAGCATCGACAAAAAAACCTGACCGATAGCTAGTGTGTCTATACCGGTCGCTTAAATGCATATCTTAGTGTCTAACGGGCCTAATGACAGTTAAGTTTGTGACGTGTAAATTATGTGATTTACCGATTTCATTTGACTCATTGTGGAAAAAAATATGACGGTCGTCTTCTTATGAAGAAGTAGTCGTAATAATGACTTTACGTACAAACTCGTCCTTCAGTTTATCGTAGACCTTTTTATTTTAGCGTTGGGCATCTTGTGGTCCGATTTGTAGTTTAAGAAATCGTAACAAATCGTAACAGTAGGTTATTGTCTTTTTACTTTAATAGCTAGATTATCTTGCCTTTCTGTTATGGGTATCTGATTTAAGAGTGTTGAGGGAATCAACACTCATAAATATTCCTTGTCCTCGTGAATCGCAATTTTGGTTTTCACTGTGTCGGCATATAAACAACGCAGAGCCGAAGTTACTAACAAAAAGAGTACACTGTACCTTAGGTCGCCGAAGCTATTAACACTTTTATAAGAGGTCGGCATTAACTTGTCAAAATAATTTTTATAAAAATTAAGTGAACTCCGATGAAGGGTTTTATGGCAAAAAGGAAAAAAAAAGTTGATGAAATCTTAAAATGTTGAATGAAAAATATTATTTAGTTAAATATTCATATTCTCCTGGGGTGTCTGAGGGTATACCAGACGGTATTAATTAGTGTTTCTTTGTGTCTAATGGACTTTATGACAGTTATTAGTCTGTGACGCGGTGTAAATGGTGTTATTTTCTGATTTAATGTAGCTCGTGCATGGTGAAAAATGACGCTCGTGTTTTGAAGATGTAGTCGCCATGATGACTTTCGGTCCAAACTCGTAAATTTCTTTTGAATTTATCCATTTGTTTGTAAGATAGTTATTGACTCACGGCCCTACCGTATAAATGATTGATATATGGAGATACAATAATAGGCCATATACGAAGACTACTTGTCTGGGTCGTAGTCTGGCAGGTATTGTCGTTTGCCTATAGAATTATCTCGTGCTGCCAACGTTCGATACCTCCTTCAGTTGGATTTGAGAGTGTTTTAACACAATGTCAAGGAATGGACAAACATGAATATGTCAGAACTCCTAGTGCAGGCCGCTGACAGACCAGCATGGAGGAGGACTTTAGCTTCTTCTGCCCTCGGGTCCCCCAACGACGGCAACAGTCAAGGGAAACGTAACGTAACGTAACATAGTGTCGCTGCATCCGGGGGCCGAGGAGGTATACGTTCCCACGAGTGTTATTTTTTGACAAGTACCCTACTTTTTTATTCAAGAGTGCCTTATTTCACGTGTGATATTTTCCGCCAACGTCGGCAATTCTGCCGCCACGCTGAGAGCGCCACCTGTTGTCGAACAGTACCCATGATCGTTTCACATCCAACTCCCAACCCCCCCCCCTCGCTTTTTGATTTCACGCATTGCTAAATTTCAGCAATTATGATGCTTTTTTTAATTCTTTTTGTTTTGTTTTATTTTTTTAATTTAAATTGCATGTGCGCAGCGCCTCTATATTTGCCCATGACGTGGCAGAGTGGTATCTGACCTTTCTGTATTTATATATTTAAAATGGTTAATCTGAATTTGTTAATCTTCTATTTGCAGTTTACGCATTTAAACTCCCTTTTATTTGTAAACAGGTACATGTAATTTAATTGTGTTCGTCTTGGGTTTTTTGGTGTTAGTTGCACTGACAAGGATTCGAGGAATTGGGGTAAGTCAGTCATTCGCAAAGCCAACAGGTGTTTGATTGTTTTTTCTTTCTATATATGAAATCATCTTGTGAGGTAAATAGCAGCACGAGTTGGAGATTTGCTAATAATAGTATGGGATTAATGTCTTTGCTGTTCAGCTATCAGCGACTCTATAACATGAGTTGTGGCAAGTCTGCATCTGTAGATATTTTAACGTATTTTTCGTCCGTCGCACCTTACGGCCACATTCGAATAGCGTAGCTCTGTGAACGTGAGTTTTATAGTGACGTTTTAGTGTAATTGTCGTCTGTTATGTTTTTCAAGTATAGATTAAAAATCGGTGTAGCCTTAATGACGCTTGGCGCGTCTTTAACGTAAGGGTTCTTAAATTTTATTTGGAAATACAATTGAGTGCGGCTTTATCCATTCCTAGCCTTGGCATGCTTGCGAATTAAAATGCGATATTCTTTACAGCAGAAATATTATTCACCTTTGTGGTCTACACAGTGTGAAAAATAACAAAGAAAAGTCTTTCACAGTTAGTATAGATTAAAAATCGGTGTAGCCTAACGCTTGGTGTGTCTTTAAATTAAAAAAATATGATAATATGAAATGAGCTCCTAATAAGACAGCTCTTAGACTATCAAATTTAAGTTGAAAGAAATAGTTTACCGGTTATTGCCATTGGAAAAAGGACAAGCCAAAAAAAAAAACATTGAGCGCTTGTACAGCGAACAAAAGCTTGGTCCAGTTTAAATGTAAAAAAAAAAAGAAGAAGATATAGAATTATCATTAGGGCCTATTCAAACCAGATGTCAAAGAAAAAATATAAAAACCACAAGAGAAAGATAATATATTCCGACTCCTCGTCGATATTTCGTCTAACAATTCCGACTCCTTATGACATTTCAAAGATTGAAAAACGAAAATACATTGTAGTCTTTAGATTTACTGATGAAGAAGTTGTCTATCATTAAATCTTATCACATTTATAGCAAGACTATATTGCAAAGAAAACGGCTACAATAGGCTGCGCGATGTACCGGTATATAAAATCATGGTTAGTAGCCAACGTTGTGCTGGCCAACATTAAAGGGAAGATACAACATTTGCAATCATCACAAAACGAAATGATCGAATTATCACAAAACACCTTACTGGATTGTTAGGGAATGACAGTCTTAAACATTCTGTAAAATCGTGGCTCCTAGTGTGCTGTCATTTTCAAGAAAAATGGGATTTTTCCAACGCTGGTCGGCCGACCAGCGTTGGAGAAAACTGGCTTTTTTCAAAAAGTGCTTCTACTTTTTCATAATTAGTTATTCCGTGTTTTCTTTGCAATTGATTACACACCTGTGAAGGGGTACAAGCCTGCTAGACTGATTCTCTGACCTTACAATTCCGCAAAGGTTACACATTGCTCTGTTTCATCTTAAGTGGGGTCAGGGAACCAGACTGCAAGAACATGATTGGTTTTCTTGGTTTTTCCAGCATCTACAAGCCCAAATCGTGAAACAAGTCATTGTAACAATATTTGCTTTAACATACTAATCCTCCAAATCCATTTATTTCTGAAACTTGCAGCAACTTGAAGCAAATGTTGTACATTCCCTTTAAGTGAGTGGATTTTGCACTCCGCAGCATGCAGAGTAATGTTTGTCATGTAACTTGAGTGTAATTTGGCACATGTATCAAAAAAAATTGCGCGATACTTATATTAACCGGCGGTATGGGTTGTATAACGAGTTGTTATTTGTTTAATTTGCTGAGTAAAACTGTGGGCTGTTATCGTAGGAGTAAAATTGAAAAAAAAAAGTCTCTAGAAAATTCCCCCTAGTTTAATCCGCAAAATCATCATAGAGCTGTATTAAATTAATTTAATATAGCTCTATGATAATCATCTACTCGTGATGCTCGTTGCCCACTTATCAATATTCAGCAACGTCACAATGATTAATCATTTCCGCATGTGCATAGACTAGCCAATACGCCTCCTCAAATACGAGCCCTACTGTGCTGAGCCGAAAAAGGAAGACGAGGGATAAAAGAAGACTAGAATCAAGTCTACGCTTTTCATGTCTGGCACCCAACCTCTAATTTAAGCGCTCAACTGTTCGAAAGGAGTCTAGTCGGTTTGTTTATCTTTTTTATCTGCGCAATATAAATTTGCATAGCTGCAGCACTTATCTGATCATTCATTAACTTGTCCGCGTGGTTACAACCGGCAAAAGAGGAAATTTACCCAGTTCTCGTAACCATATTCGTAGATAATTTATACACAATCAGCGATGCCAACTAAACGGAGAAATCGTGAGAAAAGCACATTAAATGGGAGGGCAAATGTCGCTAATGGGAACACTGTGTTGAACGGCGGCAGTGTAGGCCTACATGATCATCATGATCATGATGATGATGATCAGAGAGCAGTTCGCGTGGTGAATGGCGATTCGAACTCAAAGAGTTTGTGTAGCAATAGCAGGTTAGTACACATTTTCTTTCAACTCATATTATTTTGCCACAGAGAAGGGGAAAAACAGCAAAGAATTCACTTCATGTATCATAACTAGAAATTAATAATAGGTAGTGTATATTTTGCCGGAGGTAACGCCGGCAAACTAACGTTTACTAAAAGTTTGCCGGCGGCAATCCATATCAACAGAGGGCGCTGTACTCTTTAAGATAGGGCTGAATTATAATATGTATTAAACTCCCACTAAAGTTGTGTAGCACAGTTGGTGCAGTGGTTAAGCAGTAGCTCTAGTGAGTGGGATGTCCCGAGTTCGAATCCTGACCCCCGCCACAATTTTAAGGTTTTTTTTTCCCATCCCCAAATAAATAAGAATATTCTTCTTTTATTATTTTAATATGTCTCAAACATTTTATTGCAGAGTTTAACTCTTTCTTTTTCAGATTTGTGGCTCTGGAGGATTTTTTTTAAAGGGAAATAAAGTCCGAAATCATAAAATGGTCTGATTCCCATCCTGTTAATAGAAAAATGCAACGATAATATTGGCATGGAGCCAGACTAAAATTTGTCACCGGAAAATGTTTAAGTACAAAAAAACAGTAACTGCGCATGTTCAGTGCATATCCGGCAAACTAACGTTTACTGAAGGTCTGCCGTCTCCGGCAAAATATCCACTGCCTTAATAATATTTTTTTTAATAAACCCATTTTGTGAAGATTTAGATTATAATGTAATATTTTAATTAGGCATGATGATCAGCACGAGACCCACTATTGCTAGTCAACTAGTCTTGCCAGTAAATTAACTAAACTAAACTACATGTAGGCTAGTAGTACTGTCAGAGTGTCAGGGCACTAGAAGTTGAGTTGAAATCCTTTTTTTATTGTTGTCGTTGGTCGTATGACTGACCAAAGAAAAGAAAAATGAAAACAGTTCTACATTGCAGCTTCCCCGTTACTGGATCTAGAATTAATAAAGCAAAAGCCAATGATCACACCTTAACTTTGTCCAAGTTTAAACACAGGTAACTTCAATGTACAATAAAGTACAATTGTACAAATCACTTGGTCATGTTTGTGATTTGGACAATCGAACAATAGTTTTTCACTAGTAATACTAAAAGTAGGGTCTGAGCAAATGTTTTGTGTTACTTTTTTTTTAGCCAAAGATCTGAAAAGGAGTATTTAATATATTGTGACATATACCTTCATGACCTTGGTGGAGTGCTGTGGTCCAATGGTTACGGCGTTCGACTCGTGTGCCGTGGTACACGGGTTCGAATCCTGACTGTGGGAACATGGTGCTTGTGCTCTTGAGCAAGGCACTTTACCACTATTGCTTCATCCTTCGGTTGGGACGTAAAGCCGTAGGTCCCGTGTGTTGTGTAATAGAACCCAGTAACACTTGTCGCTAAGAGAAGGGGTTTGCCCCGGTGTTTCTGGCAGTGGCCACAGCACTTTGTAAACCCTGGTGCCACATAATGGGTCTCATATCTCTCATGTACTTTATTCATCTAACAAAAGACATAACTCCCAGTGCCTTGTGTACCTCAGTACTCCGTTGCACTAATGCCTGAATAGGTTTCTGCAAGTTGCAACGAAGCCATACAGATACAGATACCTGCATCCAAAATAGTGCAGCAGTAAATGTCATTGTTGACGTTCTCTTACTCTCCCTCAGGCCCCAACCAGCATCATGGACGACCATTGCCAAGGCGGTAGTGTTGTGCTGTGTGGCTGTATATTTCCTTATCCCTGGATTAGCACCGGTGGTACCACTTATGTCAAAGCAGTTCCTATACCTAAACATTGGTGAGTGCCATACAAATTTCAACAAGGGCAAAACCTATTTATTTACTTCACCCAAATGCGAATTCCATCTTATGAATACTTCAATTGCGGTTTCCCGCTGTGTGTACATCAGATTCGAACCAGCCACCCGATCCCGCAGGCTCGGTGGTCAAGTGGAAAGACATCTTGCACTAGAAAATATTGATTGTGAGGAAAAATGTACCAGACCTGCAGCTGTTTTTTTTGTGTGTGGGGGGTATTTAAGCACTACATTTGGGTGAAGAAAATAAGTTGCACATGTTCGACTACATGTACATTGTCCAATCTCAACCTCAAAAACCTTATAATGAGAAACTTTAATTTTCTTTTTATTTTATACTGCAGGTTTCACTTAGAAATTTTTCATTTCAACAGAACTGCCAATCAGCAAAGTCTGTGTGCGTTTGTTTTATGGTGTAAATCGAAGACACAACATCATCGATGAATTGAGGACAGGAACCAAAGTGAGGACTCCTCATTGGAAAACATGTACAAAACCAATGAGAGCTGTTGCAAAAAAGTTAGAGTACAAACAAAGGAAAAGGGAAGAGGAACAATAGAAAATCCTTGATTTACACTATAAACAAACGTGGGTGTTCATACGGTTACACCTCTATGTTCCGACACCCCTATGTTCTGACTGCACATATTCCTATTCCTAACCCTAACCCTAACCCTAACCGGGAGTAACACAATCTAGGTTGTCGGAACATAGGGGTGTCGGTACATAGAGCAGTCACCATTCATACAGGTGTACACTTTTCATCTTGATGAGTACATACACACTGCACACATGGTTTACTGCTGAAAATATGCCTTTGTGATTGTCATTGTATTCAAGAGAAACAGTGAGACTATTTTTATGGAAGCTATAACCACATTTGTTTCTATTTTTACTTTGATATCCAGTCAAGAATCCTTTCTCACCGTCCTTGCAATACCCGGAGCAGCAGAACCTCACAGGAGCCAGGAATCTCCATATCGGCACCGTACCACCTGACCCCAGCATTCGGTTGGGCATGTGGTGAGTTTTATCTATAAATAAATTTGAACTCTTTTGTCGAAACAAAGACTGAAATGGATTTAGTGCTGCAACTGATCCTCAAAGTTCGGTTTGGTTCAGTTCGTTTGCGGTTCGATTTTTTTTTCTGCGAACTTCGGTTCGGTCCGGCTTCGGAAGTGCATTTATAATGTACATGTCCATCATGTCCATGGTACAATGTATTGGGCTATAATGAAAAGCATATAGGCCGTTCCCCTGTTCAAACAAACACGTGTGTTCCGCGCACGTCTGACAGAAATAGGCAACGCAATTTCCACATGCTATACTTAACACAAGTTGAAGGATGAATCTTATTTTTGTTGTGTAAACAAAATATCGTTATAATTTGACTTGATGACGTTGAGAAATGAACATCGGTATTGCTACCGTGTTACCTATCGCAGCCCTATCCGGCCTGGCAGTCTATGATAAAAATTTTCCCACACGTGCTGACGGTTTTCCCGACGAGTTCCGTCCCATCCAAGCATGCCCTGATGAGCACTTAAAACTTGCTTGGTGGCAATAATTGGGTTCGGTTCGGGTTGGGTTCAGAAGGCCAATATCGGCTATTTTTAGTTCGGTTCGGCGGTTCGGCACTAAATGGATTTGGACCCTGTGATCTGCAGAGTTCAATGTCAACACTCTACCTGAAGCTGTTATAGCATTATACACCTATGTCCCCTGTGAGCATAGTACCATGTATGTTAATAGCTTCTAATAGTATAGTATTACTATAGATGTGATCACTGTACACTCAGGAGGCCCCCTTGCGCCTTTTGTGGTAAAATGATAGCCCGACCAGATCGGTCCACAGTATAGAACATAGTATACATGTATGGATGTTCTCTGTTTGAACAGGGAGCCGAGGAACTTCTGTGAACAGAGATATTTACAGCTTAACTTTAATGCAGAAGTTTCATAACCTACATGTTGACATTCTGTTATCTATTTTGTTTTTCTCAGGCAAATTTTACCGCAGTCCCTTCAAAATGGTGGCAGAATTCAAGACGACAGCCAGTTTGATGAGGCACTTGGAGATGGCAAACCAATAATACTCTATCTCCATGGCAACGCAGGGTCAAGGTAAACAAGAAATTCACAAAAAACGCTTTAAAATGTTTGGGACTGGATATTTATTATAGTGATCAGTGTTGGAGGGAAATTAACATTCTTGGAAAAGGCCCTGGGTGTCTATAGTCTTAAAGCATGATCATTTGCATTTATCCCAAAAGTAACTTACCATTGGCGTAGCCAGGAATTTTTTAGTTGGGGCGGGGGGCTGGAACATTTAATGGGGGGGGCGTCATGTAGATCAATGATATTTTTTTTAGAAACTCAAAATCTCAGTGGGGGGGGGGAGGGCCGACTGGGGGGCGACAAGATTTCATGGGGGGCTGTCGCCCCCCCCCCACGCCCCCCGTGGCTACGCCACTGTAACCTACCAATTTATTATCAAACCGCTTACTTGGATTAAAATTTGCAGTGTTTAGTACCAGTAACAGTACCAGTACGATCTTTAATCATTAAAGATCGTACTTGTACTAGTACTGGTACTAAACACTGCATGGAATTATTCCATCTGCCTTGCTGTCATTTGGAAGAAAACAAGAAATGAACATGATGTCCAAAGATCAGTCCATTGACATATTTTTGGAAATAAAGAATAAGGTAGACAAAATCGTGCTTCGTGATAAAAGGTTGTGCACGATTTTTCACTGTTTTCTTGAAAAACTTATCCACCGAGCTGAAACTTCAACAGGTTAGGTTTTTAATAGTCTTCCTTGGATGTTGAGTGGTGTTATTATTGGAAATGAACAAAATGCATGTAAAGCAAACGATCTATGCCTTTAAAATACAGGTTGGTATAATTTTTCAGCATTTGTAATGTACATGTATATACAGCCTGTCTAAAAAAAAATGGTACAATCGAAAACGATTTTTTTTCAATATTAAATCTCAACATAAGTAAGTCGTTTTGAGCATCACATTAAAGAAAAAAGACCAGGCTTTCCAATACTTTTTGTTTCATCTCATTTGCTTTTGTCAATCCAGAGATAACTCCAGTTTACTGCGGAACACAAAAATCGAGTTTGTTTCTTTTGCCAAGTTGCAATCTTTTGTGAGCTTCAAGACAGCATGGCACAGTACTCGAAACAACTCTGCCCATATGCATAAAAGTGGCACAAAATCGATTTTGGTGTATCGCACTAAATTGATTATATCTCTGAATTGACAAAAGCAAATAAGATCAAACAAACACTATTGGAAAGCCAAGTCTTTGTTCTTTAATATTATGCCAAGTAAGAATGACTTATTTTGAAATTTCATATTTAACCAATTTTTTTTTCTGATTGTACCATTTTTTTGAGACAGGCTTTACATGTACACTTGGATGGATTTGGAAGGAATATATCCTTTAAGCAATCATTGCATATGTGGGACATCTTATCCACATACCTGTATTGATATCACAAAATTATTTTAGGAACAGCCTGATAACATGTACAGCGTGTAGCTGATCTCAATGGATTAAACCGTTTAAAGTTTTGATGGTAATAACAAAGTTGTTTTGTTATCGTTTCTAAATAAGGTGTAGTTATTTTGATTACATTGTCCACAGAATTATCAAATAGATTAACAGTGCAAACTATTTAAGGAAAGCTCGCTTGTGGCTCTCGTTTGATAAAATTGGGACTACAAAATTAGTTGATGTTTTCTCTTTTTTTGAGGGCCCAAGCCTGCCATGGTCTGAACAGTATCATCTTAATGATACAACACACCCAGTAAATTGGCAGTTTCCCTTCTCTCATAACCCAAACGGTCACAATAATTACCTCAAGGATGATCTTCTTGATTAGCTGCGATCTTCCACAGGTTTAGTGTACACCCTTGATGCATTTACATGTACATGTAGGTGTGCATACATGTAGTTATTAAGATACTGCAAAAAAAGTGGAATTCAAATTCACATTCAGTCATTCACACAGTTTGGCTAGTTGTATTTTGATAAAGCGTGTCTGAACATATTGGGGAGTTGAGATTAAAGGCCCCTTAATTTGTCAGGAAAATGTTGGCCCTTCCTCAGAGCGGTAGATTCCCTTTTGAGGCCTTCTTAAGTAACTCTCATTTTGCAGAAATGTACTTGATTTTGTTTCTTTGTCTCAAACCAGTTCAATAGATGAAAATAATGGTGCACAAGTGCTATTTTTTTCCTGTAGGTTTGGCTTAACAATAATTTGTTTACTCACAAGACTTTTTCTTCCTGAACAATACAGAGCTGCAGATCATCGTCTGCTGTTGTACCGTCTCCTTGTTGGAATGGACTTCCATGTAGTAGCCCTTGACTACAGAGGTACGTGTACATGCATGAGTGAAATATTGAAACAGGACCTGTATTTGACGCTATTAGTTATCCCATGAGCTTGAGTGGAACACAGAATATTGTAGTGTGTCTGTGTCCATATGGAACACAGCACTCTTCATTTTCCAGGATAACAAATTTGTCTTCCAGCAAAATTGACGTGCACGTTGAAGGGAACTTTTCAGCAGTTTCACTTAACAAGCAGAAATAGCGCACACATCTTAGAATAGAGTGATGCACGGAGTTCAATATGGACCATGCTATATGGAATGAAATCACATCGTGGTTGCCATCAAGCAACCAATCAGGATCGAGGATTGCTTAAAGATAAAGTAACATAACCTTAGAAGACTTATAAATCTCACAATGTTCCTTTTTTTAAAAATTGAAATCACAGTGTATCCATGATATTAACTACATGTAGCTGTTCCATCCAGTCTTTATATGTACTATATCTCCATAATCCACCTTTTATCTGATACATGTATGTTAATGTACTTAATTTGATAGGTGTACTGCATCCAGTGTTTATTAGGTTTTCTGTTGCTGATATTTTTTGGGGTTTCAGATTATGGTGTATTGGCTTATTAATAATATTTGTTGACTGAAAGGGAGACAACATGTACAAAATCTTGAACAAAGAAATTGACTGGAGCAGGGTTTGGACCTGCGACTTCCGGATTGTCGTTTCGTAGCTCTACCAACTGAGCTATCCAGCCCTATGTTTGCAGTTCCCCATTTTGTCATGCCTTTAAAGGGGTGCTAGTCAAAAGCCTTAGGACTATAATGCCAAAGTTCTGATGCTAGCAAAATTACATGTAGCAATGCTGCAGACCTGGGAAATCACTCCTAGAACTTAGAAGATGAGGCTTTTATTACAAATTTTCAAATAAAGCACAAAAGGAAACGACTTCATGTAGTTGCATCGTAATAATTTATTGTAAGCTGAATAAAGCAAATGACCGAGTATGGTTTGAACTTAAGACCTCCGAATTGCCGTTCCGGTGCTCTACCAACTGAGCTAGCCCTGTGTTGGTTGTTCGCCATTTTGTCAGTGTCTTTCTTCTAGGGGCACCAGTCAGGAGCCACAAGTTAAACCTACTGTCCATTATCTGATCCATTTTCATCTTCCTTCTGTGATTCTGTCCTCTGCTTTTTTCCTCAAGGCTTTGGTGATTCCAGTGGTTGGCCCTCAGCTGAGGGAGTGGTAGATGACGCTGAGTCTTCCTATAGATGGGTGCTGGAGAGGAGCAAGGGCGCCCCCATCTATGTATGGGGCCACTCCATGGGCAGTGGGTAAGATCTTGCAGTACCAGCTGCTACTATTTATCAAATTCAAATCAGCCAGGGTGGCTACGGATGTAACAATGCATTGCGTTTTGTGATAAGTGCAATACCAAAATGCCCCGATACGTAGCCCAGGTTGGACGAAGTCTTCATTGCATTACGACTAACGTCCAGGATGAGAATTCTCTACATAAGACCACCCAAAATGTTGACCAGATTTTTGTTACGTTTTACCTCGTTACAGAAGCTTATTTCACGCCTACATTTTCTATGTGTCCTTACCTATTGGGCTGCTGGGTTCAGGAATTCCATATGTGATGCTGACCGACATTAATCAGGAAAAGTCTAAAGCAGCGTTAAACTTGTACGTGTTTGTAGTCTCTTTTCATCAGTTTATTCCCAGAGTCGTACGTCATGTACAATGTACGTGCATACGAAAGCGCACACGCACGCTAGCACCCTCATTTGTTTAGTTTTGGTTGGAACCGTGACGTCACTCCAGCCAAACAATGTCACGAAAACGCTCAACCAATGACCAAAGCCGAAACGTGTTTCTGGTAACTGGCGCGAAAACACGCTCGGTCATTGGATTAGCGACCGCGCCTTCAAGTAAGTGCGCGTGCGTATGAGGGTGGTTACTAAGCAAATCGCGTGTGCGCACTGCATATTCATGCTGCATAGTCTGGCCCCCGGACCAGACGTGATATGAGCGTCGAGAATAATTGTCCGGTCTAGGGAACCAGACTACACACAACACACAGACGTACAACATGTACGACTTGGCGGTGAGAAACTGATGAAAAGAGTCTACAAACATGTACAAGTTTAACGTTGCTTTCGAGTTTATTTTCCAGATTAAGGTCGGTCAGCATTGCATATGGAATTCCTGAACCCAGCGGCCCAATAGATAAGGCTACATAGAATACTACGACGTAAAAATTAGCTTCTCCAACAAGGTAAAAATATTGAAAATACTGGTCATAAATTTTTTCGCCCGGTTTTGAGCACTTTATACCCTGGACTCCCTCCGTTACGTAGGGAGGAAAGGGAGTCCACCTGGGCTACCCCGATACGGTATGATAATATGAAAATCTGTACCAACATACATGGCTGTGAATACACGTAGACATGTCAAATAGCTTCCATAACAGCCACAACTTCAGTTTGTGATATGCATTGCTTGACATTGTATCATGACCTTAGTAGTGTGATATGTGTCATATATGAAATTTGGTATAGTTACATGTACACCCCTAGGGAGGGGGCATCTAACAGGTAAGGACACTTCTCAATGTGAGTGGCAGCTGGACATCATCTGACACTGGTGGCGGTATTCACCGCGCCATATTTGCCGAAAGTCACATCAAGTTTTGCCAACCTCCTCCAGTGTCACCTGTGACGTCATTGCAAGTCACATTCACTATAACACAGAAATGCTTTGTTCCGGACAAATGTCTGAACAATGGCGATTGTATTTCAGACATGCGGCTTTTCTAGTGATTGCAAGTCCAATCTGAAGTCGAACAATCTGATGTAGCCCCTGATTCTTGTGTGACGAATGTGACTGACTCTTGCAATGACTTGCTTTAATTTCTGTGCCCTTAGCTACTCTGCGTAATGTATCCCATTTCTGTGTTTGTGTAAATTCTCCAGACTTTTTTTATGTTCAATTTTAGGATTGGGAGTGCAATGGTGAAAAAGCTATGCAAATCAGGTAAGATTCTACATGAGGCTGGTCAGTGTTTCCTGTTAATGTTAAAGGTACAGCCCATCATTTGCAGCTATCCAAAAAGTAACTGATGTAATTATTGTTGAAAAGCATACTTGGTTTAAAGGTAACAATGGGACTAAACTCCCTGTGAAATTATTCTTTCTGACAAGCTGTCATTTTGAAGAAATCAATGAAAGAAGGTCTCTCCAACGATGCGTCTAAAGACGCATCGTTGGAAATTTTCGTTAGTAGTTCGTTTTTTTTATTTGGCAAAGCGCACGCAAGCGTTAACACGACGCACATGCGCGCGGTTGCTATAATTCGTCAGTTCAGTGCGCGACATCGCGTAGCTGCAATCGGCTCAGTGAGAACGTGTCTCGGACACTGAATTCAGGCCCAATTCAAAACATGACTCAGCAACTTGTGACTTGAAATCGAGATCCTAGAATATTGTTCTCTCAGAATATACAGCATTCACTGAGTTAAACCTTCATCAGGTTAGTTGTTCAGCATCCTTCTTTAGATTTTGAACACTTTTGTTGCTTCAAATGAACATAATGCTCAAACTACAAATGATGGACGCTACCTTTAAAGAAATCACTGCTTCCCTGAAACACCAAAATCCTGATATATCTTTACAACTAAATTGCAATCAAAATGGGAGCACTGGGAAAGCATAGGTCTTTGTGCTAGAGGTAAATGTATTCAATGATTTCTGACATTGTGCTCTAAGATAAGATTTTGTGCTAGAAATATGGAATATTGACTCTACAAAGATTCCAATTCACATTGACATGTTTATTGGGGATCTATGTTTAAGCAATCAAAATGACTGCCAAATATTTGTGCATTGTCACCTTGCCCTTGCAGGGTTGTGTCCACAGGGTTTAATCCTAGAATCTCCGTACAGCAGCATGCACGACGCCATGATGAACCACCCATTCACTGTGGTGAGTGAAAATACTCTTGAAAGTCTTATTCAAATTTCTCAATCCAAAATACATGTACTAAATGTGGAGCTTTCCTGTCTCGTTTTCCTCGTTGTTTTACTTTTCATAAACCCCATTACAAATTGAAAAACACTGCTCAAAGTCTTTGTTGGTTTGGAATTTCCTCGTTTTTTTGGTGTAAATTCCAAGTTGCATGCCTGCTACCTGAAGTGTAGCCTTTTATGACCCAGGAGTCTTAAACTGCTCATTCTTTTTTTTATCCTAAAGTATCCTTCAACTGCTCATTCAGTTTTTATCGTAAAGTGCTTGAATGTTTCTCAATACCCCCAGCCATGGCGGTTTGTACCAGGATGCTTGGCGCTGATCAGCAAAGCCTACGAGGAAGAGGAGGCAATGTTCGACAGTAAGGAGAAGTAAGGAAACAACTCTTTGTATATCGTGTGAATGACCCATGTCAAAATAACAGGAGCCTCAGGAGACTCATGCAATTTTGCACTCGTAAACATTCATTCATAAATACCTAAGACAGTTTAGCTATTCCTATTGGTCAAGAGCCCGTCACGTGGCCGGTCTTAAACGGATGATAAAGACATGGCTAGCTGGTCTTAAACACTTTTCCAGTGTCACAATAAAATGTGGACTCCTAAAAATCCAGTGCCTCTTATCGTTTCATTGGTTGAACGTTCACAATCCTCACGTAGGCATGCGCAACACTACCAGCGAGTCAGAATTGTATAGTTCTAAATTCAAAACGCAACGCGCCAGGTGCGTTCTGCGCGACATCGCGCAGAACATGATACGCCTGCGTCAATCTCCATAAAAGGGTTGTTTACATGTTACTCGCCAGCTGAACACTCCATTATTTTGCAAGAGGGATGTTTCAAAAAGCATGAAGTGAATTTGTTGAACAAAATCAGGATGTTTTGAACGAATTATTCAATTTTTATTATGAATGGTATTATGAATGGGAATAAATATGTGCTCCGTCTGTATTTATCACTCTGTTTAAAACCACTTAGAGTCTCCGGCTCGGGTAATTATCAGCACCCAGACTCTAAGTGGTCTTAAACAGAGTGATAAAAATCTCCGGAGCACACATTTATTCCCTTATTAATTATATATGGGTCATTCTATAGATTGGGGATCCAATTAATGCAGTCGTGCTCCAAGAGTGATTATTAACAGCAAACTACAAACCCAACAAATAAAGAATTGTGTGAAGTCATTCATAATGATACTTGAATGACAAACTACAAAGTACCAAGGTAACAGAAAGAGGAAAAATGTCACACTTTGGACCCAAAATTTGTAGAACGCCCCAAATTACCACTGTGGCGGCTTTACTGTGCCTCTCAGTGACCGGCTGTACTTGGGGAATAAAGATAAATCCAAACCTAGTCTTGAATCAAGACTAGTGTGTAGCAAGGGCGGATCCAGGGGGGGGGGCCAAAGGGGGCCATGCCCCCCCCCCAAAAAAACGAAACCAATTTTTTTTTTATGTGACGTCGCAATAAAGGCAGGCAATGAGTACACCACCATCTTTTCCTCAAAAAACATTGGTCATGTTGGTTAAAGTGGTCAGAAATTGCCTCAGATCGCACCACAGAGCATCTAGAATCCAAAAAAAATTTCGGGGCCCTTAAGCGGGCCTCGAACCCCACGCCGTAATTTTTGGACCCACTTTTTGGGGGGACCAAAACATTTTTTTGCCCCCCCCCCCAAAAAGAATTGTGTTCTGGATCCGCCCTTGGTGTGTAGGATGCATCATAAGCAATAGACCTATATCATGCTGCCACCATTTAGTCATGTTCCCTACACCCAATAACAGCACTGGATGATAATGTTTTTGTGCAAAAGGGAACCAGACTATTTTTTCTTCCAGCCTCGCTTTGGTTACGTTGATTTGAATGGGAAAAAAATCAGGATGGCCGCAACATGATAATGGTCTTAAGTGCAGAGCAGCAGTACATGTATTTGCATTCAATTGTCTGTTACTCACGCTGTTATTGTTAAAGGCGGTACTTGTGCATGCTGAGTCCATGCTGAAACTGTGATTGGTCCCAACATGCACATCAGGAAACAGCTTCAAGATGTCTTCCCCATACTATTTTCGAGTTTCATCTCGAAGAATAGATTTGTTTTAATTCAACTGCAATTTTCGTAGCAATATCAAGGTTATGAATCAGACATTGAACGAAAAAATCCACTGATGTTTTAGTTTGATTGAATTATTTGTTCACAAATGTCAAATTATTGTCTGAAGTTCTAGACAAAAATTCGGCTCTCGGGGCTGGTTCAATAAGCGCAAAATGAAAGGCATTTTTCATAGGTTGTAGATGCCCATAATGGAGATTAATTTTTTTTTCCTTAAAACAAAACATACAAATTTGAAATTAAAAAAAAATCCAATCAATTTTTTGAAGAGTTTGGGGTATGCAACTTTAAAATCCGTATGAAAAGCTGTCTGTCCTTTCCCATTTCACTTTTCCCTTGAGTGAATGTGTTTCTTTTTTTTTCTCCTTACTAGCCTCCTTGATGTCAATTGTCCAGTGCTAATTATCCATTCGGAGGATGATTTTGTTGTTCCGTACAAGCTGGGCAAATGGGTAAGTGTTGCCTGGAACCAGGGGCCAATTTCACGGCGCTGCTAAGCACAAACATTTGCTTAGCACAAAAAAGTCTGGCTTCAATATAAAAGCAGGTTACCAGCCAAAACTCCACATAAAGTATACATGTATTGCTCGTGATGAGTATTCAGCTGTTGTTTACTTAGCATGAAAATCACATGGAGTTTTGGCTGATAACCTGCTTTTATAAGCCAGACTTTTTTTGTGCTAAGCAAATATTTGTGCTTAGCAGCGCTGTGAAATTGGGCCAATGGCAGTTTCCATTGTAATCATGGTGATAGAAAAATTTGGACAGAGTTATGGGTTTCTGGTTCCCACGTGCCTGTTGTAACACTGGTGTGTAGTCTCTACTTCCACCATAGATGCATGAATGTAAACTTTATGTTATTTGTAAGTCTCAAGCCCCTGAAACACATAATTCATCATCATCATCATCGGGCTGTGGTCATCCATTGTTGGATGAAGCCCTCCTCAAGCAGTTTCCATTCTCTTCTGTTTGTCATTCTACTCTATGTTGCCGTGTTCACGTGACATCACGCGTGAGGAGTGGGTGGAAGAAGTTCAGGGAGCTGGCCCCATTTTTGACATCCAAGGCGCCGCCCCTGAAGATGAAGGGCCAGGTTTACACCGCCTGTGTCCGAAGCAGTATGGTGTACGGCTGCGAGACATGGCCCACAAGGGTGGGGCACATCCAGCAGATGGAACGAGCAGAGATGAGAATGATCAGGTGGATGTGTGGGGTGTCTCTGGCTGACAGGCTGTCAAGCGAGGAGCTGAGGAGGAGAGTGGGAGTGGAGGGGATCGGCATTGTATTGAGGAGGCACAGGCTGAGGTGGTTTGGTCATGTGGAGAGAAAGGAGGATGTCAACTGGGTCAAGAGGTGTACCAACGTAATTGTGGGTGGGCCCACACCCATCGGCCGACCGCGCAAGACTTGGCAGAGCTCCGTGTCAGATGACATGCGACTGCTTGGAGTCAATGCGAGGGACGCGACGGACAGGGCCAAGTGGAGGAGAGCCATAGCAAGAAAGCAGGCCAACCCAGAACAGACTGGACAACGGCCTTAAAACCGACATGATGATGATGATGTATGTGGTGATTTCATTTCTCCATCTCCTTTGTCTACATGTACCTCTTCTTCTTCTGCCTGTCCTTGGTAATTGCCATTCTGTGAGTCCCTTGGTCCATCAGTTGTCTTGTCTTCTTGCTAGGTGTCCTGCCCATCTCCCTTTCATTTCCTTGATCTTCTCTATGACATCTTTGACCTTTGTTTTTTTGTCTGATGAAGGTATGTCTGATTTTGTCCCGTAATGATAGATTGAGTATTCTCCTTTCCATGGCTCTCTGTGTTGTTGTCAATTTTTGTTCCATCTCTTTGGTTGTTGCACAAAATTACTCCAAAGTAAATAATTCTTGGGTATTCCTTATTGTTTTAAAACAGTTTGTAGCGTTTGCCCTATTTCTGTACTGTAAACCTTTAACCCCATATTGTGGTAGAAAACTTAACAGTATTGATTTTTTCCATATCTCGTTAGCTGTACGATTACAGTGTTGAGCATCGTGCTAAGTCCTTACCACCAGTGACCTTCCACTCCTTTGGAGATGCAGGATTCGGGCACAGGCACATCGTGGATGCACCGGATCTACCTGAAGTCATCAGGTAAATATTAAACTTTGTACAGCACCCGAATAAATCCCCATCATCTGATTGGTGGATCGTTGATCACATGTCATGAATTATTCGTACCAATGCACGGCGCGCGGGTGGCGCGCAGCGCGCAGTGCAATGGAAGTTCTATTGCACTGTGATTAGAAGTTCCATTGTACTGTCACTGTTACCGATGGTGGCGCTGTGGTGTTTACGTTTCACAAAAATTAGTTGCAAAATGGCGGACGTTACTCGAGAAGCACCGTTTGTTCTCCTGACAGAAGATGAAATATCAGAACTTATTGGTGATGCTGACACTGCTAACACGAAGAAACAAATAAAATATGCAGTCAAACGATAAATTAAATATGATAACTCTGAACTTGTCAAACTTGTAAACAATTTTTAACTTGAATAAATTGGCTATTAAAAGTCAACCAATCAGATGACTAGGATTTATTCAGGTGTTATATAAAACAAGTAATGAATGTTTCACATTCCTGCAATGGTAAGAATAATTTCATTCGGTGACAGATGAAATGTTCCATTCTACTCGGCTTCGCCTCGTGGAATGGAACATTTCATCTGTCACTTCATGAAATTATTCTTACCATTGCACTCACAAACATTCATTATTTGTATAATGCCAATTCTACATGAACTCCCCACACAAGTACCCCCTCACAATGGGTATAATAGGGAGAGATGGGGAGACCACTGTGAGGAACATTCAAACACATTTCCAATGGCACCTGCTGCTCATGTTAAGGACGTAACAAGTTTCTGCAGAATGCAGTCGGGCGTGCTGGTTTCCCACCATTTGGTGCGAACCAGTACGCACGCGCAGTGTGTCCCTTCCACTTGGGCTTCCGAAAATTGTCAAAAAGTGCCATCGACGGTTCATGCATTTAGTCAGTGAGGGAAAAGCCTGCATCACCTCTCAGGACGGGAGACATTCAAGGGCGGATGGCGGGGTGATTGCATCACCATCCAGAATCCAAACATTTTTCAGGGCCCTTTATAAGCTTGCCGGCTGAACCCACGCCGTCATTTTTGGGACCAACTTTGCCAGTTCAGTGACTTCAATATTGGTCAAAAGAGGGTACCGGCAGTTCAAATTCGCTGTAACGATCGATCGTTATTACGAACACTTTCTTTGGATCATACGATGTTCGTTATAGCGGCGTTCCATTGTGGTGATAACATACGGGCTGGTAACCAGTCTGTATGCAAGGTGGATCTGTTTTTCAGAAGGTTGGAGATGCCTCCAACCCTCAACAAAAGGGAATTATTTGGTGGGAATGAAACATACATGTGGAATATTTAGTGAGAAAAAAATTCAAATTCAAATAAAAAAGCATGGGGAACGCAACTTTAGCAGTCAATTAGCCCTAATCGCTGAAACCCTGAATCCTTCAAAATCCTCTTCACCAAAGTGGAGGAATTGGAGGATTGAGGTTACATGGCAAAAGTGCATTACTGATTTTGTAGGATGCACTTTGTCAAGGTCTTGGGCCGGACCTTGTGTTGTTTTTACTCAGCCATGCGTAAATATAGGCCTGGATTATGCTTGAAATCCTCCGTACTGCTCCAGGATGTCACTGGCCAAGCCTCAACATATCGACAGTCACTGCTGCACGATTTTGCAGGATTCAGGCAGTGGTCACCCCTCCACGGACCATATTTAAGAAATAATGGAGGAATTTGCAGGATTAAGGCTATGTGCTATTTTTCTAGGAGGCCAATTGGAGGATTTTGCAGGATTGAGGCTACATCCTAGCAAAAATACCTAGGGAGTTAGGGTTAGTACAACCGCCTAGATTCATGGAACCTTGGGAACGTCAGCAAAGCCGTCCTAAGTCTTCTTTATTATGAGGTTTAATTGCCAACATCTTTCTTTTCTGTTTTACCAGGAACTTCATGAAGTGACGCACCGAATACACAGGAAGTAGTCGAGTGTAGCTAAATTATGCACGAACAATGCAATTGTTCTGTTTCTTCTACTTGCAAGGTTTGAAGTGTTTATCTATTTAAGTTATACTGTATCTAAAACACCCCCCCCCCCAAAAAAAAAGAAGACTTTTTAGTATATTATGTGGTGTTGGCTTAAATTAAAAAAATATGAACCAATTCATCAGCTCATTTTCTTATTAAGTTGCATAATCTTGAGAACCTCAGATACCCCAAATACAACAAAAATGTATATGGTGAGTATGGGCTCTGTGCACAAGAACTTACTCAACAGTAAGATGGGGAGAGTTGGGGGAGACCACTGGTAGGGACATTCAAACGCATTGCCAATGACGCCTGACGCTCGTGTTAAGACAGTATGGCTTTG
This sequence comes from Patiria pectinifera, assembly GCA_029964075.1. NCBI lineage: Eukaryota > Metazoa > Echinodermata > Asteroidea > Valvatida > Asterinidae > Patiria > Patiria pectinifera. The sequence continues at coordinate 18,890,260 of CM057142.1, read as the reverse complement.
CTCACATTCATGATATAATAGGTCGTGCCTACTTACCCTATACGTGCAGTCTTGCTTGAACCTGTATTGTGCGAATCAGTACGCACACTGTGTGTGTCCTGTTCACTGGGCTTTTGAAAGTGGTCAGAAAGAACCCAGAAAGAATCCAGAAAGCTCTGGCACTGTGAAGACATTTTCGGAAAAAAAATGTGTTTTTGGATTTTGGAACACACTTTGGATGCACACATTGGCTCGGCAGCAGACGGGCTGGGCGGCCATTTCTGGCTTTGGTTATTGATGTATGCGGTCCGCGTGACGTGACATGGACAACGCACTACCCGTACCCAATGATAGTGCAATACGTCATCATGAAAATTTAATTTGTCATGAATATTTAATTTATTAAATATTCATTAGCCTTATACTTTAATTACATCAAATAGTCCCTTACTGGCAACAATCGTTCTACTAGTGTAGCGGATAAGGCTGGTGTGATTACATAACAAGATTCCATGTTCGAAACCCGGTGAACCAAGTAACCCTCTCTTGTTAGCGCAAGGAGCCCATACTCAAAAGAGTCCATGGATCATAAAAGCTGTATGTCAAGTAAAAGTGGTTTGGCTGTACCTTACCCAATCCTACAAAATCCTCCAAATCAGCCTGGTAGATTTCGAAGGATCTTTGAAGGTTTGGGGGAAATGAACAAAAAAATTGCTGGAGGTTAACAAAATTGGTCAATGTCGTGTGGAAAGACCAATTTTGATAGCCTCATAGATGCAATGAATCAAGAAAACATGGCTTTAGGGGAGAGGGGGTACCCTGTATGCAGTTAGTAAAAGTGTATTTCTTTCATTGTAGTTTTCTCTGCGTAGTCTGGTTTCTAGATTTGTTTTGCAATTTGAGTTGTTTTAATTTTAACTTTAAGTAACCTATATCTATTTAGAGGATTTCTGTTTGCTAGGTTTTCAGGGTGTGTGAGTGTGTATGCTTCTCAGGAAGTGTCAAGGAGTTGATTAAGCAAAAAATATATAATTTAATGCACAAGAAATGCAAGAAAATGCACGATTGAAGTGAAATATTTAAAAGTCAAAACTGATCATGGTGCAAAATAATGTAATCAAATAAGTTTTACTACTAAGATGCCTATAATATATATACAATTTTTATTTTGTATATATATGTATTAAATTTTAAGTTCTTAGTAAGATTTTTTTGAAGGATTTTGTAGAATGCTTACTAGTAGGATAAAACTTGTTTGTATACAAGGTATCATGACTGTAAAAGCTATTGTAAATTTGAAAAGCAAGTCAAGGTAAAGCCTAGTAGTGCTGGTCCCAGAGTGCATGGAATTTGGGCGATTCACAATGCAGTGCGCCACCAAGAGTTTGCCACAGAGTCCATTTTTCCCAGTGCATTGTGGGAGATGGTCGACAAATTCGCAGTGGGGGACGTTTGAAATTGTTCGTTTTCCGGCCAGTAGTTTCGTAAGCGTATGATTTGATCCGGGTATATGTTTGCCCGTTTCTTTTCTTTTTATCAATATTGTGTTTTTTTGTAAGGCGGCAGAATTCTATGCCTCAATCATAACAAATTAGCTCAAGTTGTCTATTGACTCTCATTCAAATGGGCCGTGTTTTGTCGACCGTAAACTTGAAAAACGGCCTCTCCATGACAAACTCTTAGTGGCCCACTGCAGGAATGGCTATCCACTGGAAATCTGTTCATGCATGTGGTCTACATAATGGGCCAGATTTAGGAAAAGTATTCTAAAGCTTAACCAGAATAAAACCGAGGTTTGGTAAACATGACCCTGCCAATCTGTGGGTAGCTGTGATGAACATCGTGCAATGGCGCCCTCTTTTGGTAGAAGTGTTACTTTTTTTCTGGCCAAGTTCTGTAGTGGAAAAATTCTTGATTCGTAAATCCCATTTTAGTCATGAATCATTATGTTTGGAAAACAAATACAGAATGGATCAGGATTGTTGTGGAATATCTAATAATTTCATTGAGTTTTTTTTTTAAATTCTTTACATACTTATTTTGCGAAGTTTGCAGTGTGAATATGTACATGCAGTTAGAAATGCAGTTTTTAAAGGAGACTTCTGAGAGAATGCGCCTTTTGGGGCTCGAAAACCACGAAACGATTATAGTTGGATAAGAGTGTTAAAAAGTAGAACATAAATGTGTATACATTGAAGCTAGCGTGGGACAGATATCTCACAGTCCATTGTCACATACAGTCTTTTGTTGACGACTCGGCTCAAACTTTGAAGCTTGAAATTCTGATAGACAAAGCCAAAAGCCGTTGCCGCGTCGGATGTAAGAATGCGGGTTGTTTCAAAATTTTCCCATTAATGTAAGACAGCATGCGGATTTGTTGTATCCTATTCCTTTGAAATAAGATATGTAAACAATCGAAAACATTAAATTTTGGTAAAATCTGGCAACAGATTTTTAAAAACATTGTGTGCAATTTTTTCACGAACCTGAAAGTTAGGAAAAGAGCCCTTTTTGTTAATCTAAAAATGTCTATTGATACCATTTTCTGACTTAACTTTGGAGGGGGCTGTTGCTATGAGATCACCTTGGGCACTCAATTTACATATTTAAAACGATTTTCTGTTGGAACTTTGATTCTTGAAATGGAACTTACTGATATTTATTTTTCAAATTAATTGACCTCGGCGAAACAAACATCTGGCAACCCTTTGAGCCGAAGTAGTGGTACAATGTAACACTAAAGCCTTTGCAACAGATGAAATGACAGTTTTACTTACGAATATGAAAATACACATAAGCGTAAATTTATCCTACGTTCAAGATGCTTGCGAGTTTCACCTCGAAAATGTCTTTTTCAATTGCAATTTTCCTAGCAAGATAAAAGTTATTAACTTTTGAATGAGATATTGAAAGAGAAACTCCATCGACGTTTAGTTATTGAATTGTAGACCTATAGATATTAGCTGCCCACAAAAATTCGGCTCTTGCAGGGAGGTTTTTTTTCGCAAAACGAAAGCCCTTTTTCGGCGGTTGCCGACGCCAAAAATCGGGGAAAAGTAGGGGTGTTTTTGTGCGTGAAAAACAAAACATACAAATTGAAAATTCGTTCAAAGAAAAAAACATCTATTTTGAAGAGCAGCGGGTACGCATCTTAAAACTGAATCACCGTTAATAAACTATACCTTGATAATTTCCTAGATAATAGAATTTCATGAAATTAATCATGTGTTGTACAATGTTGGTCATTTTATAACTTATGGCTCTACTTGGTTCTTCCATGATATTAAATATTGTATATTTTGACTGTGTTCAAACAATAAAAACAAGCAATTCAAACAGGAAGCAATATAATCCTTTCCATTGCAGCCATGTTTGAGAGGTGTGCTTTTGTTTCGCAGGGGTAATTCATTGATATGAAAATAACAACAGCAGCAGCATCAACAACAGCAAAAAGCTTAAAGATGGCTGCCGTACGCAAAAGGCCATAGTGTGGTGTGTGAAGTTATGCATGTGCCAAAGGCATGTAGCTTAAAGTGTGGCTATAAAGTAAATTTAATGATTATTTATGAAGTGGTTGTGGTTCCGTACTGATATTCTTTTATTGTTGTTACATGTGGAAGTTATATTGCGTCAGTATTGTTGTACTGCTGTCAGTTGCGTATGGGGGCACCGTGGTGCGATGCCCCTTCCCCCTTGCCCCTTAGAAGTGAGTCAAAACAAAATTCTGTTTCCACGAATGTCGCTAGAGGGGGTGTGAGTTTTTTTCTGCGCTGCATTCAACAAAACATATGGGAGGTCTTCCTAAAAAAAAGTTAGTACAAACAAAAGAGGGACAATAGGGGGTCCCCGATTGCAGGCAAATACACCAATATATGAGTGGGTAAACTACCCCTAATTTTTTGGCGGCAAAATTGTCGCCCTGTGGACAAAACTGTGTGTTTGATTGTGTCCAAGATCGTGCGCCACGAACAGCTCCCTCATCAGTCAGATTGTCTTCAACCCCCCCCCCCCCCCCCTCCGCGCCTTCCTTATTTTCGGAGGCTTGGTCAGCAAAATCATTCACACACCACTAACTATACTGCCCCCAAAGAGTAGGGTCATTTTGGGGGCGGGGGTGTAAGAAAATACTCGGGTAATGCAGATGATTTAGTCAACTCCTACAGTCAATCACATGTCAACCACAATTTAAACAATCCAAGTCGAGTGACAAGCTTTGGCAATGGCATTCCTTTGTCATTGTTCATCCCTAATAATAATTGCGACCTTGTCATTGACTTGTGACTTTCGTTTGATTTGTGATGGACTTGACTACCGGAAGAGATTAATTGCATTCATTTCCCCCATTCATCCTTGCTTCCGTTGAGCCAATTAATTTCGGTTCGACCAGTGTCCCTGTCATTCCACCGATGCCAAGTACAAGCCTAGCGTGAAGTTGACCAGCCTTGAGCGAGAGAGCTCCCCTCTTACCGTAGCGCCGTGACCCGCTCTCTACATTTTTTGCGCTCGTGTGGGAAACTATCCATGGAAACACCGTGAGAAAAAAAAAACCATGAAATTGCATATCCGCGTGTACTTTTCTTTGCACTTTTTTGAACCATGACGATTTGTGCGCTTGGTGTATCTCCGATCCAAAATCAATTTGTATTTTTTCCTTTACTACATTTTTTTTTCTTTCTTTGATATTGAAAGAATGATGTAGGTAGTTGGATGTGTGTTTTGGGCCGCGCCGGCCCCTTTGATGTCGAAACGCTATTCTTTGTATTTCGGTCACTGCACACGTCGCCTCGGGCGACGTTCCTTTTGGGCAAATTGATGAAATTAAAGGGGCTCCATTTTAAAAAGGTGCCATGACATCTTGTATGTGCTTTTTTGAAGTATACATTAAACGTTTTACTGTATAAGTTCATTTATATGTTATTGCTCCATAAATATTTTTATGTTAACTTTGAGATTGAATCTATAAAAAGAGTCTGGTGCGGCCGCAGTTAATTAATGGAATGTGCAAGGTGGCGTATGGAACACGACTTGTTGGTTGCCTCCAAAGTTGTGAAGAGCGTATAGAGTTCCCATAGCAAGGCGCCAACTCCCTCGTCTTCCAGCCATCGCCTCATGTGTCAACCGAACCAGTGTCGCCTCCCCCGAAACAGACCCGTCCCACGGTATCGCATGGCATACTTCATTTCTTAATTGTACGACATGGACGTGCCCGCAACAATGCACACCCGGCGTGTTGCACAAGGTATACCCAAGTCACTTTGTTTGTCAACAACTTCCGTCAGTTGAAAAGGAAAAGTTTGCTGGAACTCGGTAAAAGGAAGGGAAAAAAAAGTACCTTTGATTCCTTTTGGTTCCGGAGCGAGGTGGTGGTGGTATTGTTAGCGGGTCTGTTAGTATTGGGGCGAAGGCCCGCGGGCATGGGCCGGGGGTTGAAGATCGCACCACCCCACTGTGACTGTGACCGCTGCAAGGCACGGTGGTCGGTTCAACCATAATGCAACAACGGTTCAAAGGAAGAGTAAGGATGGTTGAACTTGAAGCATCTCTCTCTGTGGTTACACGCAATGACCACATGTCAACAACTTTTGCAGTCTTTTTGCTTTGATCATCTGGCTATAGTTCCACGCAGAAAGTATCGTTCAATATAGGCCTATTGGAAAAATAATATTGTCATCATCTTCGTTAGATAGTGAACTAAACTTCGTGATTTAGTTATCTTTATTCTCCTTTATTTTAAACAATTTTACGGGTCTAAAAAAGAGCTGGAATTATTAAATGTCCTTTGATATATTTTTCTCTGATTTACCAAGAAATAAGCTGCAGGCAAGTCTAGTACAGCTGGACCCAGAACACACACCGTGTTATTCCATTGACTGAGAATGGCTAAGCTGTGGAAGTCTTGTCATCTGATCTCCAATTGACCTTATTCGCGAGGAAGCCATTTTGTCGTGTTCCCTGAATGTATTTTATAAATTGTGAACTGTTGAATGGGATGGTGCCAGACTATTTATGTATTCTAGCCTCAATTTCATTTTTTTTAATGTGGCTTAAAAAATTAGGGTTTGTTTAATCACATTTTTTTTTAAATTTTACATCAGAGCAGACTGGTTTTATTTTATAATTTAATTATGTCATTGCTTTCATTTCTATTTGCAAGTTCCAAAAGTGAAGATTTTTCCTTGCTCTCAATTTAATATGGCCGACTCGTGAATAAAGCCCATATAGCCCATTCATTGACGTTGCTGGGTAATCATATACAGGGTGGTAAAAAACAACACCAAACAAACAAACGTTTATACATTTCATCAGATGCAGATTTCTTGGAATTGGGGAGACATATTAAAATGGTTTCAAGATATTCCTAAACTACAGCATCTTCGTGTTATATGGTGAAAACAACGCTGAAAATAATAGCCTAAATTAAGAAATGGCGATAGTTTAAAGAAAGATAGTCAATCACCAGTTTGTCCACACGCAAGTATGTGAGATATGGCCAACACTATAAGTACTGCAGGCACTAAGAACTGCATGACTGCCGTAGACGCGGAAAAACTAGTTTTTGACCATTTTTTTCCTCGAAATGGCTGCTAATAACTTGAGCTTTATTGTCAATGCTGTTTTCACTACATGTATATACCACCATGGTCTTGTAGTATAGGAGTATGTTAAAACAGTTTCAACATGCCTCTTAAAATTTGAGAAAAATGCCTCTGAAAAAAGGTGTGAACTTTTTTTGACCACCCTGTACGATAGCGCTGCCCATCTCACAAGTGGCATCTCACAAGTGGCATTCAAGCAGTACGGAATAGTGAGGCGGTCTCCTGAACCAACCCACCAAAAATACATATATTTGCCACTGTTAGGTTTTGCGAGTCTTAAAAAGCCAGGGATTGTGGAATAAAAGGCAATCAACCATTATATTTTTATCATGTGATATTTTGCCCCTGATTTATCAAGATAAAAGTCCTGCATAAGCGGTCTCTGTAGCCAGCTACGCTGCAGCACACGAACATGGAGAGGCAACACTATAAATTGCACGTTTCTGCTCTTGACCCGTGCCATACATTGCATGCACACACGGCCTTCTCGTCAATCTCAGCGAGTCAGCCGCGTGCTTGTTTGTTTGAACAACCCATCCATGAATCAAGGCATAGGTTTATGATGGCTATAGCAAAACGGTTACATAAACGTCCAATTTGACGAGGCGAAGGACTTGTAAGCGGGACACCCTCGCTCCCCCACCTCGCGCTGGGCCCGGTTATTGCCCCCTTGTATGTCTTTCAAGACATTCCAGCCGGTATGAGTATGTCTTGGCAAGGTCCCATCCTTCACTCTTCAGCGGAACATTCCATTTAAAACAATGAAGATTATAATTTAATTAAGCCCAATCGCTGGTAGGAGCCCCGCTCAAGGTTCTACCCCCATTCTCTTAAACTATTCAATCTGCACCTTGGTATGTTTTAATTTGGATATTTCTTTCGACTAGGTCTTTTGCTTTGGTAGGATTCATTAATTGATTCCCAAATGTTGCGTTAGCCCCATGCACATGGGTAACGAAGGGGGGGGGGGGGGATGCCTCATAAACACACCCCCTCCCCCAGCCCTCCAGGCCTGTGCTCCCTGCCCGCTCGGAATTTTGGGAAGGCAAACATTTTTTTTGTATTAACATTTTCATGAGGCACTCCGTAAGTTCTTCCTGTCCTGCAACTTGGACCGAATTAAATCCGAGAAGCAACTTTGTAACGTTCATTATGATGAGCCACTTGCTATTCTGACTGCGCGTGCACACATCAACTTCATCAAGTCTGGAAGAAGTTCACAGCGAGCAAAATCGTCTAGGGTGGGGGCCTTCCAACGGGAAATGTGAATTTTGTGAAGTTCAAAATTCCAAAAAACCTTGACTGGTCCATGTTATACAGTACTCAGGCTTGGTACATTTATTTGCGGGCAATTGGATCGCACGGAATAAGAACACGTTCGGTATTATTGCCAATTAGAGTTGGGTAGTCCTTCGTTTATCCGCTGTGTTTATCCCGATGTGAAGCAAATATATATCATCCGTAAAATCTTGACATGAGCATGCGCATTTAGAATACCGAACTAGAAAACCACAGGACAGACATGAAAGACCCACATAAGCTTTTGTTGCGCAATGTTGATATAGGGGTCTGCATGACTGTGAATGACATAAATAGGCCATTATTAAAAAGGCAAAGGACCTACCCGTACCTAACCATGACACGCGATTTTCAAAGCACTTTATTGAAAAACTTGAAGCCTTGGAATGAAAACTCCATTGACTATTGGGTTCATGACGGAAGTGTGTAGTTTCGGTATCGTCCATCCCGGTGCAATGAACGCTCTGCGATTGGCCCCGTGCGAAATTCGTTTTCACACGGGTAACTTCTGAATTATTCTATACCCAATGAGGACATCAGTCGATCGAGGGTTTGTAAACGTGCGTTTGAATACGAACTTGAATACGAATCCGGCACGAGTCTATTTCAGAGCGCACACATTTATTTAGGCCTACAAGGATATAGAAGCTAATATCACTGGCATTAATGAGGCTAATGAAGTGACGTAACTGCGGTCCAGAGCACATGGGGAGGGGCTCATTTTTTGAAGGGAAGAGGGGCTACTAGTTGTTAACAAAATGTACATTTCTACCTTCCCGATCACCAAAATTATGAGGGGGGGGGGGCCAAAGGTCTTTTGTGTGGGAAGTACCCTAGCCCCTCCCCCTTAGTTAAGATAAATTCTGAGCGGGGGGGGGGGGGGGGCAAGGGGGCATAGGCCTCCGAGTGTGGGAAATACCCCTAGCCCCTCCCCTTTAGTTAAGCCAATGTACACATCAAACTCATAAATCAAGAAAAAAACCGTACATTTTTACTACACGACGTTTAAATACCGGGCCAGCGTACACGACTACAGTGATTCAATAAAATACAAACGTACCGTTCAATGAACTCCACGAAATCTCATGCATCCTTGCTTGGTACCAAGCCGTTGGCCCCCTTTGCACTTTTGTGTTCCACGGTCTGATTTCGAGCTACAATTTAAAAAGGCAACGACCTGCTTTGAAGATGATGCACAGTTTAAGTCAACATGAGCTCTCGATGTGTTGATGTGTTCCCGTGACATGACATACTTTGGAACGACAGGGTGACTGCACGGACTACAAAACGGGTCACGTAGATTACGGAACAGTTGCATTATTTATGGGCCTTAACTCGACGTCAATGTAACCCTGGACCAGCCAAATTGTTATAAATATTGCCCGAAGGGTAAAGTACCGGAATTAAGATAAGTCTAAATATTTAGAATGTTTCAAACAATTTCAGCGTCGATATTTCAACAACGATTTTTTTGGGGGCACCAGAATGTTTGAAGATAGGTTTACGTGGTTTTTTTTTTTAATAAGAAGAGAATCACAGTAAGGTGGTTGAGTTGTAATGACGACGATGGTATGGTGGTAATTCAATTGAGAAAATTTGAGTGTGAGGTAGACACCAACGTGAAGATGGTAGGAATTTCGCCAGGAGGATAATAATAATGTAATGTGGTGCTTATATAATGCTTTATACCTAAATGCGCTTTAATACAACATTATTATCCACGTTCATCAGGAATGAAACCATTCTTCTGCGGCAGCTCGAACTTCAGCACAATTTAGTCTCCACCTGAGGTACCCACTCCTGGGTGGCGAGAGGCAATTGCGTCTTGCCCTGGAACACAAGCACCATGTTCCCCATCAGGGTGCGAACCCACGTACCACGGCACATGAGTCGAACACCGTATTCAGTGGACAATAGGATGATGATGTTGTCGTTTTGAGGTGGATGCGGGATCAATAACAAAGTATCCACGGTATAAAACTTGATGATAAAACTGACAATGGATGCTGGAATTGACTGACGCTGACGACAGTTACATCGTTGAAAATGACACCAATCACGACGACGATAATCCGACCACGACAATGACATCTGAGTCAAAGTCTCAGAAATGACACCCGCTGAAGTGGCACAATGGACTAAAACTTTGCAACTGTGATTGATGAGGCATGCCAACTCATGTCGGTCACATTTCCCGTTTTGTCCAAAGACAGTTTTAAATTTCCCACGGAAGCCAGATTGTTCTCATTTCGATTTTTTTTTTGTTTTCTTGAAGAACGCAGTGCAGCCATCCTGATTACCATACGTTACTAATAACGTGCGACCGGTTTTTATCGCTGGCAAAGCATGCAGGGAGTTGTCGCCAACCTGTTAATAATTACCATTGAACTCGAATGTCGATAACCGTTTGTATTATATGCCGGGCTTTGGAGATCGGTAAACACCGTCGCACGCGGGCCGGCCCCTTTCCGTAAAGCGCACACACAGAGGCAAAGTTTAGGATTAATCAAATTAATGGGCCTGCGATGGATTATCTCAACCCAGGATGGCCCGTGTTCCCGGGGGTAGCTCTTGTCGGTCTGACGTCAGGCAGCCAAGGGGGTTAGTGGCTGAGAGGTCGACCAACCCTCCCCCCGTATAGGAGGTCAAAGCCACTTGGCAGTGTTATCACTGGGAGTTCTAACCTCCCTCGATATATATCCCAACAATCCGGGCCCCTCTCTCCCTCTCTGTGCTGTGTGACCCTATTAAAAGCATTGTCATGGCCGGCACGATACTCCCTCCCACGGTGATCCACACAATGCTGTTAATGGAGCGCGCGTGCGTGACTGCCTCAAACAATCCAGCGAGGGAAAAAACCCTTGCCGACAGCTGTGTCACTCACACACAACGAGATCCAGGGGAAAAAGAGCAACAAAAGCTTGACACATTTTCTCTTTGCTCCCCGTGCCGCTCTTTTTTTTTGCTCTCAATCCAACTGGGTTTTTCCCTGCCCGGCATGTGTAGTTCGTCCTCGTTTCAACTCTTCATCCCTATTTTGGGAACTATTTGGATCGATAGATGCGCTTTGATTTAAAGAGCGGTGACTTTGCTGTGCGTCTCTCTTTCACTCCCCCCCCCCCCCCGAGTGGGGCGTTTGTATAATCGTCGTTTGCTTGTCTGCCCAATCGTAGCATCGTGTCCTCGCTTGACCTCAGGATATGAGGTACGAAGTATACTGCCCACCTGTACACAACCAGGAGGTCTGTAGCTATATAAAGAGTTATCGGCAACTGTCAAACAGTCAGTCCTGTTGCGACGGACCACGCGTCACTTATTCCGATACAGCACACCTGTGATTGTGTATACATTACAACCCAACCATGGGAAGCCTGGTTTTGTTCATCTACCTGTTCGTTGTGTACCTGCTGCCGTGTACGCTTTGGGTCAGGCTGATAGCGGCCGTGCCGGCGGTGGCTTTGCTGCTGCTCACCTGGCTGGGACCGCCCGAGAAGCGCCTTGGATCGGCCGGTAAAGCCGTGGTGGTTACCGGCTGTGACACGGGGATCGGTAACGCACTGGCCCGCTACCTGGACAAGCTGGGTTACCGCGTGTTTGCTGGGTGCCTGTACGCCGACGGGGAGGGGGCAACAGAGCTACGTGGGCAGTGCTCGGATCGTCTCCATGTGCTTCAGATGGACGTCACCGACGCACACCAGGTGTCTTCTGCGGCAGCTCAGGTGCACAAGATCATCCGGGACAACAGTGAAAGTACGCATGTGCAAAATCATTCTTCCTGTCTTTCATTACCAAGTAGGAAGCGGATCCAGGAAGATCAATGTTGAGCTACGTAAATTGGCAATTATGTCAGACCTCATTCAGAAAGGATTTGACTTATGTTGTTGGTTGGGGGTTTAGGGTTGAAACAAGTGGCTTAGGGTTCATCTTCCTGGATTCCTGTAGTATTTTGCATGAATTTTAATTACAATCCAAGCATTTATAGGTACTACCATGAGATCATAAACCACTTTGCTGCTTCCGAGAATAGTTTACAGCATTACATTTGGTTGTTCGATAGAACGAGCATACCGAGAAAACTGCTCAATCTGTTGATGAACAAAAACATGTCATGGTCTTACTTAAAAAGCTTCATTGAGTATTATTATGTGTGCTAACTTTTGCCCAACTATGATGTTTTTACATGACTCAGTAAAGATTGTCTCCTTTGTATACGTGCTGGATAGCCTGTGCCGCTCGTATGCAGTGGAGCTTCTCCACAAAGTTCAGCAGGCATACTTGCTCTATGATACGAGTTACTGTGGTAGCGGTTCAGAATTCACTGATTTAATCGTGCTACGCTCACTCAACAAAAAAATGAAAAGCTGGAATGTAGGAGAGTTTATTCTCACATCATATTAAGATTATAAGTTATGCTATGATTACACTCTCGATCGTGGTATGGGATTGGGGAACATCCACACGCATGCGTCCTTTACTCGTCACAAAGAAACTTAGCACTCGAACTTAACCCTAAAGGGGCCGGGTTATTTTGACCATCTCTCAGCCGGGGGGGGGGGGGGGGGGATTCCGCCCCCCCCCCTAAGATCTCGGCCATCGAGTGACGAAAAATTTTGAAACTCGGCACATGCATAGAGCAACTCTTCCTAAACATACCCAAGAAATTTCATGACTATAGGTCAAAGGGTTTTGGAATTATGGCTAATTAATTATTCATATGTACGAATGGCAATTCTGCTCTGTGTACACGACGTATATGCGAAAATTCAGTTCTCACGGCGCGTAGCGCCGAAAAATTTTTCGCTACGCGGCAACCCGTGGTCCGCTTTTTATGTTTTTGGTATCAAAAGATGCGCAAAGCTCGAGGCTAAAAAGTCATAACAGCTCGGGTCGCGAAAAAAATTTTTTTAGAGGCTATCACGGAAAATGTTGAGGGGGGGGGGCGGATTCCGCCCCCCCGGCCCCTTTAGGGTTAAAGTGAACAACTATACTCATACTTGACGAGCCAGAGCCAGTTAAAGCCACTACTTCTTATCATAACAGCACGTGTGGTGAGTGATCGTACTTTGAAATTGTCCAAACTAAAATTTAGTACCTGTCTCGTATAAATTCGTTCTGTGCATCGTTGAACAAGCCATTGCAGTTTGTCAAAGCCTTAACGCAATGTCTTTTCCAGGCTGCGACTTGTGATTTGTGTAAAATATTAACTGTGTACTTTTTTCTGAAATATTCTGCTAAAAATTTGAACTATGACAGCGGGACAAAGACGACTGTTTGGTAACTGTTGAGTTTATTTTGTCTTCTTGTTGCACACAATTTCACGGCTCCATATAATAATTTTGTTTTGGCTTTTAACCACTTAAACTCCTGTCGAATGCCAACTTGAAACGTGTAGTTTCTAGGTCTTTCTTGTGGAAAGTTTAACAACAAAAGGTGTACCGATAAAGGCAAATTTTAGTAACTTATTTTCGTTTCTTCAACAAAGTTTTTGGAGCTCCTCATGTTGTACAACTCTTATCAAATATTACCTTTCCTGATGGAAGAAAAATCGTAGTTCCTTTCCGATTGGACAAAAAAAACTTCGGAATTCAAAATCCAAAGAAAAAACTTTGAAATCCAAATTAACAAGGGATATAGAATTTTTGATTAATTATTGTTAAGAGCTTTAGTTCTCGAGTTTTTCTTCATAAAAACCAGCCTATTTCTCATGAAAAGAAAAGTCTGAAATTGGCGCGTGGGGTAAACAAGCTTAAAATCCAATCTTTTTAGTCTTTGCTTATTATACGCACTCCACCGAAAATAACTTTGTTTTTCTCTCTCGTATAATCACCGATGAAATACGACAAGTGTTTCACATTCTAAGAAGGGCTCAGGCGGTATTTTGTCGTGATTTACAGTGGTGTAATATGCTAATACGACCGCTCAATGCCGCCATGATGATTTTTTGTTTGAGTGATTTACGGGGTCTGTTTCTCCGTCGGCCCACGGTCGAAGATTGCCGAGCACCTGCCTGTTATTTTCAGGGGAAAGTGTCTACAAAAGCTTGTAGTTTTCTGAGACAAATAGACGTTAATCCGCACTTCCTCTCTCATGGGGAGAATTAATGGGTGTATTGATGGTGTCTCAACGATGGAGGGGTTAGGCGTACTTGCATCGCCCCGCTGGGACTAATGTTGCCGATCTTGGCAGTTTGTTTTGGACATTTTCTTGCCCGCCAAAGTTTGTTTGATTGAAGAGTTCATAGTGTTAAACGGGGTATATTTATTGGACGCGTGAAGCCGGGGTGTAAAAAGTCAAGCTCTTAAAAACAATAACTTTACATGTCCATTCAAAACCATCGCATCACAGTACAGTATCCATCGGCCTGATAGAATCTGTATAAGCCAGTGAACCTGCCAAATTATTCTGCATTCTCGAACACTGAAACGTTGTGTATCTTTGAGGTTTGAGTTAAATCCGCCAGCATGTTTTGCAGATTTAGCTAAACGACACTTTGCACCATATAGGCCTACAAAACATTTTCTAATAACAAAAGAAAGAAAAACACTCCGGTTTTTATGGATTTGCTCCTCTCATTATTTTTTAAGCAATTACCAATTCGAGCAATAGTTAAAATATTTTGAAAATATACTCATATCTTCATAAACACAGTGCGATTCCAACTAAATGTTTCAATTCAATCCAAATGTACTTGAATAACCTTTCAGCTATAGATTTGATTTCTTTTGTTTGCAAGGCAACTCAAAAGCCTATAGAATGCGCACACATAATACAATCGTGCACTGACCACTGCTGTTATTGCCGTCATTAATTAGATTCAATTTTCAAGCCATGGTCACTTCGCGCAGACGAAACCCAATCCGAAAATGCAGATGAAAATACTACACAATGAGATATCAACTCAAACATTGTTCCTCACAATAGATGAAACGGACTCACCCTGGCTGTATGAGTATAGGATCCCGTGTCGATGACCAAGCGGTCATTGCCCCCTACAGGCCATCAGTGATTCTGCAATTCGTTATTTTTGTATAAACTTTTTTTTTTTTTTTTCTCCTCGATGGTTGGTTATGGCTAAGCTTAACAATGCAAATCATTGGTCTGGTCTGCACTTCGGTTCCTGCCGTGTGTGCAACTTAAAAAGAAAAAAATTAAACTGTGAATTTGTTTTATTTCAGCCTGTCTCATCATAAGCACATGGTATAGCTCTTTCCCGTTGATTGCTTTTTATTTTACAATTTTGTACATGAGATGTAAACACATCGTTTTTCTTTTCTCGCGGCCGTTGTGACTCAACTCTCGCCTCAAATTGTGTACAACAGAGCAACAAGATGTGTCGATCACCACATAAAGTTGGGGTTTTTTTGGTGGTACTTCAGCGTCTTTATTGAAATAATACAACAGAAAGAGCATTGAACGTGCGCTTCTATACTTGGCAATTCATATATCCGAGTTTGTGATGGATGTAGTCCTACGCCTAACATGAAAGACGTCGTTGACTTGATCTTGCAAGTTAAGATTCGTCGTAGCGCCCTCTCTCATGTGACATTGGAATTTTTTTTACCATTCGCTGCAGATGGATAGCATGCATCACTCGCAATTTCGAGTGTTTGCTTTTCACTCAACGGAAATCAATTTGATATTGTAAAGTTGGTAGATACATTTGATACATGTACTTTTACTTGTTGTGTGTGATTTCTGATTAGCTAGTTCACATTGTTTACTATTGTATATGAGCCACGTTAGGTTTTCATTATAATACAATAATATTATCATATCCGCTATGGCAATTCTTGTTATAATGAACCATGTGATATGCTTGGATGACCAGACTAAGAACGGTCAAGATTCCTAGAAGACACGCGGACAATATCAGTGAAGTGACGAAGAGGTTGTTTGCGGTATCTCAAGTTTCCGTGGGGAGACTTAGTCATTTCACACGGCTGGGAGGATGGAGACATCCCAAGTCAGTTTCAATTAAGACCTGCGCGTGACATGCAAAGTACAGCACTCACATGTATTAATATCGTAAGCCGGGCAACTGTACTTTGTTCTCCTGATTGGTCATTTTCCGAGGAAAAAGCTCCCGAATTTGTTCAACAAACTGGCGAAGTTGAATTTGTTATGTTTCCATTGTACTGCCAATGTATTATTAAAAGATGAGATTGATGGGATTTATTATACCTAAAAAAAAAATTACTCCCTATTTTTGGATGAGCCCATGTTGGTGTGCTTTTAATTATTGTGTTTACGCAATAATTTGGCATCTTGCTCGTCGCAGTTGGGGTTTATTAATTTGGAAATAATCAAATTAAAGAAACCGGCAAGAACGAAGGAATGTAAGACATGAACTCAGCACACTTCCTTGTGCCTTTTCTCTTACCTGAGATGGCCGGTCATTCCCCCATGACCCCCGGCCCATGTATTGACTCCCTTTCTCCCTCCCCGACTCACCTCCGCAGGCCAGGTTCAACGGCCTGCTTAGGCCAGATCAATCAATGGGGGCGAGGAATTTCAAGAGGTTTTTATTCTTCTCTCTCTCTCTCTCTCTCTCTCCCCCCACCCTATCGCACGGGTTCTCTCCCCCCTCTCGAGCTGCCTTCCGTGCATGCATGCCCCCGATCTGCTTGGGTACTTATACCCCCCCCCCCCATCGCCGTGTATCGCCAGCTACGCGCTCTCTCACATCACACGCACGCCAGCAAAAGCGCTTCTAGATGCTTGGCCATATCATCTCAAGCCAGTTCGAGCATTTCCTCCCATGCGCTTTGTTCTTCATTCATCGGGGCGCAACCCACCGGGCTGGTTAGCTTCGATCCTGCCAACATCCTCCCTGCGGCCTCTCTCGCTGAGGATTTTTTTCCACTCTTTCTGTTTTTGCGAAACCGACACCGGTATCTGATTCACTTACCCCCTTTCGGATTACCGCCCGGGCGTATTATTTTAATTATACGGCAGCGGGGCGTGCGAGTGAATTATATGGGTTAAACAGGCCCTATTACAATATTTACCGAATCGAGGACGGGCGTGATACGATTATTGCAAACTACATGTATACAGGGCTGAGTGACACGGTGAGAGAGGTAGGGTAGAGGGGTGAATGGCATCTGATGCCTCGGTTGATGATGTTCAGTCAGTGCGCTCCGTGTCAACGGCCGGCTTTCTGTGGATGGGTGCTGATCGGTCGTGCGAGAGGTTTTCTTTAAAAAGCGATACCGAAGTTATTCGAAATACGACGTGTATATATGAAGGTGTTTTTGAGTGTGTGTGGAAAATAATGGTTTTGTTTATGGTATACATCTTAAAGGGTTGCTTATCAGTTATCCATGAACACCTTATGAGGATCCTAAAAGTCAGGGAAACTATACTCATCCCTGTTCTGACGTTTTACTTTATCCTGCTTGACTTGTGTGTGCTCTTTGGTGTGATCATATAAATCTAACCAGCCTTGCTCTGCTCCGCTCTACTCTTCCATATGCTTTGCAGTGCTGGGCAGGGATGTGCAAACCTGTGCAGTGCTGTGCTGTGATATTGTGCCCTGTTCTGCTCAGCTCTGCTTAGCTACTCTAGTCTGCTCTGCTCTGCTCAGCTAATGTGCTCTGCTAAGCTATTTTGCTCTGCTTTGCTCAGCCCTGTTAAACTACTCTAGTCTGCTCTGCTCTGCTATGCTCTGCCCAGCTCATCTACTTTGATCTGCCCTGCTCAGCTATACTCTGCTCAGCTACTCTAGCCCTGCTCCCCTCAGCTACTCTGCTCTGCTGTGCTCTGCTCAGCTACTTTGGTCTGCCCTGCCCTACTCAGCTACTCTGCTCTGCCCTGCTCAGATACTCTGCTCTGCTCAGCTACTCATTACTGCTCTGTTCCGCCCAGCTACTCTGCTCTGCTCTGCTCAGCTCCTCTGTTCCTCTCTGCTCAGCTGCTCTGCTTAGCTCTGCTCTGCCAAGGAACTGCTCTTCCTTGCTCAACTGCTTTGCTCAGATACTCTGTCCTGCTCAACTACTCTTCACTGCTCTGCCTTGCTCTACTCAGCTACTCGGCTCTGCTCCTTGCAGCTATACTCTGCTCTGCCCTGTTCAGCTACTCTGCTCTGCCCTGCTCAGCTACTCTGCTCTGCTCTGCTCAGGCACTCACCACTGCTATGTTCTGCCCAGCTGTTCAGCCATGCTCTGCTCAGCTACTCTGTTCTTCTCTGCTTAGCTGCTCTGCTTAGCTCTGCTCTGCTCAGGAACTGCCCTTCCTTGCTCAGCTGCTTTGCTCAGCTCCTCTGTCCTGCTCAACCACTCATCACTGCTCTGCTCTGCTCTGCTGTGCTTTGCTCAGCTACTCGGCTCTGCCCCTTTCAGCTACCCTGCTCTGCCCTGCTCAGCTACTCTGCTCTGCGCTGCTACTCTACTCTACTCAGCTACTCTGCTCTGTTCTGCTACCCTGCTCTGTTAAATTAATCTCCTCTTCTCTGCTCTGCTCAGCTGATGTGCTCTGATCAGCTACTCTGCCCTGCTCAGCTGCTCAGCTCATATCAGCTCTGCTCTGCTTTGCCCTGTCAATCTGCTCTGCTCTGCTCTGCTCAGATCAGCTTCTCTGCTCAGTTACTCTGCTCTGCTAGTCAGCTCTACTCCTGTTTTCTGTGCTCAGCTGGTTTGCTCAGCGCTGGTCCGCTCAGCTACTTGCTCTGCTCTGCTCAGCTGCTCAGCTGCTCAGCTCTGCTCAACTCTGCTTAGCTCAGCTACTCTGCTCAGCTCAGCTACTCTGCTCTATATAATACTCTGCTTAGTATTCTTTGCTCCTTACATTTCATTCCTGTTTCACTCTGCTGTTAATTGAGATATTTTATATATAACTTCTGGGAGACAATTTGGATTGAATTGTGTAAAATATAACTTTGATGAAAACAAACTGAATACAGAGCTATTGGATTTTCGAAAGTCTGGTTTGCAAGTTGCTGACCTTCGTATGAGCCCAGCCGTCATTGTACCGAGTGACAAGTTTACGGGGCTGCAACCTGACTTATTTACAGCGTCTGGAACGCCTTGATGAAACGTCTGGGCCAGCGAGGCTGATGGATTTATGACCGTTTAATTTGACCACAGGGAGACGTGTTTTCACGTAACATGTCACTTTATGTCACACTGACAGAAATATATGGATATGCGATGAACGCGATGACATGCATAGTATATTTGTGAGAGAAGGGAGAGAGTTAGAGATTAGTGGCGAGGCATTGTTGGTGATTTCTTGTCTGTTGGGTATTGTTATATGATTCTCTTATGCAATGTTGGTCGGTGCGTACGCGCGCGCTTCTGGCCTAATTGACGACAAATCTACAGGCGCTTATAAATCTGAGCCGAGGGGTCGAGTTGGTCGCTGCCCTATGACCTGAGCGTTTCATTGATTGCCATGCCCGCTCGCGGCGGGTCTAAGGTGTGACATATATGCCGGTATAAAGAGAAGGATTGAACGGGCACGTGTTCAGAAGCAGAGGCTGAGGGAAAAAAACCTCGAATGCACGGTTAATACACCCTGGCAGATCAGAGTGGGCCCAGGGGCCGACAGAAATCGATGGGGGCTAGTGAAGCGATTTCAGGCCAATGGCGTGGTCCATGACTGCGCACTTGCATCACAGTTAACTCGGTGTGATCTAACTGCTGGGGAATCGCCGCAAGGCAGGGCTTTGCTTTGGCCTACTCAGAAGTGAGATTCTGAGCACCGCATTACAACATCTTAGTCATGCCCGTCCTAAGGATAAACAATTAATATTTATTAATATCTATCCAATCTCGATGTTCTCTCTGCAAACGGGCCTTGTTGTCCCATTTTTTGATATTTTCAGGGGGTTTGATCTGCAATAATGGAGCCCCAATTTAGCACAGCGATTTACAATTTGTGTAAGGTATTTTTTTTTTTTAGTTATAATGCGACGTATGTTGCTTTACGCGGGTGGCAAACTTTGTTTTGCCTTCGGTAAACCTACGTTTATACAAAACTACAGTGGTTAGTTGCGTAAAATTTATAGCATCTAAGATGCGAACGACTGCTACACAATCTAGGTCCATTTTTCCTTAGTGATGGACCGGCGAACTAGATATGTTTTCAAAGTTTGCTATAGGTTTGATAAAAGTACGAGTACGATGTTCAATCAAGAGAACACTTTTGTTGATTTAATAGGTATTACACGTTATGATTTCATTATCCTTTTTGATTTTGCCTAACTTTTGGTTGGTATAAAATGCACCGACTTTTGTCGGCTCATTATATATACTGCCAGCAAAGCGATCATTCGGATAGGCGCGCCGTGCCTACTTGACGCGATCTCCCTTATGTCGGGGATTGTCTCTGTTGCATACCGCCAATGTTGTGATGTCCTCTTATAACTTCAGCCGTGCAGAGATGCAGATATGCTTTCGTTCTAGAGCAAGGGAGCCTTGTCCATATTTTGCACAATGTCTAAAGAAGTCTGAAAAAAGAAGAAGAAATGTTTCTGTAATAAACCATGAAGCTATCGTGAACACCACAATTCGAATTGGCCTGATTTCAGCTCACAGAAAAAAAAACCTTTATTCCAAACTAGGGAGACTAAAGTTGTTCACCTGAAGAGAACAAGAAACGGTTCAATCCCTCTCGCCCCGGCGTTCATTGACTTAGTTTCGGGCCTTGACAGGAATATTTTTTTTATTACGATAAATCATAAAGCCATCCTTGGCGCCAGAATTTGGATTGGCCTTCTATGACATAAAGATGTTAGGCTAATGACCGACAAGTCAGAAGTATGCATTGGAAGTAAGTTAAAGTACCGATATCGTGACAAAATAGTATAGTCTCGATCCACCATCGCATACATAATGATTCTCCAAGGCCCGAAACTAAGTCAATGAACGCTTGTGCGAGAGGGATTGAACCATTTCTTTTTTTCATCAGGTGAACAACTTCGGTCTGAAAAGAAATTGAACAAATACACACCCTACTGATGTCCAAGGTTTCTTTTATTTTTTGAATGTCATTGCCTTCCGTGTCCCTGTTTGCTTTGCTTTGTGTTTGCTTTGCGCGAAGGAGACAAAAGACAAACTCTGCCTACGTGTACAAAGAAAAAGTCGACCATGCGTGTGGCGTGAAAGACCGTGCGTCATACTGGGATTATTCTTGTCTGCTTTTCGAGTTACCCATTTACCACGGTTGACACTAACTGAGCTTTCTTAAAAAAGAAATACTTCAGTTTGTTTGTGCTTTAGTAATAGGCTACTTGAGTTATGGGGGTTTCAGTGCCCGGACGGACAACGGTTACGGGTCGCAAGCGATGTGTCCAGGGTTAGATATCGCTCAGTTAGTGAACCCATTTTGGTTCGAAACTTCGAAGTACTGAAGGGCAATCAACACGGTATATTTTTTTCTCGTCCTAAGTTAAGTTTAGATCACTCCCCTCTTCTCCGCCCTCTACGTCCAGTTACTCACTTTCCCGTCCAGATCTTCACCACGACATGCTGTAGAACATCTGATCTTATTGCAATGCATTGAACTTGAAGTTGGTCTACACGTGTATATGTATGTATGGGTCTGCAGCTCAATACGTTCCACGCTAATATCATGGACTTTATGTGATTATTGCAAGAGTCGTATGAGGAAAAACTCCTCCAAACGACTGCGGTGATACAATGTGGACAGCAAAAGTTGTGGTCGTTGCATGCACATTATACGGCAAGCTTCAGCAGCACGAGATACCAGTGGCAACTGGTATACAACACTCGAATATGAATGATCCGACTAAAATACAAGCATTATCAGTTTTAAATTAAACAAAACCCCATAAATTGTGCTGATCTACGACAAACGTGGTTGCCATGAGAATTTGGATTAGGATCTGAATTTCTCTGTGGTTTTCCCATGCAAAAATGTTTCGACAGGTTTTCCCCTTATATTGCAATCAACGAGTTATATAATACGTTGTGATTTTTTTTTTAGAATGCACAAAATATGTATCGGTTTTTTTGTGTGTTTCCATACCAAAGATTTGAAGTGATGTATGTTTTTTGCTTGTCATCTTTGCAAGTGCTTTTTTCATGATATTTTTAGTGGCATGCTTTAGTTGTACAAAATGTATATACTTTATATGCATTGGGCCTACAGGGCCCAATGCATGTAGGCTAAACCAATTTGTTTGGGCATACATTTGGTATTAAAAAAATGTAATAAAACTCAGTCAAGCGATTCACCAGGAGGAAACGTGTACAACAACCAACTCAACAAAACAAAACAAAGTTCGTTTGGAAGGGTGAGAAACTAAAGATGAAAAGGAAACGACAGGATAGGCCCCAGAGTGGCGCACGTCTTTTCACGCTTCGTCTGCTATCTTGTAAAGATGCCTGTGTTTTTTGTTCATAAGTTGAAAGCCGAAAACTAGTGGGGAGGGAAGCTTCGCTTTAACCTTCAAAAAGTCAGGAGGCAATAACACCCTAATAAAAGAATTTTTCCGACGTGTACGTGTCGGTGATTTATTGATATCCCGTTCGGGGTTGTGTGGACAAATCAATCATCGCCGAAACAAGCGTTTACCGTTCGTGTGCATATACATGTACATGTACATGTACATGTAACAGGAACAGTGTACACATGTATGTATGCGGAATACGTGTAGGCTTATGTTAGTTATATTTTATCCAGCTATATCAATGAGTGTATAGCTCATTGGAGTTAACTGTGATATTTTAAATAATGACCTTCTTTAAAGTGGACGTACACTTGCCACCATATCTATATACTACGTTTTGATTAGAAGTTAATGGCATCGTACATGGGCGTTGTGAGGGGGGGGGGGGGAAGGGGGGCGCTTGCCCCCCCCCCCTGGAAAACCCCCCCCCCCAAAAAAAAAAAAAGGAAAGAAAAAAAAGACAAACAAGAAAAGAAAAAGAGGCGCAAAGTCATATTGGTGTAAATTTAATGAGTTGGGGGGGGGGGGGCAAAATGTACCTGCCCCCTCTAAGACTAATAAATAGAGAATATGTTGAGAAATACAGGAATTTTTTGGGAAAAATATGCTTTGCCCCTCCCCCTATAAAAAAAAAACCCTGGTGCGCCCATGGTTTCGTAAATCCACTAGCCAAAAGAACCACACATTTGACAAGGAAGTTAACACTGAAGCAATCGAGTTGCAAATCGTGCTTTCGATGTAAGTGATTTAATTTGACTTGAGCAAAAACAGCGCAGGCTAGGGTGCATATCGCCATAACAGCTCAGAAGTATCAGAAAGGCATTTAACTATGTTTAGATCATGTATAGTAAATAATTCTGATCAATACAACGTGTGCTAGTAGGCCTAACTTCCTAGTTTTCTCCATTTTTTGTCAGGTATAGTGCAGCTCAGCAGGAAAAAAAAAACAGTCGTGGGCGTTTCACCTTTTGTCCATAATGTTCGGTGGGGCCCCTAAAAAATACTAAGGTCCAGCTAATGTGCCGCTCATGGATCATTTATCAAATTCAAAGTACCATTCCAGGTAAAATTCCATACAAAAGTCTATTACTTTGGTATCGCTAGAAAAAAATAGCAATTTCAAAACAAAACCTATATTTTTCGGGGTGAAACTCTAAAATAGCACGTAAAGTCCCTCGAAAGAGAGAGGTGTTTGGTTTATTGGAAGTTGGCTGCTGACAATGCAGTGTTTTAGGTCGTTGGATGTTATTTTTTTAATAAACCGTTTTTACTGGTTCTTCTAAATGTATGATGATGGCCTGTGGTTGGCCAAAAGTGACGTATAGTCAAACGAAAGTCCGTAGGTGTATTATCAAGTCGCCCGGGTGTTCTTGGCGGCTACTGTACAGGGTGAGTAAAAAAACGAAACCCGGATCACAAAAAATGTGTGCGTTCTTTCAGCAAAACGAAAATAATCCACATATCTCTATGTGATTTGTTTTCGTTCTGAAAGAACACTTACCTTTTTTGTGATCCATGGACAGATTTTTAAAACGGTGGTTGTGTTTGAAAGTCTGTTACTTTAAAATTACATGTGTGATTTGAATGATTCTCATACTAAAAGAAAGCTTATGAATTGGGCTTTCATATCCTATATTTTGAAAGTGCTACCTGCAGCACATCACTAAAACAATGGTCCCGACATTTGGGTTTATTTTTGTTTTACTCACCATGTATACGCAAGCATGCTACTTTACAAATCATTCTACCTTTTATTTTATTTTTATTTAAAAGTAAAGAAAGAGTGGGATTTTTTGAGGACATTGCACCGTCTCCCTCTCTGCCGGGCCAAGAGTACCGGCTGGTCCTCAATTTAAAAGAAACCAATGAGCGAGTACGGAGTTTGCACACCTGCACCGTCACCGCCTGGACCGGGGATACAAGGCCGTTCAGCTCCGTCGCAAACCCCGCCCCGGGGGCCCAGCAACACCTTTCACAAAAAGACACCGGGGGTATCCATAACCCCGCCACTCCAGGCCCCGTCTATATCTCCTCTTTGGGTGTTGGTGTCAAGTTTTTCAAGAGTAGACCTTGACGGTTTTTTTTCTTAGGGTTCAGGGGGTACCGCCCCTCCGTTTGTTGTCGTACATGATGCCAGCACAATGGAAGACTGAAGGCCCTTGCCAAAAACTGTTTTGGGTAGCGGGTGCGCTCGTACGGTTTAGCAGGACACGGGTTGAACGACCGGCGTGTCAGCGACCGTCGAGGCACGGTACCTCATCCCGGCTACAGCTGGTGCTTTTTCCAGGCCCCATGCACTTGCTATAGGAGTTCAGGTCTTTACAATATTTATTTATGAAATGAAAAAAAAATAGCGCATTAAAGAAAAAAAATGGTAATTACATGGACTTTGAAATGGTTGAAGTACATAACCAGAGTTCTTCAACCAAACCCGAGGATCTAATAGATAAACCCGGTTGTGGCTGGTTATTTGCATCCACTATCAATACTAATAATCATAATCTATATAGCCGTTTCGTAAACAGACAACGAGAAGTCGTTCTTTTGCAAAACAGCTGGTTTGAAAGAATGTAGTTTCCCAGGTCAAATTTTGTCGGAAATCCGTGATGTGTCTTACAAGTCGAAAACAATCAATTTTGTTTCTAAAAAACGCATCCCTTTAAAACTTTACCTTTAGTCTTGTTTTAGTGTTTGACAAAAAAACAACATGGTAAGTTACTTCCGATCCTGGAACATGTGCAGAGATCGACCATATTCCCTTATTTTCTAACAATAAACCGCCAAAGATCTTTTCAACACAAATTCTAACAACCGAACTGTTTTGCTGACTCAGTGTCATCACGACAAGCATTATGGCTCTGTTAACTTTTTTTCGAGCTTGATGCATCCTCCGCACTCACATCACTAGATTAGAAATGACGCGAGTGCGGATGACGTAGGCATATGGCTTGTAACACATTTTCGATTTCATCATGAATTTGTGAAGTGATTTCACCAGGCATACCTATCTACATCTCGACATTTCGATGTGAAATGCATGTTACCTAACCCGATAAAGTAACCAAGGAAAAAGTGGTGATTACCCAGGCCCAGTGGGGCAGATAGGGGAAATATTTGGGGGAATTGTACCTTTGATGATACAAGCATGAATTTGGCACACAGTCAGAGTATGTCTTGAGAAAGATATTTGGCCAAAGGGTCATCGCAGATTTTTCCTTTGAAAAAATATAGGTAGAATAACAAGCAATTTTCAAAATGGCTGCCACAGCTTGTTTTTCTACCTATATTTTTTTTCAAAGGAAAAATCTGCGATGGCCCTATAGCCTATTATCTTTCTCATTACATACTCTGCCTGTGTGCCAAATGCCACACTTGTATCATCAAAGGCATGCACAATCCCATCAACCTATTTGTTATATTCCCTAATTAATGCCTATAACTGTGAGTCAGTCAAATTCAGTTTCCAACATCGTTAAACTGTGTATACCTTTGCGCATTTTTCTGGCAGGTCTGTGGGGTGTGGTCAACAACGCCGCCGTGAACGGTCTGGGGGAGTTGGAGTGGATCAGCTTGGACCAGTTCAAGTGGGTGACCGAGGTGAATCTGTGGGGAAGCATCAGGGTCATTCAGGCGTTCCTGCCCCTCATCCGCCGGAGCAAAGGTGAGTGGCTATCTGGAGCAGTGCGGTTGATTTGAACGACCGTTGGTTTACAGAAGGGTTGACCAAGGGAAAGCGTCATGCTTGAGGTTTGTGTATGGATGACAGAGTGGTTGAAGAAAAAACAACAACTTTTTTTCAGAGGAGTTGTCAAGTCCCAGTGCTGTAGTCGAGTCGATGCAAGTCCAAGTTCGTCACAGGTCCTTCGGGGTGCAGGCCAGTAAATCGCTCCAAAATTGCCAACGCCGGCCAAATCACGATTTGCATGCCCTCCAATTTTCAGTATTTGAGCATATTGTGGGCCATGAACTCGCATCATTCTGATCAAGATACACGTGTATGTACCATCCCCACTTTTAAGAAGCGATTGACGCCCTTGGTGCCAACAGGCTTTTAGAACTAGGACCTACACAAGCTTGACATGGCTTGATTTGTACAGTACTTTGTACTTAAATGGCATGAATTTTGTGCCGTTGCCTAGGGTGGAGTAGGGCCTACGGAACACATGGTGCCTGGGGCCTACTTATTAACCCGGGCCTGCCTGATCCTGGTTTCAGATCATTTCAGAATCCATTTGCTGCACTGAAAAGTTTTGCTCACATATCATTGTGTGTGCCCACACTGAATGATATGTTGAACTGGCTTGAATTTGATCACTGTAACTTGATCACTGTCTTGAATGAGTTCTTACGCATGGTCAGCAACCTAATTAATTTATAGCAATTCCGAGCAAAGGACGAATCTATAGCTTTATCTCAGCGGATGCGGAAGTTTCCTAAATGGGCAAACACAAAGGAATAACCTCTGTTGTGAGAAAAACTACCCGGCTTTCTAAGTTTAGACAGAGCCGCGAAGCGATAAATCCTGCCCCGGAAGGAGTTCAAAATTAGGCCCGAGTTCAGTTGGGGGAAATGACAGGAAAAGGGGTAGATTCAACCAGGTGTTATAGGGGTCAGCCTAGGGGGTCAGAAGTGCCTCTAAATGGGTCATCGGGCGGAGACAAAAGGGGATCACGGAGTCTCTTGGGCACAGGTGTGCAGTGTTTTGTTTCTGCTTTTTTTTAATCGGTCACTAAAGGCTAGACTCGCGTTCCAGGCTTCATATCATCAACCACAGGTGTTTGCTCCATTTTGCCCGGCACACATAATTTGACTCGAACAAAGGTAACTGTATCGCGAATTTTCTTATAATAGTTTCAGCAGCCGCGATTTTTATAAGTATATGCATCGACAAGGCAGGTTCTGATTTTAAACTCCTAGATTTCGCTCCACGTTGTTTTCATGTCGATGGTGGATCCAAAGCGGCAAAAGGGAACGTGTATTTGGTCCACGGTGAGGCTTGGTTCTACGGATCGAGCTTTAATAGGGGCGATAAGGTCGGCCCTATTGCTACCTGTACTGTTCTTCTGCGGTGTACTTACTACAAAGCAGAGTAATTTGTAATCGAGTCAATCCTATATCAAGTCACATGTTCCAAGGGGTGATCATTAACAAATGACAGCCATTACGGTTCGTCTTGTGCGTAACTTCAGGGTGGACTTCAGGGTACAATCCATAGACCCTATACTGCACTATCGCTCCAAGCGAGCCACGCTCTGTTTCCTCTGAAAGAATTGGCTGTGTTTCTGAGCGAATGTAAACATTACATTTTTACTTTGCGATTGAAGAAAAATTGCTTATTTGCATCGATAAACGTAATGCTTCTACTGTCTGTACCCAGAAAATTGCAGCTTCACAGCCCCCTCAATAGTATGACCAAGACCCTTTTGGTATATAAGTTGGGGTTTTACGGCAGCGACGGTATAACATTCAAAAAAAAAAGAAGAAAGAAACTGATGCTTGTAACCTCTACGAATTTTGTTCAGGCTTTCAATGAATTGATTTTTTTTTTAATTGGTGACTCGGTTCGATGTTTTGCGCGTGCGCACGGCTTACCTTGAACATGGCGATAAGCCACCTACAATGTTATGTGTACCACAAAATGTTGGCGGTGGATGTAAAATATTAGTCTATGACAACACTGATTTATAGAATAGCTCTGGGTTCTGTCATGCCATTCTTTGTTGTAGAAGTGGCTGTAAGCTCTAGTTAATGCCGTGCTGTCTTCTGCAGGTCGTGTAGTCAACATGAGCAGCATCAGCGGTCGGATGAGTTTCCCTTGCAACTCCCCGTACTGCCTGACCAAGTACGCGGTGGAAGCGATGTCCGACTCCCTGCGACACGAGATGTACAAGTGGGACGTCAAAGTGGTGCTGGTGGAACCGGCAAACTTTGCTGGTGAGTATTGACTGAAGATGGACAGGCCGAGCAATCTTGTTTTCTGCAACCGAGTTTTGACTGACCATAATGCGCACGTGTCAGAATTGGCAATGCATGCATAGGCGGATCCAATGATAGCTTTGTGATATTTAAGTGAAGGCGTGCCAAAGGCAAGCCCTGCTAGGGACTTGAGACACACCCTCCCGGAAAATTTCGAAATCTACGATGTTTTCTCCTGCTTTTATGGCAATTTGAGAATTTATTAAGGAACTTTGAGTCAATTTTGTTCAACTCATTTATTATTTGTAGCTCATTTTACTAGTATCACAACATTAGTCATCGGTTGAATGGGACAGGTGGGGGAGGGGTTGCAACCCCCACCGCCACCGCTAGATCCGCCACTGGGATGGCTCTCGTACTTTGATTCCCTTCAAACACAATTTTCAGCGCCGGCCACAAGTAAGGCAGAACAAGATGAATTTACTGTTTTGTAAACAATTATTTGATTGAACACAGTATTCAAATTTCAGTGAAAATGATCAAAATCGCATGATATATGACGTGAATCTCGTGATGTTTCTCACACATGGGCAGTGTTATACCTAGTTGACTAAAAAAGTGGACGGGGTTAACTTGTGCTTTGGGAATTGGAAGACCGATGGAGAGGGATTGAGCGGCAAAACAAATTGCGGCCATGGGGTGCTCAGGAGCCAAAGGGGTCTGCTGGCAGGGGTCGAAAACACATTTTGGGTGAGGTGCTTATAGGAAGGGGGTCTGCAGGTTAGTCCTGGGTGAGCCTGACGGGCAGGAAGATCTAATTCAAAATTATCGAACAAAATTGGAGAGGAAGGCAGTGTCTCTACAGTGCAGGGCAGTATAGGTGGACAAACAATCTGGAGGAGAAAAAATAGGCAATGTGCACTCTAAACAAAATCCCTGGTTAGATATGATCAGGAATCCAGGCTCTATTTGGCTTGACACGATTCAGGGTCAAAACTGACACTTTTCTGGGTCAGAATGACACTTTTGCCGAGAAAAATGAGTCAGAAAAGTGTCATTTTGACTCGAGAAAAGTGTCAATTTTGACTCAGATAAAGTGTCAGACCAATCTGACAAGGGACTTTTTTTTTCTTTCTTTTTTTAGAGCTTGGAGCAATGGAAATCTAGGTCCCTGTTCTCCTTGAATGAGACTTGTTTTATGCTAATTGAGTTAGCGCGAATTATTGTATTCATTGAAGTGCATGAATGCTTCACAGATACAGGTATTACGGCTCAAACGCCAAAGCAACGACATATCAATGACCTTTTTCGGAGTTGGCCGAACACATATGGGCATTTTGCCTTGTCGAGGAGCCCCCAAGAACTGATAGGCTATTAGGCCTTTTGCATTAATGTTCCAGAAAGTTTCCTCTTGCTTCCTCTGCACCCAAGAGTTGAGAGAGACTATTCGGTTAAGATAATTCAGATGTCCTGCCCTTCTATTTACTTTGTGATTCAAAACGCATAATGTAATACAGAGCACACTCTTTCTATCTTTCCACAAATCCCCACAACTGTCAACCCTTAACAAAGACGTCAACAATTTTGGGAACGGCCAACATAGAACTCTATAGGTAAATCGTCGGTACGACATTTCGGACATCGCACGTTCAAACTGTCCCCGCAGTCAGTATCTTTGTTCAATTTTGTTCAACCAAAATACTGAACTTTGTTTTGACAGGGGCGACGAACTTCTTCAAGAAGGAGAACATCGAGAAGATCTTGCGTGGAGTCTGGAGCAAAATGTCGGATTCCTTGAAGGAGGAGTACGGTACCGAGTACTTCGACTACGTCTTGCAGTCCATGTGCTCCTGGTCGGGCCAGGGTTCATCCGACCTGCAGCCCGTCCTGACAGCGGTGGAGGACGCCCTCACCGTTCAGCAACCCAGGGAGAGGTATGTGGCGGCGCCCTTCGCCGTGCAGTACATCCTGCACATGCTGTTCGCCCTGCCCACCTCCTGGGTGGACCTGGGCTTCACCTTCATGTCCGGGAGGTCCAGCCTGCCCCAGGCTAAGAAGGAGCCCGAGTCGCATCCCGAGGCCCCACCGACGACGACCTCATCGTCAGCTTCACCCCTGACACCGGATGAAAATGATAACATCATCAACGTCAATGGTAGCGCGGCTAACGGAAACCTTGGGCAGTAGATGTCAGAATGTGGCAGCCATCTTGGACAGTTCATCCTTGCTCTATGATCAGGGTATGGTGTTGTTCGCCCAAAAAAAGGGGGGGGGGGAGTGAATGTAAAAGGACTAAAGAACCAGATGGTTGCTTCGTCTCCGGTTTAGGCTCCGTTTCCAGTCCAAGATTGATGAGAATCCTGCCATGTTTTCAAACCTTATAACGAAAGTTTCCCATTGGCATGGAGTTTTGCAACAGGATTTGGTGTCGAAGCTGAACAGGAGGCGAAGCCAAGATTCCGTAAACCCCATAGTTGATTCCACGATGGCTGCCCTTTTTTTTTTTTATAAACGGTTATAACAGAAGTACTTTTTAGATTATTGTGGCTATCTATGAGGGGCCAATGTTGATACACTAGGGGTGATGACGTTATTGTGATTTTGTTGAAACAGCAGGCTTTGTCCTTGCTAAATTGGTTTTCGTTTTTGTACCAACTATCATGATTTCAATTACCTCGTTAATGTAAAAAAATTATAAAATATTGGAAAAGTGTCATAAACTTTATATGTATATATACAGTTTTATTTTGAGTTTGCTTTTTTACTTTCAAGCTTGAGTGTAGTTTATCTGTAACTATATATGAAAAAAAAAACATGTTTTATCTTTATGGTGTGTGGATATAATGTATACGAGTTCGTAGACTATGTAAAAAAGAAAGTGAATACGGCATAAGGAGGGCGAGTATATACAGAAATTACAAATCAGAGAAAGCTTCTTTTTAAATTATCGCAATTAGTCAGGAATGTAGACCAATAAAACCACAGATCAGGAAAATAGACCATTTAACACGGTAATCGATATCAAAAGGTTTTTTTAACTTTAAGTGGGCGATATTTTCTACATTAAAAAAAAATAGGCAGCAGTCGCATCTTAGAAAATAGTGAACAATTTGACAATTGTACAAATTGCTAAATTCGCAAAAGAAACTTCACTGTTATCACACAGAATTCCCAGAATGGATGTTTGATGTACACATTGGTAATTGTCAAAAAGAAAATCATTATCTATAGGCAAACTCGGTCATTATACTCCATGTGAAATTTCATTCTGAACAAAACAAATGGAAGTTCAAACTTTGGAGATATTCCCTCAATACGATATTGAAGAGTTGTTATCGATTACAAGATATTATAAGTTGTGCCAAAGCATGTAGAAAATGTGCACCGACATGTTTGTTTTAAGCAACAGATGACACAGTAGTTTAAAATTAGGTTTTAATATTACTTTTCTTCCTTATCGAATAAAAAGTCAGTTTTGTGACCTTTTTTACCTGTAGATCACCATAAGGACATTAACAGTTTATGTTTATTACAGGAATAAAACATAATATCTCTTAATTTACATGATCTTTCACCCAATACGGTTAAAGATGTGTACTTGTTCATATTAATTCTCCCCGCTAGGTTAAAAATGTTCATGCAGAAATTGCACTCTTGAATTTTTACATCATTTTTTTTTGCTGACTAAAAAAAA
Organism: Patiria pectinifera; assembly: GCA_029964075.1. Classification (NCBI taxonomy): domain Eukaryota; kingdom Metazoa; phylum Echinodermata; class Asteroidea; order Valvatida; family Asterinidae; genus Patiria; species Patiria pectinifera. The sequence goes on along the minus strand of CM057142.1, from coordinate 18,858,363 downwards.
ACCCCTTGTGGTTACTAATTTAGGGCCTGTTACCCGGACGGAGCCGTGATATTAGTCATTGCGCGCATCCCCCTACTGAACTTTCCAAGCTGCCGAAACTAAAACCAACATGGAAGCCGTTCGGATGAACTTTCTTGATTGATTATTTCCACAATAACACTTCCAGTCTAATTGAGCATGGCATAGCAGTGCCAAGCCAGGTCATTTTTTTTGCCCGGCTCAGTTCAGGCAGTTCCCTTGGCCCGACGGATGACGACTGCTTTTAATGACGCCATGGGAAGGGTTATATTTAACCGAGTTTTGATGGTTAACAGAAGAAAGAAAACACGATTCCAAGGGGGAAGAATCATCGATCAAGTTATGCTTTAAAGGAATTGACCGAAAGTTTGGAGTGATAGGCCTAATTATATACACGTTGCTGGCATCCAGGTATCGTTCGGATTCGGTAATTGAGTCTAAGTGTGATTGAATTGTACCGGGCCAGATTTGACTGCAACTTTAATCACAACCTCGACCCAAATGAGTATGAAACCATAAAGGCTATGTTATATGGTAAAAAGTTATACGGAATGCCCACAATTAACTATACGAAAACCAAATCACAATGTGTGTATACTGTCGGTTTCTTGCATAATGGAGACGTGTGCGTCTCCTGCCGTTGAGAGTTCGAGTCAGCCAAGAGTCCGAGCTCTAAACCGGTCTTTGAACTTGCATTTATGAGATGTTTGGAATGGAAAAAGACCCAAAAAGTCGCTCCGTTTTGCGACAGATTTTTTTTTTTTTTTTACTGTCGATAGGCTTCATGACTACTTTTAAGGGGTGATCATGATCTTTGAAGGAAAACAAATCACCCAAAAGCCATTACTTAATACATTTTCTTTTGTTTCTCTGAAGAAAGAGCTAAGCTAAGTTCGCAACGTCCACACCCATTTTTTTTTTTTTATTATACAATTCAGGTCCATCCAGTCAGTAAGCAGTTTGCAGCAGTCTTACTTTTTTTCATTTTTTTACATGTATTTGTGTTACAAACACGGTGTGATAGTTAAGAAATAACACGTTAAAAAAAAATGTTGTCACTTGCACTTCAAACATTTATTTAAAGCGTCTTTTTGAACTTGATTTCCTTTAAGCTTCTTCATTTTGCTACGGACCACCCTTACCCAAAAGTTAATATGCCTCCAACACTATTTATCAGAAAGTGGAAACCACTATGTTGACCTGTGCAAATCATAAGCTGCTGCATCGTGTGGACCTCTTTTGTTCGCATGTCCACACATTGACTGTAATAATTATTTCTGTAGTCGATCAAGTTCTAATTTAATGTTGTCTGGGGGAAAAATCTCGATTGTGTCGCTTCATATAGCTGTTCTTTGGATGACACCGCAAGAGGGCGCTGTTGAAAATTTGTGTGGAGGAAGGTAGAACCGAATTTGCTTCCATTTGGCTAATACATGGTGCAGCCCTGTAGTAAAGACTGCAGCAAGAAGCTAGTGCAACTCATGAAAATGAATTAATAATAAAAACCATGGTGTAAAAAATACGTGTTTCATAATTTTGTATATTAGACTGTCAATGTAAATCTCGTGTGAATTTGAATATTTGGAATTTTTATCTGGTTTGTGCATCTTTTTTTATACACTTTTGAAATATTGATACTGACTGTCAGAAACCAGAATATGGTTATGGAGATGTCACTAATCGGTGTATAGTCGTGTGGATAGCACCATAACCCGAAAACCAGTATGCTTTACCACGAACCACATGCAGTTCTAGAATACAAAAAAAACAAGTTTTAAAAGTAATCGATTTTCTTCTGGGAAGTAAAATTCGTAAAAAAAAACCTTAAAAGACGCTGGAACTTCGGGAAGGTATTTTACACTGTTGAAGTTGGGTTCCTCATGCTTGTTTCGAGTTTCTTTCTGCAAATAAATTCCTTTTCTAAATTGCTTCTTCCATAGCATGCAAAGTTTTTTTCACTTTTGCATGAGACATCGACCGAAATAAAATCGGCCCATGTTTAGTTTTATTGAATTATTACTTGACAGTTTCAAATTATTGGCGGCCAGACACTAATTCCATTAGCTTGTTCCGGCCCCACAATCATGCAGTATCAATTATGTACGGACCGGGAGCCAGTCTGCACGCAAAGCGGATCTGCTTGTGCCCAAATCAAAACAGTTTTCTTTTTTAGAGGGGTGCAGACGTCCCGCCCCCTACTAATAAGAAAAAAAATCGAATTTGTTGAAGAGCTCGGAACACGCAACTTCAACAAATCTCTATTTTTACAGTAATACAACATCTTAAAACATGCTATTGCTGTTATTTACAAGTTCTCTTTGACATTGTTTTTATGGCTCCCGCAAACACTCCTTCGTAGTGCCTGAAATGTTGGCAGGGTAAGGCTCAAGATTTTGTTTTCAGTTAATGATTATCTGCAGAGGTCCACGTTTTCATTTTATGCATGCCTGTAATATGCGTTTTTCTACAGTTCGTAGTTCATTCGTCTTATTTTAATTTTGCTTTTGTCTTAGCTCATTTCCAGAGTTTGATCACCCAAATTGTGCTCCTTGAGACACTTTCAAAGATTCTTGAGCGGCTTTGGTTTCTGGAACAAATTTGAGTTTTAGGTCATGACTCTTATAATTTTGAACGCAGCTTTATTATTGTTTAATAATAGTTGATCCATTCCTGCATTTAGTATATAGAGACTAGCTCTGTGAGAATATTTTGCACAAATGTTGTAGTTCTGCATCGTGTGTTGTATTCAACTTTGTGTAAACGTCTTGAAGATGGATGCAATAAACATCGCCATGCAGTCCTTCGTTTTCGCAATATTCCTGCGTCTGTGCGTCTTTTTTTCTGTTGTCGAGTCTTTTGAGAAAAAAAAGCCGATTGACATTTTAAAAGAGTTTCCAGAGCAACTGATATTTCTTTCACATTTTGTCTTCAAATGTGCAAAAACATGACTAACTATAGAAAGTCCTCAGAGAGCGCAAACCTCCGTCAAGGCTAAACAATTCCACGCCATATTGTCAGTAGGCCTACACCCTCAACAACAAAAAAATACTCTCGATGATAAATGGCGAAAAAACCTTTAAAAACAATTCTGGACCCAGACCCAGATCTGGATCAGTTCCAAAAACGTCAAACGTTGCAATATTCAATATTTTGCAATATATATGTTGGATGTTATGTGTTTATTATCGTTTACATTTATGTGCGATGTTCAATATAAGTGTGCGATGTTTTTCATTATTTGCGCGATGTTTAATATATTTGTGCGATGTTTTACAATATATGTGCGATGTTCAATGTATGTGTGCGATGTTTTACATTTATATGCGATTTTCAATTTAAATGTGCGATGTTTTTTGACGATATATATGTGCGATGTTTTCAATATTATCTTCGATTTTTTTGCATTAAATGTGCGATGTTTTTCGATACAATTGTGTGTGTTGTTTTACAATATATTTGCGATATTCTCAAATATGTGAGCAATGTTTTACACATATGTTTGACATTTTGAGCTATTTGTATTCGATGTTTCATCGGTATATTTGCATTCGATCTTTTGCAATATGCATTTGATGTTTCCCTTTTCATTCGATGTTTCGTCAAGAGTCAAAGTCTGGTTACTAGACCGCGAAAGTCTGACTGTTTTGCCTAAAGTCAGTGTATGAGACGTCGGGGGATCGCGTAAAGTGATTAGAGCCAGACCTAAACGGTAAAAACCGGAATTGTGGGTAATTCTTTAAGCATACGCAATGCGTTCATCATTGTTTGGGCAGTACCCCCAGCTGTGCCTGTACTACCCATAGTGTTATATATGTGCATCATCTATGCATTGAGGAGTGCATGACACATGGTCTGAGCTCCAAGGCCGATGTGCACCTGTCCCGTTTAATAATCCATACCTGATAATTTGTTAGCATAAGCTGATGGGCAAAATTAGATGTTTATGAAAAAAAAATCAAATTGTGAAGGGTTAACCTTGCAATTGTTTTAGCAAATCGGGAAAAATTAGATGTTTCTGGAAAATTGCAGATTGTTTGGGTTAGAAGGGGTGAACATTGCATATTTTAGCGAAATTGGGCAAAATCAGATGTTTCCGAAAAAATTCAGATGTAAGGGATTAACCTTGCTTTTTAAGTGAAATTTTGCAAAGTTAGATGTTACGAAAAATTTCAAATTGAAAGGGGTTAACCTTGCATTTTTTTTAAAGCGAAAATGGGAAAAAAATCAAATGTTTCTGGAAAATTGCAGATTGTAAGGGGTTAACCTTGCTTTTTGAATAAGATTGGGAAAAATTAGATGTTCATGAAAAAAATTCAAATAGTAAGGGGTTAACCTTGCATTTTTTTTAAAAGCAAAATAGGACACAATCAGATGATTCTGGAAAATTGCAGATTGTTAGGGCTTAACCTTGTATTTCTAGCAAAATTGGGCACAAAGAAATGTTTATGAAATTTTTTTAACTTGTAAGAGGTGTACCTTGTATATTTAGTAAAATTTGGCAAAATCAGATTTGTATGAAAAATCTTAAATGGTAAGGGGTTAACCTTGCTTTTTTAGCAAAATTTGGAGCATATTTTACTAAAATTGGGCAAAATCAGATGCTTCTAAAAAAATCCAGATGTAAAGTTTCTGCAAAAACAGCTGTTGAATAAGAGCCAAATGTTGAACTTTACTGAGTCTGAGGTCTATCGAGGGAACGATCCTTATTTCAACTCCCGGAGATTCGCTGACAGTCACTATTTTTCTTTTTAAGAAAGTCGAAATAGCTGAAGAGGGAGGTGAGAATCTATATGTGCCCAGATACAAAGAGTAGAAATCTACGCGTCTGCCTTTTGACAATACACAATTGCGGTGTTCATTGTTGCGTAATGATCCGCCTAGCACACGACTGTTTTGCACATTAGGCTGTGTTATGCAGCTTCCTAACAAACCAAACACACTGGGCTCATTATATCGACTTGTTTTTTACCCATTAAGGTAAAGCAAATGGACCAAGTAATCTTCCTGGCGCGTTTGCTCACCTATAAAGACAACTTTTCTCAGTTTAAGGAAAATTCTAAGGTAACGAAATGGCCGAGTGGTTACGATTCGTCGTCCACGGTTAGCGGGGTCCCGGGTTCGAATCCCGCTGGTGTCTTTTTGGTTTTTAACGTATGAGTTCAATCATTTACTATAAGAGATTTAATTTCCCGTCGTAAAGTACCAACAGTACCTTAGCTTAATCGGTAAGCACTGCTGCTGGTACTGTCCGCGAGTTCCAGGTTGGCGCCTTCGTACAGGTTCAGGGCATGTGGTCCACTCGGAGGATCAGGGCTTAGGGGCCGCCCTGTTCCTCCCTTAGCTCTTTGCTTTTACATGGTGCCTGGCCCTTCGGGGTTATATGGATGGATAGGGAAGGAAGTGTGTATTGGTCGGGGACGCCGAGACCCCGGAAGAGAACTAAGGGATCGGCTGGGGCATTGTTATGGCTCAGACCGATCCCTGAAAGCTTGACTAGCACATAACTTTTTGATTTTTTTTACCCTCTATCTTTTATACTTTGGTTTAGTTTGATATCTACAGCTGCTCGGCAGGTCTACGGGTAGTATCAAAATTGAAACAAAGGTGTTTGTCATAAATCAATGAATATTTCATAATTGACTATAATCAAAACGGAGTTTCGTTTGATCAATTTGACTATCATTATATAATGACGCAATTGCCAATTGACGTACGAAACGCCATAAATTATACCGGGAAAGAATAAAGATGTACATTGTAATATAAATATTATTGATACATCTTTCAAATAACGTATCTTTAATTGTGAGCATTCCAAACAATACAGTAATACGCAATAGTAATAGAATGGTATATATGATAGCACGATCAATGCGTCTCCATTAAATTTAAAAAAATATAATCTAGGCCCCTATGTGTGAAATATTCTTTGATTGACTATGAGCATTCCGTACGAATGAGTTAATTCGCAAAATATAGCAACAACAAAAGAGAAAGGAAAAAGAGAAAATTCCTTTACCCTAAAAACTGGAAAAATAATTTGTTTTAAAAAAGTCAAATGGGACACTTTATGCATTGATTTAACAGTTTACAAGGGGGTTAACCTTACCTTTTAGCAACATTGGGAAAAATCAGATGTTTCTTGAAAATTGCAGCTTGTAAGGGGTTAACCTTGCATTTTTAGTAAAATTTAGATGGTTATGAAACATTTCAAATAGTAAGGGTTGAACCTTGCATTTTTTAGCGAAATTGGGCAAAATCAGATCTTTCTGGAAAATTTCAGATTGTAAGGGGTTAACCTTGCTTTCTTAGTAAAATTTGGCAAAATAAGATGTGTATGAAAAATTTCAAATTGTAAGGGGTTAACCTTTCTTTTTTAGTAAAATTGGGAAAATTTAAATAAATGTATATGAAAAAGTTCATATTGTCAGGGGTTAACCTTGCATTTTTTTTGCAAAATAGGGCAAAATCAGGTGTTTATGAAAAAAATTCAGATTGTAATGGGTTAACCTTGCATTTTTAGCAAAATTTGGCTAAATCAAATTTGTATGAAAAATCAAAAATTGTAAGGGGTTAACCTTTGCCAAATTAGGGCAAAATCAGAAGTTTCTAGAAAATTGCAGATTGAAAGTCCATGGGTTAACCTTGCATTTTTAGCATAATTGGGCAAAATGATATTTTTATGAAAAATTCAAATTGTAAGGGGTTAACCTTTGCCAAATTAGGGCAAAACCAGGTGTTTATGAAAAAAATGCAGATTGAAAGGGGTTAACCTTGCAAATTGGGCAAAATTGGTTTATGACAAATTTAAAATTGTAAGGGGTGTACCTTGAATTTTTAGCAAAATTCGGTGCATATTTTACTAAAATTGGGCAAAATCAGATGTTTCTGAAAAAATCCAGATGTAATGGGTTAACCTTGCTTTGTTTTTTAAAACTGGGCAAAATTAGATGAATAAATTTCAAATTGCAATTAACACATTTCATTCCATGGTCCTATTTTGAGATAAAGCAGTCTTGCCCTTTACTATGTCTCCGTTACGTGAACTTGTAGTTGTAGATTAATATGAATTCATTACGATTAAATGAGCCACTATATTCTATGACCCAACTATAACATCAGGTTTCAGTGTTCCTCACTGCACGGGCGTCGCTGGGAGGGCCCCCCTTGTCACTTTTGTCGGCTAAATCATGGTGCTTTCGGCAAAATAGAAAATGAAGAATGGAGAAGGAAGGGGAAAGGAAGAGGGAATAAGAAAAAATGTAAAAAGTAAACACCGCTGTCCAAAACCCCGCGTTCATAGCCCCTAAAAGCTGACAAGTACAATTAAAGACTCTTGGTTCATTTTTATTCATACAAATGCAAGTACATGCTTTAAAATGGGATGTGGGAGACCCTGCCCCCAGACCCAGGTAGAGGCGCCCGAACATGTCAGCTGATGGATTGTTAATAAATAATTTTATTCTCAGACTGGGGGGGGGGGGGGCTCGAAAATGTTACAGACACATATAAAGGCACACATTTTTTAATTCATTAAGATACCGCACATATACATAATATTGAGGGCGCAATTCAAAGGGTCCGGTGTTTTGGTTTTTTTTTTGAGGATCCGGGCACGTGCAAGTTGGATAAAAAAAAGTACTTTTTACGAAGGGATGTAGACGCCCAACAGATAGGGAAAAAATAGTTTTTTAATTGGAGGCAGAAAGTAACCTATTTGGTGAAGAGGTTTGCACAAGTATTTTTGATAAAAAAAAATGTTTGTGAGCCGCTTGTGCTTAGTATAACTTGTCACATTCGGACGAATACACAAGCATTTGAAGCCTAAAGTAGCAAATGTGTTATCCTTTGACATTTATATTGTGAAGGACAGCGTAGACATATGCCAAACAATGTACCTATACAGCATCGTTCTAAATTCTGACCACTAAAGCCCAGGCCATCCCGAGGTTTGCCAAAATTTAGCATTCGGTTGTTGTTGTTGTTGAAAAGTAGCGTACCAGTGCTTTTCTGGTTTAATGGTCCCAGAGAATCTTCATCAAACATGTTTTTGGAGAGGGCGTGCCAAAGAGCGCCCTCCCCAACACCCCCTATGGGCGCATACCAGTAAATAGTCCTAAACCCATCCGACCTCATATTATACTGGTACCGTCAAAATATTCTACAAGGCTAACCCCTTACAATTTGAATTTTTTTCATTAACATCTAATTTTTCCCAATCTTATTCAAAAAGCAAGGTTAACCCCTTACAATCTGCAATTTTCCAGAAACATTTGATTTTTCCCATTTTCGCTTTAAAAAAAAAATGCGAGGTTAACCCCTTTCAATTTGAAATTTTTTCATAAAGTAACATCTAATTTTGCCAATTTTACATCTGGAATTTTTCAGAAGCATCTGATTTTGCCCAATTTTGGTAAAATATGCACCAAATTTTGTTAAAAAAGCAAGGTTAATCCCTTACAATTTTAGATTTTTCATACAAATCCGATTTTGACAAATTTTGCTCAATATAGAAGGTTCACCCTTACAATCTGCAATTTTCCAGAAACATCTGATTGTGCCCTATTTCGCTAAAAAGGAAAATGCAAGGTTAACCCCTAACAATTTGATATTTTTCATGCACATTAAAATTTGCCCAATTTTACTACAAAAGCAGGGTTAACCCCCTTACATCTGAAATTTGTCAGAAACATCTGATTTTGCCAATTTTGCTAAAAATGCAAGGTTCACCCCTTACAATTTGAGATTTTTCATAAAAATCTGATATTGCCTAGTTTTGCTAAAAATGCCGGGTTAACCCCTTTCAATCTGCAAATTTCCTTAAACATCTGATTTTGCCCTAATCGGGCAAAGGTTAACCCCTAACAATTTGATATTTTTCATGCACATTAAAATTTGCCCAATTTCACTAACAAAGCAAGGATAATCCCTTACATCTGAAATATTCCAGAAACATCTGATTTTGCCCAATTTTGCTAAAAAAGCAAGGTTAACCCCTTACAATCTGAAATTTTCCAGAAAGATCTGATTTTGTCCAATTTCGCTAAAAATACAAGGTTCACCCCTTACAATTTGAGATTTTTCATAAACATCTAACTTTGCCAAATTTCACTAAAAAAGCAAGGATAATCCCTTACATCTGAAATTTTCCATAAACATCTGATTTTGCCCTATTTTGCTAAAACAAAATGCAATTTTAACCCCTTACAATTTGAAATTTCTCATAAACATCTAATTTTTACCAAATTTCACTAAAGAAAAAAGTAAGGTTAATTCCTTACATCGGAATTTTTTCCAGAAACATCTGATTTTGCCCAATTATGCTAATATATGCAAGGTTCACCCCTTAAAATTTGAGATTTTTCATAAAAATCTCATTTTGCCCAATTTTGCTTAAACTGCAAGGTTAACCCCTTTCAATCTGCAATTTTCCAGAAACATCTGATTTTGCCCTAATTGGGCAAAGGTTAACATCTTAGAATTTTTGATTTTTCATACAAATCTGATTTTTCCCAATTTTGCTAAAAATGCAAGGTGAACCCCTTACAATCTGACATTTTTCATAAACACCTGATTTTGCCCTATTTGCTAAAAAAAATGCAAGGTTCACCCCTTACAATTTGAGATTTTTTATAAACATTCAAATTTGCCCAATTTTACTAAAAAAGCAAGGTTAACCCCTTACATTTTGAAAACTTTCATTCACATCTTAATTTGCCAAATATCACTAAAAAGCAAGGTGAACCCCTTACAATCTGAAATTTTCCAGAAAGATCTGATTTTGCCCTATTTCGCTAAAAATACAAGGTTCACCCCTTACAATTTGAGATTTTTCATATAAATCTGATATTGCCCAGTTATGCTAAAAATGCCAAGTTAACCCCTTACAATCTGCAATTTTCAAGAAACATCTGATTTTTCCCAATTTCGCTTAAAAAAGCAAGGTTAACCCCTTTCAATCTGCAATTTTCCAGAAACATCTGATTTTGCCCTAATTTGGCAAGGTTAACCCCTTACAATTTTTGATTTTTCATACAAATCTGATTTTGCCTAATTTTGCTAAAAATGCAAAGTTAACCCCTTACCATCTGAAATTGTCCATAAACACCTGATTTTGCCCTATTTTGCTAAAAAATGCAAGGTTAACCACTGACAATTTGAATTTTTTCATACACATCTTATTTTTCCAAATTTTACTACAAAAGCAATGTTAACCCCTTACAATCTGAAATTTTCCATAAACATCTGATTTTGCCCAATTTCGCTAAAAAATGCAAGGTTCACCCCTTACAATTTGAAATGTTTCATAAACATCCAAATTTTACTAAAAATGCAAGGTTAACCCCTTGCAAACTGTTAAATCAATACGTGAAGTGTCACATTTGACTTTTTTAAAACAAATTATTTTTCCAGTTTTTAGTGTAAAGGAATTTTCTCTTCTTCCTTTCTCTTTTGTTGTTGCTCTATTTTGCGAATTGACTCATTCGTACGGAATGCTCATAGTCAATCAAAGAATATTTCACACATAGGGACCTAAATTATATTTTTTTAAATTAAATAGAGACGCATTGATCGTGCTATCATTCTATTACTATTGCGTATTACTGTATTGTTTGGAATGCTCACAATTAAAGACACGTTATTTGAAAGATGTATAAATAATATTTATATTACAATGTACATCTTTATTCTTTCCCGGTATAATTTATGGCGTTTCTTACGTCAATTGGCAATCGCGTCATTATATAATGATAGTCAAATTGATCAAACGAAACTCCGTTTTGATTGTAGTCAATTATGAAATATTCATTGATTTATGACATACACCTTTGTTTCAATTTTTATACTACCCGTAGACCTGCCGAGCAGCTGTAGATATCAAACTAAACCAAAGTATAAAAGATAGAAGGTAAAAAAAAATCAAAAAGTTATGTGCTAGTCAAGCTTTCAGGGATCGGTCTGAGCCATAACAATGCCCCAGCCGATCCCTTAGTTCTCTTCCGGGGTCTCGGCGTCCCCGACCAATACACACTTCCTTCCCTATCCATCCATATAACCCCGGAGGGCCAGGCACCATGTAAAAGCAAAGAGCTAAGGGAGGAACAGGGCGGCCCCTAAGCCCTGATCCTCCGAGTGGACCACATGCCCTGAACCTGTACGAAGGCGCCAACCTGGAACTCGCGGACAGTACCAGCAGCAGTGCTTACCGATTAAGCTAAGGTACTGTTACGACGGGAAATTAAATCTCTTATATAAGTAAATGATTGAACTCATACGTTAAAAACCAAAAAGACACCAGCGGGATTCGAACCCGGTACCCCGCTAACCGTGGACGACGAATCGTAACCACTCAGCCATTTCGTTACCTTAGAATTTTCCTTAAACTGAGAAACGTTGTCTTTATAGGTGAGCAAACGCGCCAGGAAGATTTCCCGGTCCATTTGCTTTACCTATTAATGGGTAAAAACAAGTCGATATAATGAGCCCAGTGTGTTTGGTTTGTTAAGCTGCATAACACCGTACAGCCTAATGTGCAAAACAGTCGTGTGCTAGGCGGATCATTACGCAACAATGAACACCGCAATTGTGTATTTTCAAAAGGCAGACGCGTAGATTTCCACTCTTTGTATCTGGGCACATATAGATTATCACCTCCCTCTTCAGCTATTTCGACTTTCTTAAAAAGAAAAATAGAGACTGTCGGCGAATCTCCGGGAGTTCAAATAAGGATCGTCCCTTCGATAGACCTCAGACTCAGTAAAGTTCAACATTGGGCTTTTTTTCAACAGCTGTTTTTGCGGAAACTTTACATCTGGATTTTTTAGAAGCATCTGATTTTGCCCAATTTTAGTAAAATATGCTCCAAATTTTGCTAAAAAAGCAAGGTTAACCCCTTACCATTTTAGTTTTTTCATACAAATCTGATTTTGCCAAATTTTACTAAATATACAAGGTACACCTCTTACAATTTAAAAATTTTCATAAACATTTCTTTTTGCCCAATTTTGCTAGAAATACAAGGTTAAGCCCTAACAATCTGCAATTTTCCAGAATCATCTGATTGTGTCCTATTTTGCTAAAAAAAAAAATGCAAGGTTAACCCCTTACAATTTGAATTTTTTTCCATGAACATCTCATTTTTCCCAATCTTAATCAAAAAGCAAGGTTAACCCCTCACAATCTGCAATTTTCCAGAAACATTTGATTTTTTCCCATTTTCGCTTTAAAAAGATGCGAGGTTAACCCCTTTCAGTTTGAATGTTTTCGTAAAATCTAACTTTGCAAAATTTCACTAAAAAAGCAAGGTTAATCCCTTACATCTGAATTTTTTTCGGAAACATCCGATTCTGCCCAATTTCGCTAAAATATGCGACGTTCACCCCTTACAATTTGAAATGTTTCATAAACATCTAACCCCATACAATCTGCAATTTTCCAGAAACTTCTGATTTTTCCCGATTTTGCAAAAAAAAATTCAAGGTTAACCCCTTACAATTTGATTTTTTTTCATAAACATCTAATTTTGCCCAATTTTACATTCAGCTTATGCTAACAAATTATCAGGTAACTGGATCATTAAACGGGACAGGTACACATCGGCCTTGGAGCTCAGACCATGTGTCATGCACTCCTCAATGCATAGATGATGCACATAACACTATGGGTAGTCCAGGCACAGCTGGGGGTACTGCCCAAACAATGATGAACGCATTGCGTATGCTAGAATTACCCACAATTCCGGTTTTTACCGTTTAGGTCTGGCTCTAATCACTTTACGCGATCCCCTGACGTCTCATACACTGACTTTAGGCGAAATAGTCAGACTTTTGCGGTATTGTAACCAGACTTTGACTCTTAACGAAACATCGAATGAAAAGGGAAACATCAAATGCATATTGCAAAACATCGAATGCAAACATACCGATGAAACATCGAATACAAATAGCTCGAAATGTCAAACATATGTGTAAAACATCGGTCACATATTTGAGAATATCGCAAATATATTGTAAAACAACACACACAATTGTATCGAAAAACATCGCACATTTAATGCAAAAAATCGAACATAATATTGAAAACACCGCACATATATATCGTCAAAAACATCGCACATATTAATTGAAAATCGCATATAAATGTAAAACATCGCACACAAATATTGAACATAGCACATTTATTGTAAAACATCGCACAAATATATTAAACATCGCGCAAATAATGAAAAACATCGCACTCTTATATTGAACATCGCACATAAATGTAAAAGATAACAAACACATACTGAACATCCAACATATATAGTGCAAAATATTGAATATTGCAACGTTTGACACGCCATAAAGGACCACCCCTAAAATGTGTTCGTGCAAATCTTTCCATAACTTTTTGATTTATTATGTTCACAATTTAACCAACCAACCAACAAACAAGCGAACAAACAAACGCCGATGAAAACATTAGCTCCTTGGCGGAGGTATAATAAGTAACTGCTTAAACTTGCGTTTTATACCTAGGTGGCGCCCTTCGAGTAACATGTGGTAAGGCGTTCACTACCGGGATCCATGCATACATGTACATCATCGTCTCATTATGATGGCCTATTTCTGGAAGCTCTCGCAGTCAAGTGGTCCAACTGGCGCGCCGGCAAGTGATGTGAAAATAACTTTAATACAAATCTGATACTAATATTTCATCGTTAAACATGCATGGCCTTTCATAAGAGCTTGACGAGCAGGGTCCAAATTACGGGAGGGGGGGGGTCGTGGTTGGTTCCGCATTGTAAAATCACTATATTCGGGTGATAAAACAATCCACTTTTTTTTCTTCTTAAAACTAATGATTAACGAAGAGATTAAATATTGTGTGAATTTTGAACTTTTGACCTCTGCCAACTATAACAAACAATTAGTCAGTTTTTAATACAAACACAAGTCTGTAAATTGGTCACGAAGCCTCCTGGCCTTATCCCCTAATGCATCTATAAGAAGAACTTTGATATAAGATCGACTTTTTTTTTTTAAAGAACACATCAAAACGGTTGTATTACTAAAAGAATATAATGAAATAAAGTCCCAGCAGAGTTCAATGCTTCCTTAAATATTTTCGCCACTTATTTCCCATAAGCCGCCCCGCAAGGGTTGTTTCTCGCTAAATCAAATATTGTCCCCGCGTGTTTCCGGGTTACCAGTGGTAACCGATAGATACCAAATGACGTTGCCAACATAAAAGTGGACTTTGGATTATGAATGTACAGGCGCGAGGCTGATTCGAGGCAATTAAGGAATCTCTAAATAGAAAATTAATCAGATATCCCATTAACTAAAAAATAAGCTGCGACGGCTTTTATGTTATATCACAAACACAATCCGGGAGTGAATTGGTTCCTGGTTCCCTACTTCAATGATTTCTGAAAGGGCGGGGCGAACTGAATTATTGTCAGGCCGCACAGAATTGCCCCCCTCCAAAAAAAAAACCCCACCAAGGCCCCCCCCCCCAAAAAAAAATAGTCGGTCTCTGGTCAGTTCCAAAAATAATACACCGACTCTTTTTTTTTTTTTTTTTTTTTCAAGCTTGTACTGTACAGACAAGGTGGGTACTATTTTTTGCTTGTTTTGTGTCCTCATATACATTGGTGTCCTCCATAATTTGCCTTTGTGGCCTCCATGATTTGCCTTGGTGCAATTTCCCCATTCCTTGGTACAAAAATTGGAGGAGGTGCGGCAATAGAGGGCGCTGTTGTAGCTACCGCGGACAATTTTAAGAAAAAAAGAAGGTTGACGCGCATGATTAAAATCGACGCGCGCGCTGACCAGAGACCGACTATTTTTTATTTTTTTTTTGGCCTAAACCTTTGACAATTTTCTAGTTTGACGACTCATTCTCAGAGAAAATAGAGATTTTTTTTCGGGAACACCATCTGAAAAGAAATCTCTTCTTGGAAGAAGTGTGGTTCTGAAAAGAACTCAAACAATTTTCTCTATTTCATCTCATCCGCCATGCAAAGCTTCAAGTCATATATAGACTCATGACTTTCTTGTATTGAAATAACCAGGCATTTTTTGTCCGGATGGAAACTCAGAAGTATTATGCCTACATACACTTTAACATCCATCACATCAGATTGACTATTTTTCCTATAACCATAATCATCTTGCTGTTCAGCCACATTTTCTTTTTATCACCGAAAACAACAAGTTCATTTCGATTATCAATTTATTTTCATGACATTCAGCAAGTTAACGGTATTCTGTTTATTGCAATCAGTCACGTATTTCGTCTAAGAAATCATGCAGGTAATTTTAACTGCATGCACAGCCCTGCAAAGGCTCGAGTAAAATTGAAAAACAAAAACTATCCTGTTCTTACGAGAATCTTGTTTTCATTTCATACTTGCAAGCCTAACTGTTTTATTTGTCTTCCAAACAGGTTCCAGACCAATGGCGGTATCAAAGGGGGGTACGTATGGGGAGGGCCGGAGGGGCACGGGGAGAGCATCCCAACCCACTCTAGGTCTGTGCCCCTGCGCCCCCTTGTGCCCCCCCCCCCCGCCTTAGAATTAATAATGGGCCTTATTCACGAGTCGGCCATATTGAATTAAAAGTGAGGTAAAATCTTCATTTTTGGAACTTGCCAAGAGAAATGAAAGCTAGTAAATTACTAATTTATTCAAGAATGCTTCAATGACTAAATTAAAATTTGTAATTAAACATTCCCTAATGTTTTAAGCCAGATTAAAAAAAAAAGCATGACAGGAAAATAAGGCTGCATAAAATAGTCTGGCGCCATCCCATTCAACAATTAACAATTAATGCAATACATGGAGGGAACTCTACACAAATGGCTACCTCGTGAATAAGGTCCAAGGGGAAGTAAACATGAGAATTGTATTGCTTAATTCCCCTCCAGTAAATGAGGCGCCTCCCTTTACACTGTTGTAGGCCCACCCCTGCAAAGCTGAAATCGATGAACGTAGAAACCATTTTCGTGGAAGTGCAGCACAGATACTATCCTTATCAATAAGGTTCGACATTTTAGTTTGACTCAGGGTTCAGCGTTCCAGGCCACCTCGCCCAAGTTTTTGTGACGTCAGGTTTAAATATAGGCCTATAGTGATTATCTAACTCATATTTCCATGCAAGTCAGCACACACATTTAGGAGATTACTTCTCTGCTTTTTTCTTATGCTAGGTTAAAACTTAACAAACTAATGGCATGTTGTTACATTGTTCCGGTTCGAGATAATTATAATTAATGTACCGTACAAATGAACTATGGTTGCGAAAAAAACCCAGTCCTAATAGTTTTTGGTTTTCAATATCATCAATTAACCTGTTTTCAGTATCGATTCGAAGTTGAACATTTAATATATAGAATTATGCTTATACGTGTAACTTGTCATGGTTTTTATAATAAGACCTTTTGAGAATACAATCGAGCTTCTATCTTGCGTCTTCATATAGGACTTTTAAAAAAGTTGGTTTTAAAGGGAAGATACAACATTTGCAAACATTAAAAAACGAAATGCTCAAATTATCACAAAATACCTTACTGGATTGTTAGGGAATGACAGTCCAAAGCATCCTGTAAAATCGTGGCTCCTGGTGTGCTCACATTTTCAAGAAACGTTGTATTTTTCCAACGCAGATCGACCGACCAGCGTTAGAGAAAACTGGCTTTTTTCAAAAACTGCTCCTCGTTTTTCATGTTGAGTTGTTCCGCATTTTCTTTGCAATTGATTACACACCTGTGAAGAGGTACAAGCCTGCTAGACTGATTCTTTGACCTTACAATTCCCCAAAGTCTATAAATTGCTCTGTTTCATCTTAAGAGGGGTCAGGGAACCAGACTACAAGAACATGATTGGTTTTCTTGGTTTTTCCAGCATCTACAAGCCCAAAACGTGAAACAAGTCAGTTTAACAATATTTGCCATAACATACTAATCCTTCAAATCCATTTATTTATGAAATTGCAGCAAAAGCAAATATTGTACATTCCCTTTAATCGGAAAGTGTTTTCCGAGTCGCATGAGTATCTCGTATGACATCATTTCTTTGAAATAGGGACACAGTGCATGTGCGGGTAACACAATGCGGCCCAGGAAAATGTGCCGATTATAATCATCACCATTTTGTGTGGTTATTTTAGCAGGTCCACATAATTATCTCAACATTTCGATGGGAAGTGTACATTTCAAATACATGTATACCGACGTTGTGTCCGATCAAACACCTATGCAAAATGGTAATTTCACTGGCAACTTTTGTTCGAGTCGCACATCGTTACTGTCACGTGTAGCTGATGGTTCCTATATATAGTATAGCTCTATGTGCCTTTATATTCACGAGTCGGCCATATTAGATTAAAAGCGAGGTAAAATCTTCATCTTTGGAACTTTTCGAAGAAAAATGAAAGCAATGACATAATTATTGTTAATAACAAATAAATACCAGTCTGCTCTCTGATGAATAATTTAACATTTGTGATTAACCATGCCCTAATGTTTTAAGCCACATCTTAAAAACAAATTGAAAGTGAGGCTAGAATGAATAAATAGTCTGGTACCATCTCATTCAACAGTTCATAATTAAATCAAATACATTCAGGGAACACGACCAAAATGGCTGCCTCGTGAATAAGATCCACTGCACCGCGAGCTGGCAGATAGTTTAAATTAGAATTAAGGCTCCAAACCACTAACAAATAAAATCGGGGATGATCCCACATCATCCGTCCCCATAGAGACGTGGATTTAATCAAACACCACTTCTACGCAAGACTTTATGACTGTAATACATTTATACAACAGTAATTATCGTTAATATTCGAGAAAGATAGATATATATAGGCCTCTATACCAGCAAAATAATCGTTGATGGGCAATTTATCCTGGGTAAGCTATTTACAGTATGATAATAAGGCAATAAACAGATACACTTACGTTATTTAATGGTCTTGATAGGAAAATAGCTTTAACTACAGTGGCTTATACTCCTTATTTCATAGACATGACAGGATTTTTTTTTTTTTACACTTTGTACATTGTGTTTACATTTAATTAACTGCTGACTGTATTGGCAACTTGAATGAAAAAAAAACACCAGTTGACTAGTTCATCATATTCACAACACAAAATATAACAGTAAAAATAATGTTTCAGTCTTGATTTCAATTATAATCTCGTTTGTATTTGAATGACTATGTGCAATCTGTAATTCTCACTCAACTCTATAGCTTCCAAAATTACATTCCATGGATAACTATAAAAATAGGTTCTTTTAGGAAAACATGCATAACCTCTGATAGCATGGATCAATTTCAGTAATTCCCGTTTTTCAGATGTGCGGAAGAACATGCTTTTTTCAAGAAATGCTTGATTGGTGCGTCAGATTTGATTGTTTTCGAACAAAAACATTCTTTATGCCGGGTCACTTTCTTTTGGACTCGCCCTGCACATGTCACATCTTTTCTTTCCAATAAAACAGTAATTACATTTCTAGAGTTTGAATTTTGTTATGGCGCAACATTCGAGAAAATCGCACATTGAACTCTTTCAATAACGTCCACTTAAAGGGAAAATACAACATTTGCAAACATCGAAAAATAAAACTACAAAGTTTTTACGAAATACCTTACTAGGATATTGGTAAATGACTGTCTAAAGCATCCTGTAAAATTATGGCACCTGGTATGAAGCCATTTTCAAGAAAATGGTATTTTTGTATACCGACCACCGTTGGAAAAACCAAACTATTTTTCAACTACTGCTCCAAATTTACCATTTTGTTTCAGTCCAAATTGTGTTTGCTATTGGTTACATGTTCATGAACGGGTGCTGGCCAGCTAGACTTGTTCCCTTACCTTACAATTTTCCGGCATCTATAAATTGATCCATTTCATTTTTAGTGGAGTCAGGGAACCAGACTACTTGACATTTTTTTGTTTTTCTTGGTTTTTCCAGCATTTTCGGACACAAAACCTCAAACATGTCAGTGTAACAATATTTTGTTCTATTACACCAACCCCTCAACTAGTTCATTTCTGAGAATTACAGCGAAAGCCAATGATGTACATTCCTTGTAAAGCTTAGTGTGTAAGGAAACAAGAATATTCCGTTAGGTAATCAGTATTGTATTTCAGTAAGTGATTTCAATGATGAGAAATACTTTGTGGAAAATTCTACGTGAGCTTGTCGAATTGTGTCGTGTTTGAAATCGAGTATTTCTTTCAGTAGCTAAACAGACCCCTTTTCACGGAAGTAATTTTGCAAGAAGTGGGTATGGATTAACAATGAATAAACAAACAAAAATGTGCTTCCTGCCTAACTTACAGACTTTTGGTTGCCAACATTTGGTTGCACTTTTTGCCAGCCACCGGCTGGCCTACTACACTCAACCAAAAAAAGAAAGTCCCCCTTAATACCTTTTTGTCTAACTCAAAAACTACTGGGCACATCTTGCTCAAATTACGACTGATCAGTACAGACATTTTTAAGCAATCCAGCCATACTCTTTGTTGGGCCCAAAACAGTGATAATGTGTACGAAATGATGCAATTGGTTACCAATTGGTACCGGAAAAAAAACAGTTGCACTTTTGCATACGTACAAGGTGAGTCTGAACCACAACTTGCACGTAAACAAAAGTGCAACTTTTTTTCGGTATCATTAATTGCATAAATTCGTATACACTCCACTGTTATGGGCCAAATAAAGAGTATGGCTGGATTGCTATTAAAAAGGAATTTCTGTACTGATTAGTCGTTATTTGAGCGAGAGGTGCTCATTTGTTTTTGAGTAAGACAACAAAGTATTGGAAAGGGGGACTTTTTTTTTGGTTGAGTGTACATTGTATATGAAGCTGAAAGTCGCAAATATAAAGAACAGTTTTTCATATTTCCAAAAATAATTACAGAAAGTACCTTCTTTATACTATATGTCTGTGTAAATATGAATTGTTGTTTTAGGTAAATTGTTGCCAAACGCGGCTTAAACGTATGCCCTAATTGTGGCATGATGACACTCAATACGATGTTTACAAACTAAAAAACAAAGGTAATGCATTATACACCTCCAAAGATGACAGGCATGCAGAGATATAAGATCAAACTTTTTCACTTTTACAGGTCACGTTATTTTTTCTTAATAGTAAAGGTTGAATGTATACCATGTACCACCCCAGCCATTCATACATTTTTTTCATTATTAGGCCTAGTGAGTTGTAAGTTTTGTCTATACCTTCCCCTGCATCTCGACGTTTTGGTTTCGCTTTCCATTCTTCCCCTCACCCTTCTTGGGTTTCTTGTCTTTCTTGTCTTTCTTTTGTTTCTTGTTCTTCTTGCCCAGGATATCCATCAGGCTGGTGGGCATGTAGTAAGGCTTCTCAGGGGATCCATCGTGTCGCTCCAGATCCTCAAGGAAACACAGGAACAGAGTGTCCACCCCCATGTCGTAGACGCCGAAGGAGACGGCGGCGATGACGTACGTGAAGATGGCAATGGCAACGATGGGAGCCCAGATGTAATTGAGGGGCTTGGTCTCCTTCAGGAGGGGATTGTTCTCCCAAGTGAAGAAGTAGAAGGATCCGACGGTGATCCCAAGGGTAACAGTCAGCTTGAAGATGAAGAGCACGAAGCTTGTGATGCTGTTGAGGACGGCCGCGCGAACAATGTTCCTCATGAGGAGGCAGAAGGCATCCTTGGCGGCGAAGCAGAAGGAGCGGCCGTAGACAGCGATCTCGATGTAGGCGTTTCGGTTGATGAAGCGAATGAACTTCTCCAAACACCAGAAGAAACACTTGCAGCAGCAGAGCATGAACTTGGCAATGACGTTGCCCAAACCGCAGCCCTTGATTTTGCTTTCCGCGTACTCCAGCATCACGCGAATCATCTGGACTATGGTCACGATCAAAGAGCCGAAGGCTAGGGAGCCGAGATGGTAGCGGAGGGACCTCCACATGGAGCTCAGAATGGGAATCGTTGGAATGTCTGCTGGCTTGCTGAAGGTCCAGTAGTAGGACGCGAAGGCCCCGGCTATGGACATCTCTCCAAAGGCTATGATGAAGTTGACTATCCAGAAGAGCCCGAACACCATGTAGATTTGGAAATACAGCCTGTAAGCGGGTGTGTCAAAGCTGACAAACTCGCACTTGGCCGGTGACTGAGCGACTGCGTCGAAGTTCTCCTTGTCACAGAGGGAGCCGTTTGTGACAATTGCCCCTTCAGGTGCGTCGGTGATCTCGTAGGTTGCGTTACCTGAAGATGCGAGGAATACCATGACAAAGCCCCAGAAGACAGCGTGGATAATTTGCAGGAGAAACGGGACAACGGGAGCGAGGAGTGTAGTGCTCATCATACCCAGGGCACAGCTTGCTTCTTCCAACAGTGCAGTGGCGATACGGATGCGCTTGAAGAGCACCAATATAAGCAGAATTAGGACAATCCCAATCACGGTTAGGATGATGGAGAACGCCAGCCAGATATCGGGAGACTCGAGATAGCAGTTGATATCCAGGTAATTGAAGCCGCCGTCTCCGATATTACCGCACTTGTTCACATCAACGTACTGGAAATACTGCGCGTAGCAGAAGTAGTTTCCAAAAGCGACCAGACCAACAAAGAGGATGATCACGCCCCACACGACTAAAGTAGCAATCCACTGCATGGCGATTAGGAGGAAGACGCTGAAAAATAGAGCGATTCCGAGCCCGGCCAGGATGAAAGGCCATGTGCTCAAGAAATCAGCCACCAGGTTCTCAATGAGTTCTATCCCGTACACAAAATCGACCAGTTCCTTGAGGGTGTCAACTTCGTCCTGGGTCACGCTCCGATTATTATCGGTCTTGCCGTTGGCGTCTGCAATCTGGATGGGTAGGCATCTGCCAGCAAACGGTGAGAGCGGGAGGTAGTAAGTGGCGCAGTTCTCATCGCGGACAAGGTCCCACATTTTGTCCCGGTCGGTACCAACGTAGTCCTCGGGATCGAAGCCATACAGACAGATGAAATCATCCCAGGCGACTTCAGACAGATCGATGACACCAGTCAGGTACTTTTCAATGATGGAGAAAGTCTTGTCTGGGCATTTCTCGACGCACACCTGGGGAGTCGGGCAGGAGAGTGTCACCAGAGTAGTGGATGACAGACAGGCCAACCAGTCGAAGTAGAAGACATATGGCTTGTCTACGACATCCTTACTGACCCCACATATCTGGCCCTGGTAGTCAGAGGGGTAGATCAGTGTGTCAGGGTTACCGTACAAGAGGGCAAAGACAGCAACCGCCCCTACACCTAGCAGGAAAATGACGAAAATGATACAGCAGATCACATCGGTGCAGCTGCGGTTACGGATCGGTCCATCGAAGGTTGGGTCGTACTGACGCGGTTTGCCGTAGTACTTCTTCGGTTTGAAGTCCTCCTCTTCCTGGTCGTCTATCTCCTCTTTATCGGCGATGTGCTCCACCGAAGTGGTCTTTTTATTTTTCTTCTCACCCAAACCCATGTTTTCTCGGCCCCAAAATGTCAATGTCGATACGCAATATTTAGGCGAAGTCAAGCGACGCTAGCTTATTATGATAACTTGAATGGTTGTGGCCTTACCGTGCTGTGTGTTCACGGAATACTGATTCCAGCTATACCGGACTTTGACTGCTCAATTTATTCTTCAATGCAGTCTTTTGTTTCCACTGTATCCCATAGCATGCAGCTATTATTGCCTGGTACTGCCTGCTTGTCACTTGTTTGTTTAAGAGTTAACAATTAACCTCGATTGCCGACCAAAATTAATAATTACCGAACATAGACTGCCAAAGGTTGAAATGCAAATTTTGTTATCAGTCTTTCCTGAAATGTAAATCCGAACAATTTCTGTTCAGTCTAAAAGATCTTAGGACCTAATATAGCAATGTAGCAAGAAATACCTCATTAATTAATTAGAAAAAACATTTCCCGGGTATATCTTTCAACCGTAGGGATGTAGAACTGTAAATGGGCCCAGAATTGCCTATATGGGCCAAATCGCAATTGTATATGATATTAGAACATTGTGGGTCATGAACTCGTAAAAGGTTTGTAAAAAAATAAAACAATAAAGATGGATGGAAGCCGTGCACAGGAGTGTCAGCTCCTATTTCTGTGAAATTTGCATGAAATTGGCCCTAAAATATTGCTCTAGGCCTACATGTTTTGGCAATGGAGCGCAGGCATCATTTTTCAAAATGGCGATGGCACAGAATTACTTTTCGGGGTGATCATCTTTGGATGGAATTTTTCCCAAAAGTCACTTTCTATAATTTTATTGAAAACAAAAAATTAACAGAAAATGTTAGATTATGAAATAAGCTTTAAATTAATTAGCGTCTCAAATACCTTGGAGAATTGTGAGTATTTGTAATAATTTTCGGAAGCACGCGTAATTATCACTGAGGTATATGGGAGACGATTTGCAGGTCTGCACCACTGATCTCTATTATTATACTGACTGGATAGCGCTTCGACCAATGTGTGTACACAAGACCGTGACGCCCTCGCACACAAGCGGCGGCCATTTTGAAACTCCCTCAAAAGCCCACAACGCACGGATCCGCATATAAAAAAACACAGAATGACAATAGTTTAGGAAGCAATTCTATTTGTAAAGAACATAGTTATTGAGGATCATAAGAAAGACCTTTTTGGACCTGACGTATGATCTGACGTTGCGCCGGCATATACTACTATCGAATTCACACTAGCACTGTACAAGAGTCGCCCAGACGCGGGTCCAGGGTGTTCGGGGGTCACACCACACATTTTAATTTTTTCATTTTGCCCACAAGTGTTGTTGTACTCATGTTAATATTTGTTCGAATATATAAAAAAATTTCGCGACCTACAGGTAGCAGACCAGTAAATAAACTTCCATAGACCCCAATGGTAAATGCTCCCACTTCAAAAATTCGGGGGAAATACTCACAACTCTCCAAGGTGTTCGAGACACACATCAAATTAAAGCTTATTTCATCATCTTTCATTTTCTTTTCAATTTTTGGGGGGTCAACTGATGACTTTTAGGAGAAATTTCTATCTGAAGATGATCACCCCTGAAAATAGTCCTGAAGCCCGTCGCCATTTTGAAAAACGATGCCTACACTCCATTGCAAAATAGAGCGCTTTTAGGGTCCAAATTACATCAAAATTACACAGAACTGCAAGCTCCCAGTCCTGTGCACGGCTTCCACCCATATTTTTTTCAAACCCTCAAGTTCATGGCCCACAGCATGCTCAAATACTGAAGATTTTGAGGGCATGCAAATCGTGATTTGGCCGGCGCAGGCAATTTCGGACCGATTTACTGGTCTGCACCCTTCAGTATATGTTTACGTGGCCAAAGGGAGTGTCAAAATGGCGTCCAGTGACTTCACCCCAACGGCCAGAAGCGCTATCCAGTCAGGATTATTAATAGAGATCAGTGGTCTGCACCTAGTGGCCGGCCGGAGGGGGAACGAGTACGACCACACGTTATACGACGCCTGGGGCGCTGTTCACCGTAGAGGCGCAGCCTATTGTGTGGCCGCGCGTTGATATGCCGCGGTGTCGTCTTCTTCAGTGCCTTTTTGACTATTGCTAAAATATACCTAAAATTGCAATTGGGCCTATATTTTCTTGGTTTGGGCGGTTTTCTTGCATGGGGCAACGGCACAGGCTTCACGAGACACGTCAATGCTAAAATAAAGTCTAGGCCTAGCTTTAGACGGCAGCATCCTGCCGCAGTGGCGGAGCCAGGGTTCTCATCCTAGGGGTGCGTGAGGCGGGGGCTTGAGGTAACAATGGAGGGGCGCCAAAAAATTGCATCTGTGCTGAAATGTAGACAGGTGTATTTCACCGGACACGTACACCCTCCCCCGGCTACGCAGCCTGCCGTAAGGTGCATTGACAGAAAAAAAAAATGAAAAGGATGTCTGGGCAGGATTTAAAGAAATACGTTCCTAGTTTCATTGCCAGCAAAGCGTTATGAAATTATGTTTCGTCCAATAAAACAAAAACGCGGGGTAATTTCTTCTAAATGGGCGCCTTTAAAAAAAAAGTGATATATGTGTTTTCCGGACATACAGGACTTCACTTTAAAATTGGGAAAAATCCAAATACAACTTTCAGCACCGCCAAAAAGTATGTCTAGCGCCCTCATTCGTTAAATAAAAGGGTCTGGCCGCCGCCTCATCAAATGTTAATAGTCTCGTCTGCATGTGCATTATGTATGCATCACGTCTTGTGCAGCTTTTGTATCGGCTGTCAAATTGGAGAGCTCCGAGAACACGCAGTTGTGGATTATCAGATTATGTCCTATCCTTCTTTCTAATTTTTCTACATCAAAATAATGGATTTTGTTAATTCAGGTGAGCGTGCTGACACGTGAGAAGTCTTGGATTCCTCTAGTCGAGTGTGGTCGAGTAGCACCGCAATGCTGACCCCGTAAAACCCTCTTCGATTTCCGGAGTTAGTGAGTATCTTGGCAGGAAATCTTCTCTGACTTGTTTTGTGACTGAAGCGAGAACATGGCGGAAAAGTCGTGGGGGAAAATGAACACTTCGACGGCTTCGCAGGGAAATAAACCCGTCCCTATGAAGTTGTTCTCAACGTGGGAGGTTGAGAGGACGGCTCCCAATTGCATCGCCAGGTAAATATCATAAGTATCACTAGTGTCTGTGTTTGACAATGACAATGATCACGATGATTTGAATTTGTTTTGTAATTGTAGGCCCTACTTTCAATGACTTTAGACTTCACGAAGTTCACTCACTCAACACCCTGTGTACAAACCCTATGAGATTGGACTGAAAAATTCTAAGTGTTTTCTAAGAAAATGCTTGTATTTTCTCACTGCTCAAATTGACTTTGATGACATGAAGTTGCTATCTGGGGGCTTGTTAGTCAATACAGAGGAAAATTAGTGAACTTCGTATATGGAAATCTTTCCCAAACATTGTCCTTGGCTCCCTGTTTTAACGTACAAAACGTACTGAACAGTGTTGTTGAAAAAATTCCCAAGATTAACAAAAAGTGTACCGTTTATATTAAACGCTATTTGGGCCATTTTTAATTACAGTGATGTACATTGTGGTTAAAAAAAGGTGGCTATTATTTCCCCAAGGAATAGAAGGGAAAGGCCCCCCTTTTCTGAAATTTTGTGACGACGACTATTCGCTAAATTAGTTTTGAAAGATCGCTTTTACAAACATTTTCTGTGGAGCCAGCGATGTTTGTTATAGCGTCATTTCACTGTGTGAACAGTCGCCCTACATGACTACATGTACATGTACTTGTATGCCTCGCCTACCCATGTTCAATGAGACCCAGACTAAAGAGATTTAGGCTTCTAGGGTGTAAGCAAGGCCATGGTACATGTAACTGGTTCATGGACTCAAAAAGAAGATGGATGTTTGTACATGTATGTATGTCAATTGTAAGCACAACGTTAAAGTGAAATGTACCGAACAGCACAGTGCAGGTTGGACTTTGGAATTAAAGTTTTGTTTTTCACTTCTGAAAAAGAAGTGTTCTTTAATTTCATTCCTCAATGATTTTGCATGCACGACAGATTGTCTAGGCCTACACATTTTATTTAAAGTGTGACCCCAAATTGCTGTTTTTGTTATAATCTGACGGATCCTACAATTTAAGTGCACATACATCCATGTAGGGTTGGTAGTCAAATCATTCAATTTTTTTCAACTTTTATTATTATTTTTAGTATTTTTAATTTTTTTTTTTTTATTTCTTTATTTTATACAGTTTTTGGAAGAGAAAAAAAAAATGCCCCAATAGGAGTTTGGAATACAAGTGCTCTTAATACATACATTGTACATTAACAAGTATTGTCCAGTTGTCCCCTGAATTAATTTAAATAAGTCAGTCACATAAATTTATCGTACATGTTTTTGCAATGTTACTAGAAACACAACATTTTTTTAAAATCCTATCTTGAAGTGACAGTTGTCAAATCTTGACATCCTAGAAAAACTTTTTGCAATGTACACACCGTACGTTCTAAATCCCACGTCGGCAAACTGGTTTGATCAAGTTCTCACTGACTATAGAATTATAAGCCCTTTTCACACTTGACAAATCTCGGGGTTGACGCAGGGGTTGACAACATGCATCGTTTCACACTTGAAGAATTTCAACCCTGTGTCAACCTCGAGACTGATTTCGTCCCGGGTTGAACTCAACCCTGCTCCAGACCAGGGTTGAGATTTTCAACCCGGGTTGAAATTCTTGCCAGGGTTCAAAACAGTAGTAACTGAGCATGATAAGCTTGATTTGCATGAAACAAGTGTGAAAGGATGCGAGGTTGAATGCAGGGTTGAAAAATATCAAACTCAACCCGGGGCGGCACTGGGTTCGCCCAGGGATGAGTTCAACCCGGGTTTAGAGGCTCTAGTGTGAAAAGGGCTATAGTAAATTCAAATTTTCCAAATGCATCCATGTACTAGTTAGTTGGCAGTGAATGGATTATGCAGTGTCATGATGGGACACAGAACCGGTACATACTGGTACATGTACACAACATGTACACGTACATTGAGCACTGCAGGTGGGCTATGATAAAATGTGCTACACATGCACAACACATGTCTGATAATAATACATGGTCGACAAGATTGATCCAGTTCACGCCAACTACATGTACCAACAAACTAACAAAGGGAAACTCAGACATTCTCTCTTTCCCAATGCACAGTGGGTTGATGGATGAATTCACATGATGCATTGTCACATTTTGGAAATTGTGCTCTTACCAAAATACTGTACAATCTATGTACATGTATTAATGTATGTGCTAGTTTGCACTGACTTAGGGACTTGGTATTTGTCTTTGGAGTGTGTGTTCTTGAGCAGTGGGCAGTGCCATCCTGATAAAATTGCAAATTATATCTACGTAAGTTTACTTTGTGATCCTGTACATCATTGTGTAAGCTGGTTTAATTACTCTTTTTACTCGCATTTGTTGACTTCTAAAAAGGAAATGATGGCTAACTGTTGGCTTTGTATACCCTAAATTCCAGAAAAAGAACCTCAACTCAACTTTGTCTGAAGGCACTTTTTAAATCACCTGGTGCAGCAATTTTGTTTATAAATTTGTTTAGCTTGACATGTATTGTATACTCTGCACAGTTGTATACAATGTGGTTAATTTGATTATAACTGAAAACTGAACAAAAGGAAAGAAGATCCAAGCCCTGACCCCATAAATAATGGGATAACAGTACATGTAGTAGTCTGACAGACTGCCCTTTTGAATATAGGCTAACCATGCATGACTCATGTCCATTGATCAATTGTCAAGGTTTGGACCACAAAAACAGTCTGACAATTGACTCTTTGTAAAGGCTTATTATAGCAGTGTACAGCTGGGGAACACCCTACACTGTGTGTACATGTTTACATGTACTGTCACAATGCACATGCTTGGGCAGTTAGTCATGCTAATTGTTATTGATTGGGATGGCTGGGGATCTCCTCTTTTTCTTTTTTGTTGTTAAATCTGTTCATTTGTCCCTGTCCCTGTTTTATTTTATTTATTGTTATTTTTTGTTTACTGCACTGAGACATTTAAAAACTTGCATCATAATACATGAATGTGTATTTCTTTTCAATTTTCATGACAAGTTTCCATCTAATGTAATTAGTTTTTGTACTCATGATTTGTTGTTACTGCATGCCAATATGCACACATTGATGGAAATTGATATCCTACTGTACAGCACCTCTGAGTAATGACAGAATACAATTCAATTGGTTTATACAATTGTACATGGCGTACGTACGTGTGTACATGTCATATAGTAACTAGTAGTAAAACCATAAATTATAGGCCCTATCTAATGGTACATAATTTTTTTGTATGGTATAGTACATTTATTTATAACTTACTCCATTGATGTACAGTATGTGGAGCCAATACACGAAAAATGTACTGGATATCTCCATGTACTCAATACGTATATATGAGCTCCGTAAGCGAACTAAAGAGGGCGTGTTTTTGAGCTCCGTGGACGGGGGACACAGCGTGCGTGTACTGTACTGTACTGGTTCGTGCGCAAAGCACGCACGACTTCCTGAGTGTGCAAAAGCTATAGCAACCGTGTCTTCGCGTGAGCGTCGGGCGTCGTCGGCGCGCGAATACATTCAAATTCAACTTGCAATGGTCTCCGAGACTAATGCCCGCCCCCAATAACTTTGGAGACATTCGTAATACGCAGGGGATGGATCGGGAACCAGTCTAATCACCCCCAACTCTCCTTTTCTGGCCGTTGATGGGGTACTTGTGCACGGAGCGGATACCCTGCTTTGCATTAACTTTTAACATGGCAGAATTGTGTTTTAATAAGAACGTACATAGTTAAAGATACTCATAGCAGCTGCTTGTATGCACACAATTGTTACTGTACTGCTCCTTTGGATACATGTACCGGTACATGTGTACGGTACTTGTAGTACATACCACATTGTACATTGTTCATGTACATGTACGTGTACATGTACCGTACACATGTGCCGATACTACTGCATGTGTATAACATACATGTAGATATTGTTCATTTTGGGTCAAAATTATCATCATGTCATTTGAAAGCATGTATGTCTGGGCGTGTTCATCTATTCAAACTGTGGACGAAAACTTTCAGAAAACAAAAGAAAACAATATCGTCCACGATTCCCAGCATACCGGTACGTCCGCAATTGGGGTTGTGTACAAAACCAATGGAAGTCTTCCTAAAAAGAGTACAAACAAAAGAGGGACAATACGTGTAGGACGTGTCCACGATCAATGGTGTGAATGCGCTTGTGTGCGTGTATGTATACATTTGTAGCCCCCCCAAAATTTTGTCTAGCCCCCCCCCCCCCAAATAAATTCCGTAAAAAAATAAAATTGCATTAGCAAAAAGAAGGATTGTGATGTACATGCGAACGGTCTCCCCCTAGAGAATACATACATGGACAGGCACACTGATTTAAACACTGATTTTGGGGGTTGTTGCAAGGTCATATGGGAACATGTAAGATCTACACCCAGTCCTAATGAAGAAACAATGACTTCCTTTTTGACAGTACAGACCTGACTTTATCAGTCAGAGAAAGTGATAAGGGGGAAGTGCTGTGTCTGACTGTCACATCTAGGGCATGGCGTTCATAAAGGTAGGAAATTATGGGGACATCAGATACCAGTAATTATCTGGACCCTATAGCCTACTAGTACTACACCTATTTTTGTCCAACAGATCAGATATGCGGGGTCAAATTGTCTGGAACTTGGAAGGATATAATCTACCGACTACATGTAGACGCTTGCACGTACATTACCTGTACACGCGTACATGTACATGTAGATTTTTCATGGTTTTAATTCACATTAATAAATACCTTGGAGAGTTGATGGTTTCTGATTGGTCGAGACTCGATCACGTGGCCGGTCATTAACGGTGATAATGGACCGGCTTCAAAGATCAAGCGAATAAATGGCCCCTGAACCAGCATTGATCCAGCCCCATTCAGCCCCATGCAAGCCAATGATTGGTCAAAATATAGTAACAGTCCTGCGGTAGCTTTTAACAATTGAGCACTGCACATGCGCTCAACCCCCATCGCGTGAGACTGACGTACGCAACACAGTTGCTAGGGATGCGTGCGTGCGTGCGCGTAAGGAAGTTTTGAAATGACATCGTACAGCAGTGCAGTATATACTGAGGATGTTTACGATGAAAGCGTAGATCTACGATTTATTTTCTTTGAACACTTGTCTTCACCCACCGAACATATTTACCTTTCCTAAACCAAGCATCTTTGTAATTCCGGACACAAGGAATGTGTAAACGAGATTTCAGCTTTCTCCATAAGGTAAAGATATGAAAACATTGTTGTTATTTGTTTCGCTAGGGCAGCAGTTTCTGTTGAGTTTACGTCGTTATAGCTGTTAAGCTAAGATATGGCCCATGAACATGAACACAAAAAAGTCTGGAAATATCGCCGAAAGAAAGTCACAAAATTGGAGCATTTTAACTGTTTATTTCGCTATAAAGGTATTTATTAATGGGAATAACAGTGTGAGGATCCGGTCTTCACTGCGTGATAATGACCGGGTTTGGGGGTGACCGCTGTTAATGGACCTCGACTTTGTCTCGGTCCATTAACAGCAGTCACCCCCACACCCGGTCATTATCACGCAGTGAAGACCGGCTCCTCACACTGTTATTCCCTTAATGATGCTTCGTATGCATGGACGTACCGTACTTATAAATGGGATGAACACGAGTACGCATAAATGCTTGTACATTGAGTTAGAAAAAGTTGACGTTTTATTATTAAAGAAAGATGAAAGTTGAGTTATAAAATATATATTTAAGTTACCGTCTACTTTCTACTTTCTAGCACTTGTGTTAAATTGTATTATCCATGAATCCATTTAACTACATACGTATGTATATCAGTACTGCTGGGGTGGTTTGATCGGTTTGGGTGTCAGTACAGTTTGGGACGGTAAGTGCCAAAGGGTTTCATTGTAAATAGAAAAATATCTTTTTTTACTGTACAGCAATGCAGTCTTCTGTACAGGATAATGTGCACTGTATCTACTATTACTGAGTAGGTGTGTACCGTACATGTACTAACATGCTCTGTGGTTGTACATGTAGTTCTCATGCAATTCATTTGAACTTTGAAGTGCTCTGTAAATGTACCTTCGTACAATGTACAGACAGTACATTACATACATGTACATGTACCTTGTATGCATGTACATGTACATTATTTGTATAGACACACTGTACACAAACATGTAGGTCATGCACACATATTCTAACAAGTGGCCATAATCCTGCACCATGACATAAAACAACATCAGTAGGCAAATGTATGCTTTTATGACTTGCAGGTGGCATCCAGTCCAACAAGTTCTAGTGTTTATGACTGTGCACATGTACACAGTAGTACATGTATGTGCACATAATGTACTACTGGAATGTCATGACTCATCATGGGTTCTTACTCATGTCCCAAAGCATGAATCATGTTGAATAGTGGACTGTGCATACACATACGTTTATTACATTTTACAAAATACATCTACATGTATATACATGTATACGCGGGTAAATCAGCTTGTGTACATATACACGTACATGTAAAAGGAAATTGACGTGTTGTACATATTTTAACCGATTGTGCCCTCCCAAATTTATCACTTTTTGACCCTAGCCTTGTTTGATTTTTGTGGAATTAATGAAGGCCATTCGTTCTTCCCCTCTTCACCCTCTTGCACAAAGCCGATGAAACTCACTCCATAAAATGTGTACGTCGTGCTTATTACATGATCCGAAATTTCTGTTTAATTCCTTTGGTAAACAACAGAGTTACATAAGTACAAAATGTAGGACATGTATGTTGTTGTTTTTTGACACATAGTACATGTTATCTGATTCTGACGCGGTTTCATCTTGCATGTTAAATGTATTGCCATGTACTGGTACATGAATACATTGTATAAACACAAAGGAGGTGGGTACAGTGGGGAAACATGATACATATTTTTTTTCTATGACTAAAGTCTGAGTTGCTTGAATCATACATGTACATGTAGTTGCTTTCAGAATCATACATCTAGACCTACGGTACATGTACACGTACAATGTACAGACCTTTCTTTGTCATCCCATGGTTGGCAGTTATAACCACAGGTTGGCAGACTATGTGGTTGGCAAACTAAGGAAGGTCAACTTCACCACACACACACAAAATATTAATGTTTCCAAACATATCATTGGACTGTTGGAAATACAAAACAACTACATGTAACAAATGCTGGCAAAAAAAAAATAAAAATAAAAAGCGAAATAAAAATGTCCTTTTTAACACAGTGAGGGTATGCAAGTTTTGACCAAATCTTTCGCCAAAATCTTTTGCCAACCGCGCGGTAAATGTATGCCCTTTGTATGTGGCAGCCCATGCAACATGGCGCTCAGCGTTTACACACACACAAAAGGAAGGTCTATAGGACCATCCATGTAATTAATCAGTCAACAAATTAAAGATATAGTCCATCATTTGTAATTTGTGCATTTTGTTCGTTTGAAGCAACAAAAGTGTTCAATATCTAATGAAGGATACCGAACAACTAACCTGATGAAGTTTCAGCTCAGCTTCAGCTGTATATTCCGAGAAAAACAGCATTCTAGGATCTCAATTTTAAATCAAAAGTTGCTGAATCATGTTTTGAATTGTTTTGAATTGCAGTTATCTACGCGATGTCGCGCACTGATCCGACGAATTATAGCAACCGCGCGCGCCTGTGTGTCGTGCCAATGCTTGTGCGCGCTGTACCGAATAACAAAACGAACTACTAATTTAAATTTTCCTACGGTGCCTCTTAAAACGCACAGGTGGAAAGGCCTTCTTTCGTTCATTACATGTACTTCAAAATGATAGCTTGCCAGAAAGATTAATATCACAGGGAGTTTAGTCCACTTACTATCTTTCAACCAAGTATGTTTTTCAACAATAATACGCCAGTTACTTTTTCGGATGGCTGCAAATGATGGACTATAGCTTTAAGCAGTTCACATTGCAATGCCTGTTTTACTAGCAGCTCCTTGCAAAAAATAATATTGGATTAAGTTGGCTTTAAGAAATAGTGTTGTTAGAAGATTAAAAGGGTTGCCTTTCTTTCTCCAATCTACTGCTCATATTAATGCAGTAATGTAATTTCTTGTGAGCACAGTTGGCATATATGCGCCGAAGTGATTTGATCATGAACATGATAAGTTGCAAACTGTAGAGCGAGCACAAGACACGCGTTCCGTCGGACTGACGCTGAGCCTTGAGGCAATTTCAATTACAAGACTCCGCTCTTTTCATCCTTCACTTGCTGTTCCTTGAGTCTGCCTTGTCAGTCTGTGGCTCTCCTTCCCTCGCTGCAAACATATTTCTGGGTCGGCCGTCCAGTCAACCCATGCATGTAACACCGCCGTCTGGTTTTAGTCTGTACGCAGGGGCGCACAACATTTCCTAGAATATGGCGATTGCCTCGAAAGTCCCTCTCGGTGGATGAGCAGTCTTTCAGGCGCTGCTTGCTGAGGGTTTAAAAAGTTATGCAGTCCATGATGATGGACTGTTGCTGAAAAATATGTCACTTTGAAATTTGTTGACAAATTGTTGACAATAATGTGACAAGCTTACATTTGAACTCACAGGAGGTCTTCTTATATCACCAGTTGGTTGTAGGTTTCTAATATTTTCTCTATATTTTCACTTTTTTTAAAATGGCGATTACATGTCAGTACAGTCTGTACATGTGTACACGTGTACATCTTGTACACAATGTGCATCACATACTATATACATATATGTACGCAAATGAAAATTTTGTAGTACTTTATAATATTGCCGAGTATGCAAATGTGTACTTGTGGGTTGTATTGAGGTTGTACTTACATACATTTTCAAATGTAAACTGTGCAATGTTACTTGTCAGCAGAATAGGATTCCCACCGTCACTTTGACGTGTACAAAATGTACGTCATCTCGGCTAAACTACAAGTACGTAAATGAAATTTGTAAGATAAAAAAATACACCTGTAACTTGACACAGCCATCTCTCTTCATAACTGCATACCACAGCCGCCAGTCAATTATCTTTCCAGCGCACTGTCTGGCATCTGTCTGGACACTGTCTGGCACGTGGCTTTTTGTTGTTTTGACATGAATAGGGTCTTGCGCAGTGCGGGAAAGTACCTGTGGCCACCGTTGGCGAGTTCTGATAATCATTTTTTGTAAACGCTGCACAGGGTTAAGTAATATGTATGTAGTTTAAAAATATATATAAGTTTGTGAGACACAGCGAGTATAGCCGTTGGCCAGTACTTGCTGGAATTTATAAACCTACATGTACATGTACTTGTCTTAAGATTTCACTACAAAATTAGAGCATGGAGGTAGAAGATGCTATTCTTAAAAACATACATATCAGTTGTCCTCGGAAGACTAATCTGACGGAAACTTTCCTTGGCAGGAAGGAAGATAAACTGAATGAATAATTGATGGATTTGTTCTCTTTTTACAGGTTATGCACTCTGAGGTTAACACATCTGGTGGTGCTGAAGACACTAGAGACCGACTTGGGCTCTGTCATCATCGCTGTGCGCATGCAGGTGGGTTTCAATAATGTACTTAAGTACAAGAACATTCATACATGTACCACCGGTAGGGCTTCACTAATTTGTATCGCTCCATCTCTAGCTGACAAATTCAACAAAGCCGTCCCACTGGTCAAAATCAGTTGAGGGACTGTTGTTAAAAGTTGAGTGCTCCCTGCTCACAAACAGCAGGATTGCTTGGCTGTGACTGTTTACATACATGTTTGTATGCTCTAGTACACTTGATACAGCTACTGTACCCATAACCCAGTATGATCTGATATACCGTGCCCTCTGGAGACATGCAATAGGGAACAAAAGATTGTATGCGTCTCCACAGGGCAATTTCTATTGAGGAATACGTCTCCACAAGGTTTTCACGAAGTAGATATATGGACCTTACTCAAAAACTAGGAATTTCCAAGGTATGTTGTTCTGTCGCAAATGGTAGAGTTAAAAAAAAGGGATATTAAGTCCGAATTTCGACCAAGGAAATTAACTCTGGTTAAAATCAGAGCATTTTGAAACTGTACTCTCAAACTCGAAAACACGAGAACAAAGAAATGTCTCCACAAGGATACAAATTTCAGTATGTGTGTATCATTATGTGTACTCTAGGAGATTGATAGACCAGTGGGGCCAATTTCATAGAGCTGCTTAAGCACAACATTTGCTTAAGCACAAAAAAACCTTGCTTAATATAACCAGGTTACCAGCCCAAACTCCATGCGATGTACATTGCTCGTGACTGGTATGTATTTAGCTGTTGTTTACTTAGCATAACAATCACATGGAGTTTTGGTGAGTAACCTGATTATATTAAGCAAAGTGTTTTTTTTGTTGTGCTTACATGAAATCACATTTTTGTGCATTAAAGCAGCTCTATGAAATTGGCCCCTATGACCAGTAAGCTTTTTTGGCAAGCTTTCATGTCTGTTATCCTTTGCTTTGTATTTTTGTAATTACATTGTAATTTTGTAAATAAAAGTACAGGTACGTATGTGTGCCTGAACTTGAGTAGGCCTACAGTACATGTAATTGGCTTTAAATTGTATGCCTACATTTGTACATGTACCTGTTCAGTGTGTGATTATGCATCAACTACCCTGGATTATTGACCTTGTAAAAAGTACAGTGAAAGGTCAGCTTTATTGTATGAAATCAGGCACCACATAAAATGTACATGTGGTACTCACTAGTCTGTGCACATAATTTATGGAGGTGAATGTGTACATGTATACAGGATCGCACTGTATTTCTTACATTTGTACATATACATGTAGGGCATTTTGAAGAGCATTTCATAAAATAGCGACCAGTAGTCATGCATGAAGTACCGTATGTACGTTCATCTCACCACCATCTGTTTTGACTGACCACAGCTCTCTTATACTAGAGCCAGAGAATTACGGTTCAGCCAGCACTTTGTTGCTGATTAAGATTAAGTTTCCAGTTTACCATCTGCTTGGACATTTTTTTTTAACCACTTTGCAGTAAACCACTTTGCAGTTGTTAAAGGCATATGGGATCATTTGATTAAAGTAGATAATTGTAACCTGCCAAATTGTTATCAAAAAGCTTACTTGGATTAAAGATTGTACTGGTACTAAACACCCCGTGACATTTTTCTGTTTCTGTTCCTTGCTCTATGCCGTCATTTAGAGGAAATCAAGAAATATAGGTGATTTCCAACTATCAGTCAATTGACGGAGTTTTGAGAAGAACGAGTTTACATGTATACACAAAATTGTGTTTCGTGGTCCAAAGGTTGTTCATGGTTTTTCAATGTTTTCTCGAAAAGTGTAATATCCACTGAGTTGAAACTTCAACAGGTTAGGTTTTGAGTATTCCTCTTTGGGTTTTAAGTGGTGGTGTTCTTGGAAACGATCAAAGTGCATAAAAAGCAAATGATCCCGCCTTTTTTAAGAGGAGATGGGCGTATTTAGTTATGCTTGCGAGGTACTTGGTACCCGTAACGAAAAGTACATTTTTCCTGCTGTACAAATGTAAACCTCAAACTTGTGGAAGAGTTGCACTTGGCTCATCAGCATCCCCAGGTACAATTGTACACCAGCCACAGCCGGAAATCGACAATAATTGCACTACAGTTGCTTTGCATCAGTCACCTGTTTGACATCTGTTTGAATAAAAAAAAATCATCGATCACCTGTTTTGACAGGTAAATGTGTATGTACACGAACATGAACATGTGCATGTAGATCAAGATATGCATGCACATGTGCTGAGCATTTTGTCAATTTGCACAGATGCACACAGGCACCTGGGTAGTGACATTTAAGTTTGAACTGAAGGATTCGTTCTCCAAAGAGTGCATATAATGTGTAATGATGAAAAATTCCCCCCTTTAGGCCAAGCTCCCTGTTCAGCTTCTTTTAAAGGTATAGTCCATCATTTGTAATTTGTGCATTTTATTCGTTTGAAGTGCAACAAAAGTGCTCAAAATCTGAAGAAGGTTGAACAACTAACCTGATGAAGTTTCAGCTCAGTTTCAGCTGTATATTTCAAGAAAAACAACATTCTAGGATCTCAATTTCAAATCAAAAGTTGCTGAATCATGTTTTGAATTGGGCCTGAATTCAGCATCCGAGACACGTTCTCACTGAGCCGATTGCAGCTACATTGTACACGTACGCGATGTTACGCACCTATCCGACAAATTATAGCAACTGCGCTTACGTGTGCGTCATGTCAATGCTTGCGCGCGCTTCGCCGAATAAAAAAACTACTAATGGAAATTTCCAACGGTGCTTCTTAAGACGCACCGTTGGAAAGGCCTTCTTTCGTTGATTTCTTCAAAATGACGGCTTGCCAGAAAGAATAATTTCACTGGGAGTTTAGTCCCCTTACATGTACTACCGGTATATTTCAACCAAGTATGTTTTTCAACAATAATTACGCCAGTTACTTTTCGGATAGCTGCAAATGATAGACTATAGCTTTAATTCTTTTTTTTTTGGAGACAGACAAATTGATAGAAAGCTAGTGGCATTTTGTCTTTCCTGGACTGTAATCTTCAGCCCTGGTGTGATAGCAGCTTCTGTTTACAGCTCCGTCACCCTTCGCATTCCAAGTGCCAGACCTGATCAACCATTCCCGTGGCTCATAGAGTTAGATTTAAACAACTCCCTATCCTCCTCCTGATTGGATTTTTGTTGGTGTCCCTTTGCTGGTGTTTAAATGTCAGCATCTCCTGGCAAGAATACAGTACAGGTCCCAGGAATACATACAACATTGTACCATACTTTGCATTGTACATTCATGTATGCACTATACTGAAGTTTAAGATTGTGCAGTATGTAGACCTTAATTTGCATGTGTATGGTACGTGGTGGTCTTCAGTCGGCATTTAAAAATTAGACTTCCAAATTTGAATTAAAAACTGGGGCTCGAAGTTGTGTGCATTCTTGAAATATTATGCCATCTCTTAGTTAATGCCATATTTTTGATCCGTTTTTGGGGTAGACGTACATGTACCGGTACATTACCACAGTATGTGAATCGAAGGTTATGGAGGCAGGTTTTTTTTGGCCAATACAAATTTGTTGATGTTGAAATAAAATTTGGGACAGAAAGAACTGGTACATGTAAACTCAAAAACTTCTTGAACAAAATTGACCAGCACAGTCAATTTTGGGTGGTCACATGAGGCCAATGTTAATACACATTTGTCTTGTGTACCCATGTTGAAATCGTCATGGGTCCACCATGACCAGAACTGGGTTTCCTTCGAACACAGTTACATGTACATGTACACGTACCTCAACATCTGAGCAATTAATTTAAAAACCTACACGTTTCTATGAATTCCTTTTGGATAGTAAATACCTGTACATGTAAATCAGAAAAGGAGTGAAGACGACTGTACGTACATTATCCTATTTCCCTATAGATACAGAAATATTACAAAAAGAAGGAGCCCCCCCCCAATTTTCATAGGTAGAAATTCAAGGCTTGTCTGAGCTAATAATAACCTCCTGCACTTGCAGCATCTTTTACATCACTATAAAATCTAATCACTAATCAATGTTTCTTCCCTCTTTTTTTTCTTCTTCTTTTTCCTAGAGCTCCAAGCGGACACTCCGATCCAATGAAATCTTCTTCAGTCAAGGCAGCTTGCTGGACACCGAGCTGGACCTTTCCTTTTCATTACAAGTAGGTTTTGCAACTTAATATATAAATAAATTAAAATAGAATGCATATAATGTTTCGAATCTTCGCAAGATATATTTTGAAGTCAAAGTGACAGCAGTACATAAACAAACAATTAGGGGACAATGTTCACAAGCATGCATGGGTGGAAGAAAGACACAAAGGAGGGATTAGGCAGATAGTGTGGTGGTTGGTAAAGATCAAAGGGGTAGAGGGAGTTTTGAGGGGGGGGGGGCGGGATTGGGCATGGGAAGAAACAAAGGAGGCTGTGGTGGGTAAAGGTTGAAGGGGTGTGAAGAGAGGGATGATGCAGGAGGAAGGATCAAAGGAGTGTGGTAGTGGATGAAATAAGGACCACAAATTCGCTGCCTTGTGGAGACTCACACACAATAGTGAACAAAAGATTGTAAAGGTCTCCACAGGGCAATTTCTATAGATGAATAGGTCTCCACAAGGTTTTCACGAAATAGATATATGGGTTTTACTCAAAAACTAGGAATTTCCAAGGTGTGTTTATTTGTCGCAGATGGAAGAGTTTTAGAAAAGGGATATTAATTCCAAATTTCAGCCCAGGAAACTTATTCTGGTTAAAATAAGAGCATTTTGAAAATTCACTTTCAAAATTGAACACTTTACTACACGGGAACAAAGAAATGTCTCCACAAGGATACAACTTTTGGAACTAAGGTGTGTGGTAGTGGATGAAGTAAGGATAGAAAGGGGAGATGATGGAAGGTGATAATTAGGCAAGGGGAAGGAGCAAAGGGATGTGACTGTCAGTAAAGTTCAAAGGAGAGGACAACAAAGGGGGTGATAAATGCCAGGAGGGTATAAAGAGGAGTATCTGTGACAAAGGATAGTTTGATAAACATCTGACAAGATTACATGTTGTCCTTCCCATCCTGGATGATGAGTCCGTGTGGTTGGAAAGTCTGAAGACCTTTCATCCACACTTGGTCCCTGCTGAGGCCAACTGAGTCCTTGTGATGGTCAAGCGATTCCTTGTCCTGAAAAAAATCATAATCAGGATTGGAATGGTTAGGCAGGTGAAGTGGTGAACAATTCACTATTTTTGTCTTTGTTTGTTTTGGTTGTACATGTACATGTATGTGCTGTATCATACTGTAGATATTCCAAAATCTGAGATTGAGGTTTGATTATTATTAGATACGGTACATGTATACTCGAATGATACACTAACCTATTTATACATGTACTGTATTTTTTTTGGCTTGTATTTCCTTCAACAAACAATGCTGTTTTATAGTTTTGACAAATTCTGGTGTGTTTTTTTTTAAGTGAAAGGGAATGTGCATGAAGTGTGAATACAAGTACATGTACCAATACATGGTACATGTACCATATGCATAAATGTAGCTTGCACATACCGTATGTTACATCATGGACAAACATGTCAATGAACATGTACCCCAACTTTTCAACCCCAACTTTTCAACATTGTTTTTATTCATGTACAGTACATGTGTACATGTACATGTAGGTTGACAGGTGATGTATGTACTTTTTCACGCTTCAGTATTCTGAATTGATATAATTATGTACACACATGTGTGTACTTTTATTTATTAACCACATCCAACATCGGAAGAACCACCAATTTCAGGAATGGGATAACATAAAAGAGAGACCAAAAAAACCCCGATTTTTTTTACTAACATAGATATTAAATATTTCATTTTTTGTACATATTTGCTTTTCTGCAAGTATACATTGTAAAATTTAAATGTTTAATTTCTACTTTCACTTGTTCAGATTTAGTGAATAATACTCTGTTCAAGAATCCCTCAGTTAATTAAGCACTCCATAACGTACCCAGGTCCCACCAGCAAACATTACCAGGGAAAAAACAAATTTGTAGAGGTCAACCTGCTCGGGCAAGGACCTGCAGGTTTTATCATGCGTGTAGTCTTGTGTAATTTGGTGCGGGCTAAAAAATGCATGATATGGCGGCAAGATTGCGTGGGGATTGCAATTTATGACAAGTCCGAGGTTGACCACAGACCTGCAGTATGTATCGTTTGTACACAGTACATGTACATGTACATTTACATTGGACGGTATTTTCATCCATAATACATTTCGGTGGTGTATCATAATCAATGCATTTAAATATTGCCGATCCACAGAACAATTTGCGCACCATTCCGGAGTGGGAGCTGCTCTGCCATTTTAAATTGAGTGGATCGCTTGAGGCAGGTGGAGAGCAGAAATAGAGTGTTCTGTTATTCCTTGAAAGAATTAAGGGCCGGATGGACATGGCCCTACATGTACCGTAGTATGCAATCATGGTCTGGTTTAACTGCGCATTTAGAGCAAAGCTGGTCAAATCCTAAATTGGTTGGGCTGTGCGTTTTCAAATAATTTCAATTATTCTACGGTAACGTACCAGCTTACGTACTGATACCAGGGTACTTGACTGAATATTCAAAACAGGCTGATCAAGTTTAAAGGGTCTGTGAAAGGAATTTTTCCAAGGAACTCATTTTGTTCAACTTTCTACTCTTATATAGTGCCTCTTTGGTTAATTTTAATCTAAAAGTGCACTTCTTTTCAATTTTTTTAATTTTCCATGCTTTCCGGACCACTGAGGGCGCTGTTGTTCATTTCATGAAGACACACGTGTATTCATTTTAGGGGTTTTCTGAACCCAAAATTTGCTCATAGAATACATTTGTGAGAAAACTTTCCTCATTGGCTGACTGTCATAGTTGCACTGAAAGAACAACGAATCACCTAAAAAAGAACCATTTACAGCAAAATGTTAAAAAAATTCTGGCAAATTTTTTAAATAGCTGTATTTAAACATTACGGTTTTTGCCTGAAATGACAGTACATACTTTTTCTCATGAATATACATGGAAGTTTACATCAGAATAAAAACCAAAAAGGCATGAAATGCCCTTAAAAGTGGCAAAATGGAAATTAGAAATGAGGTTAACTGGGACACAAAAGTGCATTTTCATGCATTGCATTAAAAAAAATGACATTACATGGGCCACTGCAGCAATTCATATTCTAGTTTCTACACAATCATGACTGTACACAGTGTACAATATATAAGGTTGACATTGTAAAGCACAAAAATTGACAGCATTGCCAGCTTCTCTGGTTGCAGTAGGCGTTTGACAAGTCATCCTGAAATTGCCACTTCCTGGTTTTAATATATACGGGTACATGTAGTATGTATTTTATTCAACAGCCCAGGCAGTATCTGGATGCTAAAAGATAATTGTACCAGTAACTGTATATTTTCCTGGAATATTTCCTGTTGAAGAAGTTGATTTATTCTGCCCCCCAAAAATAATATTGTAGGTTTCTGGTTACTCTGGATAAATAAATACTGTTTTCCGTGTCAAATGTGAAAATTATTTCAATTTGGTGCGAACTTTTAACAGCACCACATTTTAGGAGGGGAGTTCTCTTTAACCTTTTTTATGGGATCTTTAAAATGAAAACTGTTATGAACATGTACATTGTACATTGAGTAATATTGTTTTGTGTGTGGTTTATTTGTGTCCAGGCCGTTGCAAAACTCCAGCATCTCAGCAATCAAAGTGATAAACAAGTACCGGTACCTGTACACATTGTAACTTTAAAGGGAATATACAACATTTGCAAACATTGAAAAATAAAACTACCCAGTTTTTACGAAATACCTTACGAGGATGTTGGTAAATGACAGTGTAAAGCATCCTGTAAAATAACGGCACCAGGTGTGGAGTCATTTTCAAGAAAAGTGGTATTTTTGTATACATTTCCAACGGTGGTCGGCCGACCACCGTTGGAAAAACTTAATTTTTTTTCAACTACTGCTCCAAATTTACCATTTTTTTTCAGTCCAAATTTTGTTTGCTGTTGGTTGCATGTACATGTACATGAACGGGTGCAGGCCAGCTAGACTGGTTCCTTCACGTTACAATTTTCCGGCATCTATAAATTAATCCATTTCAACTTTAGTGGAGTCAGGAAACCAGACTACTTGAACATTTTTGTTTTTCTTGTTTTTTTCAGCATTTTCGAACACAAAACTTTAAATATGTGCCAACAGTATTGTGCACTTGTACAATGTTCATGTGTACATATGGGGTGACGTCTTTTTGAGATGTACATAAGTACATGTATGCTCGCACTTCTGCAAGAAGGGGAGTTTTATATTGCACGCTATGAAACCAACATGTTTAAACAAGAAAAAGGGGGAAAACGGAATTTACAAGGAACATGTACACAAGTACGTGTATGTAGTTCCAAATTTCATACATTAAAAGGGCTCTTACAAGTGATCCCTAGACGGTCCTTCAGACAGATTTCAGACATATTTGGGAACTGTCATAAAACATGCACATTGTACTGTACATGTGTACATGTACATGTACATGTACATTTACACTGTTTAGGCCGGTATGTGTACAAATGAACAAACATGTACATGTTGTACATTTGTACGCTTGTACTTGTACATGTACTTGTACACGTATGTACATGTACATGTACATGTAGATGTATCTTACTGTACAATGTACTTGAAATACATGTAGTATGCAAATATGTTGTTAGGAATGAATATATCTTTTAATGGACTAGGAAGTTGTCAATACATTGTATCTACATGTACATGTAATGTAATTCCAA
The DNA here is from genome assembly GCA_029964075.1 of Patiria pectinifera. Taxonomy (NCBI): domain Eukaryota; kingdom Metazoa; phylum Echinodermata; class Asteroidea; order Valvatida; family Asterinidae; genus Patiria; species Patiria pectinifera. The sequence continues at coordinate 18,814,364 of CM057142.1, read as the reverse complement.
ACATTTTTCTTAACCCATTAGCAATTGTACTACAATGTATTACATGTGCATTGTGTTTAAATTCAATGAAGGATCAATAAAACTATAGAGTGCTTAGGAGCCACAGTGACTAAAGAGTTACATTGTAAATGAGTTCATCAAGTGCACTTATGCCATGTTGTAATAAGTGCCTTTTTGAATACAGTGTGCTATGTTAAGCCTACTGTCTAGTGTTCATTTCTTGACAACTCTTACAATGCATGTGTAGTTTATGGATTTGTGTTCTCCTGTCCTGCCTTTTCAGTACCCACACTTTCTCAAGAGGGACGGCAACAAATTGCGCATCATGCTGCAACGCCGGAAACGCTACAAGAACCGGACGATACTGGGCTATAAAACGCTGGCCGTTGGGCTCATCAATATGTCAGAGGTTTGTATATCACGCTGTCCCATCCAAAGACGTTGAAATAATCTGGGAAAAACAGGAAGAAAAGTTGAGTCATTGGTAATTTGAAGTTCATGTTAGCCCCCCCCCCCCTCCCCCAATTTTGTTCCGACACCACTATACACTGAGTTACACAGGCATGCAACTTTTCCCAGGATCTGCTGATTTCCTCGTTTTTTTACTTCTCATAAATGCCATTACAAATTGAAAAATACTGTACAAAGTCTTGTGTGGTTTGGAATGTCCTTGTTTTTTTCTAAATTCCTAGTTGCATGCCTGGTTACACCCGTCCTGTAATTGTTTCAAATTAACTTGTTTGATCCATCTCTTTCAGTTTCACATCAATTGAAAATAAAAAAAATGATAAAAACCAGGAATCTTGAAATACATGTACATGTAGCTTTCAAAGTTGTGTAAAATGCAGCACAATTAACAAAAAGTCTGTCACAATGTCAAAATATTACCAGAGTTTTGTTCCTTACCCTTCTTTTCTGCCTTTTTTCTTCATTTTTTTAAATCCAATGTTTCCATAAAGGGGAACTCTGTACACGTTGCACTGGAATCAAGCTCCTTCCCTTCAGTACGTTCAATCTTTTGCAATTCAAGTGAATGTGAATACATGTACACGTATATTCATTCACTTATGACATCTGTCTTTCTTTTTCATTTCTTCCTACATGTAGTTTCTAGCGCCACACTTTTGAGTGACCTTGGCCTTGTGTTTGGACGGTATCCATAAATAAAAAACAGGAATCCATTAATAAAAAATGGAAGTTCAAACATAAACACGTCTCTCTGAGCTGACACGAGAGTGGAAAGTGTTTTCACAAAAAAAAATTATCTTGGTAACAAAAAACAAAATGGTTAGAATTACACTCTCAATGAGCAGTGTTTATTTCCCATGAGAATTCCGTGCCGGCCTATGATTAAGTGCGATTCTATTTTTTCTTCTTCACTGAAGGTACCGGTACGTACGTGCGTAAACAGTAACGTACGTGCCAAGCGTGCCATGAATGTCCTGTTGTACACTCTGTTCATCGAACCGTCTCTGAATAATGCACAGAATTTTGGCTTGAAGAAAGGAAACGGTCCAATGCACGCGTGTAAGGCAAACAAATTAATCAATGGAAATGAATCTGATTGGGTTTGTTCACTGTTTTATTTTGTTAGTTCTGCTTGGAAGATTAAAGGGATTTTGCGTCCTGGAAAGCCCCCAATTGGGCTACAAAACGAAATTACATCAATTGGAAAGAGCATTTAAAAGCAGAATATAAGTGTCGACACAACCATCCTGTAAACATTTGCTGTTTTTGTGTGTACATCCTCCGAGAACAAATTTCGGGGGTCAAAATGTTGACTCTGAAAACTTGGGCTGTTTGAGTGCTAGTCATGATTCACACATGTTGCAGAGCATTGCATGATGTGGACCTGCAGGACACGTGTGTGTTGGTGCTTGGTGTACTTGAAATTGTTTCTGCATTCAATAGGGGACGTTGAACATATAGAGGACAATAGGGTCCCCAATTCCCGAAGGTCCCCAATTTGGCGATCCTGTACAAAACATATGGAAAGTCTTCCTAAAAAGTTAAAGTACAAATAAAAGAGGGACAATAGGACGTCCATGATCGACGGTGTGAATACGACTGTCGATGACGTGTACCATACTTTGAATCGTCTGACATCATGGACATAGAAGCTGGGGGCAAACTCCTTAAGTCCAAGAAGGACACTTATATATTTACGGCTGGAAGTACGCATACGTATGCAATAAACAACCGTTTTTTTCCGTCTTTCTCAGGAACAGTGCAACATTACATTGTACGTGTAGGTTAATGTAGGTTCCCTTCAACCAGACCTTGAAATACATGTACATGTAGGATGAGGCCAACAAAAAAATAAGTCGGTCTCTGGTCAGCGCGCGCGTCGATTTTAATCATGCGCGTCAATCTGTTTTTTTTCCCCAAAATGTTCCACGGTAGCTCCAACAGCGCCCTCTATTGCCACACCTCAATTTATTTACCAAAGAGCACCAAGGAATGGGAAATTGCACCAAGGCAAATGATCGAAAGCACCAAGGCAAATTATGGAGGACACCAATGTACATGAGGACACCAAAAAAGCAAAATAGTACCCCACCTTGTCTGTACAATCCAAGCTTGAAGAAAAAAAAAAAAAAAGCCGCGTCGCCGCGTCAATTCCGGAACTTTGGTCTGACCAGAGACCGAATATTTTTTTTTTTTGGCCTAAGTAAACAATTTTAAACATAAAAATGTCGTCGATTTCAGGATGATGTGCCCCTAATAACATATTTTTGAATTTTTTTAAGCAGCTTCTCATATTAGACACATACTGATCCTTATAAAAAAAAATTCTTAATTCTTCTCTCTTCAGTTTGTTTATTTCTCTCTGAACCTGTCATGACATGTGAACCTTGGAGAAATACATGTACCAGCCCATGAAATATTTAACGTGTTTTTTTTTTCAGCCATGAGATTTTTCAGACTTTTGTCCGAAATCAGACTTTTTTAAATCTGAGAGAAAGACATTCTCAGTATAGAAAGCAAGACATCTTTCAGACGTTTCAACCAATTTTCAGACTTTTTTTTTAAAAATTGACAATCTCATCTCTGTTTTCTAAATATCCAATTTAAGGTTTTCCAAAATATAGGCCTACACTTTGTAAGAGAGTATCAGTTCTTTTAATGATGCCAGGCTGCAAGCAAATTGAACCACGGCTCATTTGTTGTTCCTGCTTGTCCTTGTATTCAAAAGAAAATTATTTTTATCTCGTCAACACGGTGCATACATGTAGAGGAGTGACTTTTCCAAAGTGAACCACAGCTCATTTGTTTTTTCTGTTTGTCCTTGTATTCAAAAGAAAATTATTTTTATCTCGTCAACACAGTGCATAGAGGAGTGACTTTTCCAAATTGAACCACAGCTCATTTGTTTTTTCTGTTTGTCCTTGAATTCAAAAGAAAATTATTTTTTATCTCGTCAACACGGTGCATAGAGGAGTGACTTTTCCAAATTGAACCACAGCTCATTTGTTTTTTCTGTTTGTCCTTGCATTCAAAAGAAAAATAATTTTTATCTCGTCAACACGGTGCATAGAGGAGTAACTTTTCCCTTGAGTGCTTTCCCACAGACGCTTATGAAAAATGCATGCATGTGTCAACGAGCTTCTACGAACTGACAAATTAATGCCGGCCATTGGCTCCAGGCTGCAGTGCGTAATCGCGACATTTACGCTGAGGAAATAACCGCGTCATATCTAAATTAATTTTCTGAGGGGCTGTATTTCTTCAAAGCTCAGGTGGGCTGCGGTTGCAAGCCTTTTGACAAAACACAGCGATTAAGTGAGGGCAATATAACAGCTGCATGGTTGCAGTGCCGGTAAATTATTAGCAAATTGAGGTTCTTTGAAAACCTGACATCTTTTTTCTTATCCTGTTGGAAAGCAAAACATGTTGGACAGTTGTCTTGTCACATTTGGTTGAAATTCATGAGTTGAAAAGATCAGTCAAAATATGAAGAAAATGTCAGGAATCTCTACGTTATCTTTTTGTTGTGTTTTAATAGAGATAAGCTACTAAAACCTGTATGCCCCCAAAAACATTTTTGTTCAAGTTTTTTAGCGTAAATCTATACCTGTACTACAAACACGTGCATATACGTGTACATGTTCTTATGAGTTTGGCCCTCGATTAGTATCAAAAAAGATAATTTTCACAATTTGAGCAAAAGGAAGAATGAAGTGGTGTTTATTTGTTCAATTATGTCTTTTTCTTCTATCAAATTTAATTTTCAGCAGAGGGCGGATATACATATGCAAACTTGAACTTTGTCATGAGCTCAACAAGTTAGACAAACAAATTTGCTATTCGACGTGTAATTTTGGTAATTTGTTTTTGTGTACTTGGTACATGCGGACACTGCTCAGAGAAATTTTGGGCCATGTTTCAAAAGGGCCTGTCACGTATGTACAGTCTTGGGCCCATACCCAACACAGAGATTTTAGGAACCCCTTTCACACTAGAATCCAACGCGGTTTCTACACATGTCCAAGGCTCTACACGGGTAAAATCCAATCATGGTCAGGACCACAGTTGAGAGTTCCAACCTGGGTAGAAAATCTATGTTTGTACACGCGTGTTCAACGTAACCCCCGAGGACTGACACACAAAGGGAGAACCTCGGCAGCTGGGTCTTTTGTTGAAAATGGTCCTCTGTAGTAAGTTTGTGTGCTTATTCTATTGGAGAGTGTTATATTACAGGGACAAAAAAAAAGGGAAACACAAAGCATTGTCCTCGAGAGTAAAGTAAAACAAGGGTGTGTGGCCAACTGGAGTACACACTGTTGTAAGTGTGTACGGTACACACTTGACTACCCAGGTTCAGTGGGACCTGGTTTCGCTTACAGTGGACCCGTTTTGACTTAACACGGGTCGGGGAGAAGGCTAGTGTAAAACAGCCTTAACATCTTTCACCATCAATCCCCTTTGATGCAATCTGATACTTATTGATTGATAACTTTGCTCTTTGTTTTCTCTGTGCAAATGCAGGTGCTGCAACAATCCAAAGATAACGAGCTGAGTTTGTACGGGAAGGAACACGGAATGGACAGGGTTGCCCACCTGACCGTCTTAGGTCTGTCCAGTCAGCCGGTGGATCAGTTCAAGCGCGGCATTGGTAAGGCTCACAACCAAAGAGTTAAAGTAACCTGCCACAAAAATGCTTTTCGGACAGTCAATCATCATTAACCCTAACCTTCAAAAATCCTCTAAATTCTCTTTGCAAAATAGAGGATTGAGGCTACATGTATATGGCAAACATGTGTGGCTGATTTTGCAGGATGCACTGTGTCAAGGTCTTGGGCCAGACCTTGTGTTGTTATGCTACACTGCTCTAGGATGTCACTGGCTTTGCCTCACCATATTGACAGTGATTGCTGGAGGATTTTGCAGGATTGAAGCAGTGATCACCCCTTCAAGGACCGCATTCAAGAAATAACAGGGGATTTTGCAGGATTGAGGCTGTATTCATTTTTTACATGAAGGCAGTTGGAAGATTTTGCAGGATTGAGGTTGCATCCTGGCAAAAATGCCTAGAGAGTTAGGGTTCATTAAGATGCGTACATATTTCTTGCATATTTAACTCCTTCAGTTTTTTTTTGTCAGGGGCAAAATTATGCATTTGAGACGTAATATAAATGTAGTCATACAAAACACATTTTAAGCTTTCGAAAAAATTTTTTTCCACTTGTCACACAGACAAGTGTATTGGAGAGTCACAGATGGTACTGTGTACTTACATGTACCTGTGCTTGGCCAGTGCACTTGAATTGGATACTCGAAGAACGAAATGACATTTTTTAGTAATGATCAACAGTCACCAGTATTTTTTAGGAGCATTGTACACTACACCACAGTACCTATCGCGGTAGAATCCTGTCAACGCAGCTTGTGGAATTACATGATACAAATGGGCGCGGAGCGCGCAGAATCTGAGACAAACAAAATTTAACGTACACAATTCCATAGGGTTGTCTAAGGGGCGTTGCTAGCTCGCAAACGGCGATAGTTCAATTGTCTTCACAGTCATGACAGGTGTAGTATTTTGTGGTTTTACTCTGCTTGTGAATAATAATAATAATAATAATAATACGGTGCTTATATAGCGCCTTATACCAAAGGTGTCAAAGCGCTTTACAATTATTACCCCTGTTCATCAGGCCACGAGACCACTTCTGCAGCAGCTCAATATCAGCGCATATGGCCCGACCTTCGCAGGTACCCATTTACTCCTGGTTGGAATGAAGCAATGCGTGACAAAGTGCCTTGCCCAAGGGCACACGCACCATAACCCCAGGCTGGACTCGAACCCACAACCCGCAGCTTTACCTGCAGACCACGAATCCAGTGCCCTTAACCACGAGGCCATAGCACTCCAAAAAAAAGAGGGAAAAGCATTTTTATGAGCATTTCCCATGATTGGTACTGTAGTGTCTGTTTGTTTCCTTTTTTCCTTAAATTTTGAGCAATGCCAGCCTCTCCTGCCCATGTGACTAGCATCCAGATTCTTTCCCTGATTTTCAGGCACCGGGTTCCCAAACTAAGTTAACAGCTCTAACCTGTGAATTTACAAAACTTATACTTGGTGCACTCATGGCCTGCAGTCATCTGTGTGAATGTCATGTCCATGTACATCATACATGTTCATTGTACATGTACATGTCCCATCAACAGGGGTTCGTTAAACTGTACCATCCATGGCAGGTTGATATCTGACAGTCACAAAGTCCCGAGGGGGAGAAACGCTCTCTGATTTCTGGGACCTGTGATGAGTTCCCTGGAAACCTGGAGCCAGCGCCTTGTATTTACTATCTCGGCTGTATGCTGTTGGTCATGATCATTTGGCATTTGGCTATGGTCTGTCTGACAGAACACCAAGGGCACTTCTCTGCGGCGGAGCGTGCGTAAATATTTGCAAATGTCTCTTTCTCTGAGACGAAACCGTGCTGGAGACATCTTGTGGGTTAATTTTTATGGACCTGTTTACTTGGGAGAACTTGTTGACCGATTTTTAGCTTAATTGTTAGGTACATGAGCATGTCGATGCATCAAAACAATTTCACATGTGTACCGGTACATGTACCGTTATATGGGTCATTCTAAAACTTTGGGTTTCACTTTTTTTCCGTCCCTGTTAAATCTGACATCTACGAATTCTGATGCACTAGCTCCGTAATGCAGTTGTCCCCCAATGTGTGAGTAGTTAAATTAATATTCATAAATACCTCAGACAGTTTAGCTATTCCTATTGGTCGAGAGCCCGTCACGTGGCCGGTCTTAAACGGAATGATAAAGACATGGCTAGCTGGTCTTAAACAAGTTTCCAGTGTCACATAAAATGTGGACTCCTAAAAATCCAGTGCCTCTTACCGTTTCATTGGTTGAACATTCACAATCCTCACGTAGGCGTGCGCAACACTACCAGCGAGTCAGAATTTTAAAGTTCTAAATTCAAAACGCAGCGCCCCAGGTGCGTTCTGCGCCACATCGCGCAGAACATGCTACGCCTGCGTCAATCTCCATAAAAGGGTTGTTTACATCTTACTTGCCATCTGAACACTCCATTATTTTGCTAGAGGGATGTTTCAAAAAGCATGAAGTGAACTTGTTGAACAAAACCGGGATTTTTTGAACAAATTATTTGATTTTTTTTTAACGAAAAGGTATTTGTGAATGGGAATAAATGTTTGCTCGGTCGGTATTTATCACTCTGTTTAAGACCGCTTAGAGTCTGGGTGCTGATAATTACCCTCGCCTCCAGCTCGGGTAATTATCAGCACCCAGACTCTAAGCGGTCTTAAACAGAGTGATAAAATCCTCTGGAGCACACATTTATTCCCTTAGCAAACTACCTATCTAACAAATAAAACAAATCATTTGTAGTCATTCTTATTTTAATGATACTTGAATGGCAAATCACAAAGTACCATTACCAAGGTAACAGGGAGAGGAAAAGTGTCAAAACTTTGGACCTTATTAAACTCTACAGAATGACCCATGTATACAGTTTACATGAAACTCTCTCTTAACCCTAGCTCCCTAGAGGCACTATTGCCAGGATGCAACCTCAGTCCTGCAAAATCCTCCAAGGCTCCAACTGCCTCCATGTAAAAATTGTGTACAGCCTCAATCCTGCAAAATCCTCCATTATTTCTTGAATGTGGTCCTTGGGAGGGGTGACCACTGCCTCAATCCTGCAACATCCTCCTGCAATCACTGTCAATGTGTTGAGGCAGAGGCAGTGACATCCTGGAGCAGTGCAGAGGATTTCAAGTATAATCTAGGCCTAAATTTATGCACGGCTGATCATAAACAACACAAGGTCCGGCCTAAGACAACATTGTAAGACCTTGACACAGTGCATCCTCCAAAATCAGCCACACATTTTTGCCATATTGCCTCAATCCAGCAAAATGTTCAATTTTGCAAAGAGGATTTTGGAGGATTTGGGAAGGTTAGGGTTAAGTATTAATGTAATTGACTCCCTCGTCAAAGACTAACATGTGTGTAGGAACCCTATGGCTAACAGTTTTTTCATGTTGCGTTTTGAAACAGTGCCTGTCCACATTCTGCACGTTCTTTTGTTGGTCTTATTCCCCAGATCGATCGCCGGATATTGACAATGAAACCGAAGATGAGGAAGAATCTTACTCCTCGGACCAGGAGAACAGCGACAGCGGAGAAAATCTTCCCGAAGCCCAGGTAAATATGGCCCGGCTGATTGAGTTTGGTAGCCAGTTGCTGACGAGCTGCCTAATGCATTGATTTCATGCAGTTAATGTCTTTTTTTGTCTGATTCTTGGTGAATGTTACTGCAGACCTAAATCACCTTTACTTTTTTCCGACTGAAAAACACACAAAAAACAAAAAAAACATCAAACAACAACATCAAACAAACAAAATCCCCCCCTCCCAAAAAAAAAGATTATATCACCTACGTGTAAGTTACTTTTTCAACTGAAAATAAGTTGGAAATCTCCAGAAAATTAGTTGTGCATGCTCATATTAAAAAAAAATTAAAAATAACCCCCTTCAAAAAAAGAAGAAAAGCAAATTATGAAATTGAGCTTGTAGGGCTTTCAAGAGCTACAATCAGGTCAGACACGTAAATCAAAGTAAAAAAATGTACAACTGTTTTTCAAGATATTATTGACATCCACTGAAATATGTGTGGAAGTGATTTACTTAGTGATATGGCATTTTTTAAAATCTCTTATTTTAATAAAACGATTTCCAAATATCCAATTAAAATTAGAACCTGAATTCAACGTTAACATACATGTACATGTACATGTAAAAGCATATAGGCTTATTAGAAATCATGACAAATTGACTCTTTCATCTTGAAGAAGCATTGTGTGCAATTCATACCTTTCCCAAATTTATACGACCCATGTAACCAGAAATGCACATACTTTGTACATCATCATCTTCGACTCAGCATAGCTTAAGTCCGGTTCAGTGCCAGTGATGAGCACAGAACACAGTTTGTAAAAAAAATAAATTCTTTAATACTTGTACATCACGCTGCGCCCTTACCACAAGATCACATATTCCTCAGGACATACCAGCATGGGTCCTGACAGAATCCCAATCCTCCCTTGCGCTTATCTTGACAGCAATTGCAATGTGGAATGCATGTTGGCACTCTCTGGCAGTTTTTTTTTCTTTTTCTGGGACTTGTTATGTCACTTGATAGCCATGGTCTCCTGTTACAGCCTGCCCCAGATCGCAGAAAGACGAAGAACGCAAACAAGCTGGCTATTGCCTCAGCTTGAAATTGTATATGTGTTTTTATTTTTACTGGGTTGTATTTCCAGGTCTGTATCTGTTTTTCTTACATTCACCCACTGTACATTGTATAGAGATTCCTCGGATGACATGTCTTTGTGTATTTGTGGCGGGATTCACTAAAAATAAATATCCGATGGTTCTGTTTCTCATAAATTCAAATAGGTTTGACTGTCGCAGTGACTGTACAGTCTACGCAAAGGTGTTTAAAATGGAGAATCTCCATTTCAAAGTAGTTTCTTTGGGTAATCTACGAAGTGACGTATCATCTATGGGCTTGCCTTTGTGTAAACGTCATTTTGTGGTGCAACTGACTATTTCTTTTATTAACATTAAATTTCTGTGGATGTTTCTCTACATGTACATGTACATGTTTCTGATATTCAAAGATGATACATACACCATTGTGATGTACACAAGCTTTACATAGGTTTGGCTTTTAAAATACTGTTATAAGTACCGGTCCAGGTACATGTACCGGGTACATGTACATGTACATTGTACGTATAAAATGACAAAGAAAATGAAAATTTGTCTTATTTATTCCATGTTTTATTACACGTAGTACTTTTCCTTCAGAATCAGAGTGTGATTAACAGCGTCTCTCAATTCGGTTTGTTAGTGTGACATTATTTCACATGATGTAGCATATTGCACGAATGGTTCTGGAATTTAACACAACTTGAGTGTTTTACCAAAGGCCACTTGTAATCAAGGGTGCGCAGGCGTGTGTGACGAAGTCACTAATGAACCGGATGGGCTATTTCACGGTTAGTTTTGTTACATTTTAAGCAACGAAGCACTGCTCTATGGGCTCCAATATCAACATGTGCGGGTATCAGTTCTCCATTTTGGTACAATCAATACATCTTACCAGGACTTATATCAAAACCACAATCATTTACATGTACACTTTGTAGAAATGTTTTGTGAGTTGTTATGGGACATGCAATCTCGTATGGTACAAAAAAGAAAACCGGACAGGGATTGATAACAATGCATGTAAGTTTCCTCAAATGGGATATACATTGTAGCTTGAATGAATTACATGTACATGTACCGGTATAGTATTTCTGTAATTGCTTACTAACTGGCAAATGTTCTGACAACATGTACGTGTATTACATTTCTCAGTTTCCCTTATCAGTTGGAAGCCTTGCCAAAAAAAATATGTAGGTTATGTTACGGCTGCGTTACAGTTTGTCGGGCCATCTTTGGAACAAGTAAAACATAAAATTAATTATCAAAAAAAGAAAGAAAAAGTTTTTGGCATAGAAAATGAACCTTTCTCTCAGCCTTGCATATTAAAACAAGGTGTCAAAATGACTAACAAAAATCCCCCAAAACAGTTTTTTTTCAAAAAAAACCCTGCACTTAACGTTTCATCTCACTGGAACACCACTCAAATGAAAGGTCCTTTTGTCTCCTTTAATTTGAGATTGTGGTGCTCAGTCCTAAAGATAGATGTACATACAAACTTAGATGTACTTTGCAGTCCAGTCCACTTCTCCCTGGAATTACCCCTATGTGTACTGTAGTCATCACTGTACATCCCCCACCCCCCTTCGCTCAGTCCATCAGTACATGTAGAATGGCACCGATTCCTTTGGAGACATCGCACATGTAGGTTGTCATCTCAGGCCATTTAAACCAAACCAATCAATGACTTCCGTCCATATACATGTACATCCGAGTATGTTTATGCAAGCACAGAGGAAAAAAAAATATGGGTTGTGATAATTTAATGCCATTTTTGTAATTGGATAATCCAGGATGTTTGCTGACCGTGGATCGTCATTGATTGAGATGCACTGGAAGTTGTATCCGGGTAAAGGAGGGCTGCCCTTGGGAAAATAAAACTGATTTGCATGTAATAATGCCTATAATGTTCTCGTAAAAAGGTCACACTTAATTATACACACTTCAAGGATATGACAGTATTTTTTTGGAGGGGGGGGGGGTGCTATTTTATGGTTGGAGTGTGCTGACTTTTTCCTCATTTATCCAGGAATTTACACAGAAATCTTTTTTGGGGGGAAGTTTATAAAAAAAGGTAATATCACCATATCAGAGTCATTTGTTCCAGAGCCATTTTGTTTCTGTTAAAACATTCTCATTTTCCATTTGTAGACGTCCTTAGGCAAAAAAAATAATTAAATACTCCTGCTTCTGGTTTCCCTACCTACCCTATTTTGACAGCTCCTACCCTAATTTTTTTTTTGGGGGGGGGGGAAATGAGGAAAGAACCGCAAAAGCCATCAATCACTACTTTTTACCCTTAACTACATGCAGACACCTCCATATGATAGAACACAAAAAAAGTGCAAAAAAGTAAATAATTCCCTACCTACCTACTCTATTTTCAAATGCCATGTTATGAGATTTTTTTCAGCCTTACTTTCATTTTTACTGTTCTCATCATTCACACATATGCAGGAACTTAGCAAGTGTATAAATCTGTGTTGATTAATGTTGTAAGGATAGTCATTAATCATAAATGTACTACCACGATGATCGCTCCGTCAGACATTACCCCCCCCCCCCCCCTTTGGTGTACTCAGTGTGGAAACCGTATGCCACATTACTCCAGAAAATCCCATGAATTAATTATGGGGCACACAGCTGAGCCGGCCATCCGCACCTAAAGATGTTTGCATTACCGTATGGATTTACACCTCTCTTGTGATTTACTGAGAGGTTTAAGTCGGCTGTTCACGCTGGGGAGACACAACTGCCACAGCTAGTCTGCGTCATAGAGACAGGATATGGTTTCCATTCAGTGTTGTGAACTTGTTGTTTTCTGTTGGATACAAGATGTTGCTTGTGAATCAAATGACAGAATATAGTTCATGCTCCTATACCTGTAGTTTCACCTACCGGTACATGTACATGTACAATGGTACATTAAGTAGTAATTGGGCAGCATTGTATCAGAATATACAATACCGGGAAATGTATATTACATTTTTATATACCGGTACATGTGCAGGGTACATATATTCTATCAAATTTATAAACCAGTACATACGTGTACATGTACATGTATGTGCATTGTATTTGAACACAAAAACAATAATATTTTTACACGTCCGTCCCCCGTCCCTGAAATTTTGTTTGTCATTTTCAACGTTTAGATAGAAAAGCATTTTTTTTTTAAAAATATTTACATATGTTCACATCTTTCCAAAGTCTGACTATCTCAATTTTCAGGTGCTTTTTATTTTTAATTCTCCATTCTTTATTTTAAGTTTCAGTAAATTGGTTATGTTACTCCAGACATACTGAGCTTTACTATATGTACCTAGCTTTGAAACCAGACAAAAATTGTTTTCTGAGAAAACAAAATCCAGTCCGATAAGATTTGAAGGTATGCATGGTGCAATTAAGATTAAGTCTGCAGTTGCACAATGCAATCAAGTGCATATAACGTTGGATGTCCAGGCATGCTAGATACTAGGTAAATATGTGTACATTTGTACATGATGTACATGTAGTTACAGAGATACATGTCTTTATTCTAAAACTCAGGGATGTCAATTATTTTCATGATTTTTATATTCAGTGGATAATTTGATGATGCCATATTTGCAATGGTGTGTTCTCTTTCAGGATCTCCTGGGTGAGGAGGAGCAAGAGCCAGGAAGGAAGGGGCTCAGGACCAAACTAAGACCTCCCATGATCAGGGTAAGAAATCCTGATTCCACATTGATGTCATTTGAAGCAAATATTGACTGCTTCAAGTAATTTAATAACAAAAAACAGTGACTCATGGTACACTGTGGATCACAGAGGAAGACTAGCTATACTGTGCCACAAGTTAAAACAGTCAATATTTGTTTTGTAATGCCTTGTCCACAGAGTCTGCTGAGTTTTCGAAATGTCAGATGTTTAATCCAAAAATCCAATACATAGGGTAATAGTGGGTATCTTCGACCGGGGGAGAATCCGATCACTTTGTATTAAGCACAAACCTTGGGTCTGACTAGGGTTGATTATTTGCTGCAAACAAAATAGGGAAAAAGTTCTTTGTTTGCAGCATATAATCAACCTTAGTCAGACCCAAGGTCTGTGCTTAAGGTATAGCCTATCAGTTTCGGTCCAAAAATTGGGCCACCGGTATTAGATGATCCAAAGGAGCAATGCTCATAGCGATTTTTGGCAAGGTATGCACATCTAGAGTTGGAAAATGTGTGATAGCTTTGCAGTGTGAGCGGTGGCAGTTTTTTGGGTGTTATCACTTTCAATTTTTTTTTTTTCAGAATGGCCGCCAATATGCTTCTTACCGGATTAATTATATGTGGTAACAAGTGTGTTTTGGCCGTCATTTAAAAAAAAATGATAGCACCCAAAAAGCTGCCGCCGCTGCAATGCTATCACATATTTTCCAACTACAGGGGTGCATACCTTGCCAAAAATCACAATGAGCATTATTCCCCTCACTTGATACTGACCAAACCCCCAGGCTGATGGCCTAATAGTAAGTGGTCAGATTCTCTCCCCGGTCGAAAATACCCACTCTTACCCTACAAGTATTTCAATTTGAAATAGAATTGTTTTCTTCTCCAAATTACCCCTTCGTGTTATGTACCCAACTCGGTAGTATTGCCTGAGAACAATATGCACAAAGCCATATATTTATGTACTATTTGTAGAGTGAGACAATTGGAAAAACTTGCACGCTGCAACTTCAAGAACATATGAGACATTAGCGCAAGCATGGCATCAACTCAGGAATGGTTTTATTCCATCTTTGCTGAACAGACAGGCCCACACTTCTGCCAAATTAACATGCTGGGTTCTTTCCATTATTACCACAACAGCAAAGGAACTTCAAGCAGAAGTTCATCGCCCTCCTGAAGAAGTTCAAAGTTCAGAGCGACGACAGCGACACGGAGCAGTACCCGTACGGGGACCAGGATCAGAACCAGATGGATCCGGACTTCTTGCTTTACGACGACCTGGATGACCTGAATCTGAGCGACAGCGGGCCCGATATGGACCAGGAGGATGAGATGAGCATTGGCTCCACCCCCAAGCCTGTCTTGAGGTCAGTGTCTTGGTCTGTCTGCTTGTCTGTCTGTCTGTCAGTGTTATTGTTTTGTTGATTTAATTCTTTTTAGTCCAGTGGCATAAGGAAAAAAATTGTGACACACTTGATTAAAGCACCAAATTTTGTACACTTAATAATAATAATAACCGAATTTATAAAGCGCCTTTTCCAAAGGATACAAAGCACTAGGGGAGAATGCAACCAAAGACAAGTAAGTGAAGTATATGAACATTATGAGACCCATTATGTAGCACCTTTTTGCTAGGTGCTGCGGCGCATATTGCAGCCACTGCTAGAAACACCGGGGCAAATCCCTTCTCTTAGCGACAAGTGTTACTGGGTTCTTAAACGTGCGTTGCACAACACACGGGACCTACGGCTTCACGTCCATTCCGAAGGACGACGCAATAATGGTAAAGTGCCTTGCTCAAGAGCACAAGCACCATGTTCCCACAGTCAGGATTCGAACCCATGTACAACGGCACAGTAGTCGAACACAGTAACCATTACACTTACTGCACGCCACTTACTGTGTAGGTCTCAGTGAAACATTCTAGAGGGGGTCGCCCAGTGTACATGCAGGTCAAAGTCAGTCCAGAGTGCAAGTTCATATGGTGTTCTGTACTCTATATGGGACTAGTGAATTTCCACATAAAGTCAAAAATTTGAGTTCTGAATAGCCAAAAAGGATGTTGTAGCAAAAAGACCTACCATATTAGAAAAAGTTCCATCACAAAAGCTTTGCCCAGCCAAATACCGGTAATGGAGTTTATTTAATAACCCAAAATGCTGAGACATGCTGATTCAGTATTTTTTTTTGTAACATTATGCTTTCTGTTCCATTACTTTTGGAGAAAAACAAACTTTGTTCCCTTTTTTTTTTACATTATTACTTTAGTACTTTGATATTAACACTAGCAGGTATATACATGTATGTGCAGACACATTGCAGCTTAATCATGTAAAAATAAAAGATCCAACTTTTTTTTGTGTCCAAGAGTAACGGAACAGAAAGCCTATTTTGACAGAACACTCCAGGATCGCTAGAGTGTAGGGGTGTGAAGAGGCTGTAAACTGAGTCTTCCGCTCAACACCTTGTGTGCAAATTGCAATTCAAACATGCAAATTGTAATAGCAGTCAAACTAGAGTTTCGTATTTGTGTCAAATACAGGGCGAGTCATAAAAAAACGAAACCCAAATGTCGAGACCATTGTTTTAGTGAAGATCTGCATGTAGCACGTTCAAAATCTAGGATATGAAAGCCATAAGCTTTCTTTTAGTATAAGAATTACTCAAATCACTTTTGTTATTTTCAAGTTACACAGAGTTTTAAGCACAACCCCCGTTTTAAAGTTCTGTCCACGAATCACAAACCATGAGTGTTCTTTCAGCAAAACAAAAACAAATCACATAGGGATGTGTGTAAATTGTTTTCGTTTTGCTGAAAGAACACACACCTTTTTTGTGATCCATGGACAGAATTTTGAAACGGTGGTTGTGTTCAAAATTCCGTAACTTGAAAAGTACAAAGGTTGATTTGGATGATTCTCGTACTAAAAGAAAGCTTATGAATTGGGCTTTCATATCCTAGATTCTGAACATGTTGAAAGTGCTACATGCATTACTTCACTAAAACAATAATTCCGACATTTGGTTTTTATTTACTCACCCTGTAGATGCTTCCATAGCTGTATGAACAAGTACAGTTTTCTTTCATTACACTTTTTTCTTTAGTAAATACATGTAAGAGAAGAAAAAAAATGTTCACACATACATGTAATTATATACCTTTTGCGCATTATACAAATGTAGTATACATGTAGCTGTGATATTTTGTAAATACATTCTATTTACATGAAAAAAATGAGAAGAAAGACGGAAGAATAAAGAAAATGAACAATAATCCGTTCAATAACATTATGTGTTTCAGCTCAAACCCAACATGCCATCCGTGTGTAAAAGTGAATGGAAAAACAGATACGGGCCCCTCAGGACTTGATAGCATAGCTACACTTAATCACATAAATCTACAGGGATATTTGCGAACCGGTGATGGGCCAGACCCGTTACCATGGAAATACTGGCTTAATTTGTTGGAAAGCTCCATCTCATGTATTGGTTTGAGCAAAGCTCCCCAGGTGCCCGGCTTATTACATTGCTGGAAGTGCAATGGGACATGTTTTTATGTATTTATATCTTTCTTGCCTCTTGAGTTGGAATTGTCTTCTTGAACATGCAGTTGGTGTTTTTTTTTCTCCATTTGTGGCACACAAGTTACAAATAAATTGAGCATAACATTTATCTTTCACACATGTAGGTACATGTACACAGTCCCATGAAGACATGTACCGGTATGTATGCCAATGGAATATTGATGCAGATACATGTACATGTACACGTACTGTACAATGTACATGTACAGTGTACCTAGGAAAAGGTGCAGTTACCGGTGGTTCAAAATGCATGAGCTTGTTAGAAAGAATGGCCAAAATGAATTTAAAATTGCTACAAAAAAAAGACTCGTGATTCAAATCTCATTCTCTTACAATATGCCAGCATTGTTGTTTTCAACTTTTTTAATACCATTAAAATCAATCCAGACCAGCAGTTTTGAAGCGTTTGCTTCAGAATTCAGTGTTTAAAGGTTCAACGTGATTCTTGCCAAGTTTACTCTAATTTTTTTCCAGGATAAAGTCACAAATTGCGCAGGGTTTTGCCAACATAAATATTCTTATAAATGCTGTATCTATGCTGTAGCTTACTGGAAACAATTGTACACGTTTGGTATGCACACGCGTTACCGAAGGGCCGAGTACGTGAGTTCGCATGTGATTAGCTCTTAATAGCTAAAACCTGGCGCGTAACGCAATTATGCAGTGTATGCCATAGGGAATCGAGGCCTTAGAAATGAGATATATCTGTACAAAATAATATAAAAAAGGCTTGACTACATGTACGTACATGTACATGTAAGTAATATTACCATCCTGGAACTGAAAATTCAGTGCCCAAATCATTAATTGTACTTGCTAAAGAAATTGGATACATGTACATGTACTGGGTACATGTACGTCCAGCACCCATTAAACATTTTTTTTCTTTCTATTTGTACATTTTGAAACTGTATGTTTTGATCCAACCAAATTTATTTTACCAGTTATATCCTTTGCATGTGATGATATTTGTTCGAAGCTTGCAATGTTTACAGCAGAAATTGAGAGACCAAGATCATACTTTTATCATCAAAACTTAAAGGTCTTCTCAAATGTCACACTTTTGGGCCCATTAGTGTGGAATTGCCCAATTTCATTCCCTCCCCCTCAACCACCCCCTACCTACATGTACATGTACAATGTAGTCTGTAAGTCGACTCAACCCCCCCCCCCCCCCTTGTTTGTTGGGAGTCTCGTCTTCCACCGCTAGTGTGAGCCGGGTTTGAATCCCGCCTAGGCCAACGTGTGGATTGGGTTTTCAGTCCCTACCTGATTCCGTGGGTTTTCCCCAGAATATTCTTCTAGGGTTTTCCTCCCACCTCTAAACTGTAATTTCTTCTCATAGTCTTCACTCTACACTGCAGGTTTCTTCAGGCTTGCGAGCTACATGTACATGTACATCTTTTGTACGTTGTACATACCGGTATACAGTGCCTAGGGTGCTTTTGAGGAATCCTTGGTTTCATTACCAGAAATGATTAATAATAATTATAATGCCTTCCTCAAGTGTTTATCAAAACAATTGTTAACTTTGATATTCAAAGGGTATAAACTACCGTACACTGTCAGTCAACGACTGTTCAGTTGGCCTCAAGCGATATCCAGTCAGTGCCTGCCTTTACCATACTAAAATACCAAATTTGTAATCTAATAATAGCCAATTCAGTGCGTATCAGTTCCTCAAAACCCAACAGCACAAGTCTTTCGTTCTGCCGTCAACAAACAACATCACTGTAAAACTGTTCTCGGCCATCTCTCCTTGGTCCATCGGCCCCTCCCGTAACCCCAGCTAAAGTGCAGTTTCAGTTCACGCGCGTCATTCCAGATCCTCGGAGGGCGAAAAACAAGAGAGGCTCATCTTGAAAAATGTGAAACGTGATCCAGTATCCACATAGCCAATGATGCATTGCGAGTCGTCACTCGGACACGGAAAACTGTAACGTCTTGCAACTTGGCATAATGCAAGCTCTCAAGTCTCATAAGACATGTGCATATACGCTGCCCATACTGTAGGCCTATGCATGCCTTTTAATCACAGGTTTTCTGTTGATGCATTGTACTACATTTTCTCTGTGATAAATGGGTACATTTACGTACATATGCGACTGTTCATAATGTTAGGTACCGGTAAATATACATGTTTGCAGTTCCTTTAATAATTAAACTTTGTGCATCCATGCATTTCAAAAAAGTTAATGTACCGGTACCATATCAATCATCAAATACATGTACCGGTATACATGTAATATGTACCGGTACATGTAGATAAACTTGTACATGTATTTTCATTTGCTGTACATGTACATGTATTTATGAGTATTTCAATAATCACTTTCCATTGTGTCCAAATACATGTACTTGTGCAGTAATAAATGCATTTAAGTACCCCTTAGAACATTATTAATTTGTTTTCAATGTGTCTAATGAAGCAAACATCAGAACATTGTGTATGCATGAGGTACAAACATGTATAGGGTTTCACTGAGTGAGTGATATTCCAGGTGAAAAGATGACTTCTACATACGTAGAAATAAATCACATTGCATAGGACACGTACGCACACGTGTACATGTCTGTTTGCTTGGTATCAGATTTCCCTGAGAGAGATGGCCATTTCATCAAAAATAATTAAAGCAGGAAGATTGAAGGCTGCAAAACATGAAGTGTAACACAATTCATGCGTACGTGATTTGTATCATGCTCAGGATACATGTGTATGCAATGAATGTACACCCATGTTCCTAGTCCTCCATGATACACCATAGATGTTCAGTGTAAATTACGTACTGGATGTACCCCCGGTACATGTACAGTACATGTACACAGTACATGAACATGTAAGGCCAAAAAAAATATTCGGTCTCTGGTCAGCGCGCGCGTCGATTTTAATCATGCGTGTCAACTTTTTTTTTTTTTCAAATTAACACGGAAGCTACAACAGCACCCTCTATTGCCGCGCCTCCTCAAATTTTTGTACCAAGGAGCACCAAGGAATGGGGAAATTGCACCAAGGCAAATGATAAAGGGCACCAAGGCAAATTATGGAGGACACCAATGTATATTAAATGAGGACACAAAAAGCAAAACAGTACCAACCTTGTGTGTACAATACAAGCTTGAAAAAAAAAAAACCACCCAAAAAAAAAAAAACACGCGTCGCTACATCAATTCCAGAACTTCGGTCTGACCAGAGACCGACTATTTTTTTTGTTTGGCCTAGCGTACATGTACAAGAAACAAGACAAGCATTTTATAATCTTGTACCCCAGTGTACGGTACATATGTACAAACTGCTGTACCATACATTGTACACATACATTTAGTGGTACACAAGTGGGTGTTTATGACCTGCAACGTTCAAGTGGACATGTACATGTAACATTTAACAACTTGTAGAATTGAACAGTACATGTACATATTCTGAGCAGTAAAAGACACGTAATCAATTGATGATAGCATGCACCATAGAGCAAGGTGGCTATAAATTCACATTCCCCACAGGTGGCTGACAGATTGTTGGTTATCAGTAATTATCTCCTGTCTTGTTTAAACATCATGTCAGATAAACCTTTGATCAACATTAAAGTTGCCAAAGTTAACTTACATGTATTAAGTGTTTTGTTGCATATGTTGGGATATCATATGCATATACATATGTATGAATTTCAGGTCACAAGTACATGTACATGTAACAGTTGATGATCAGTAACAAGGGAATGCCTTTGTCGCATTAAATTTGAATATTGTGACTTGACTTGGACTGGGTTACTTGTACATTTGTATAGCACTGCTTTTTTTTATAATGACTGAACCAACGGAACATGAATTTCTATTCATAAATACCTCAGACAGTTTAGCTATTCCTATTGGTCGAGAGCCCGTCACGTGGCCGGTCTTAAACGGATGATAAAGACATGGCTAGCTGGTCTTAAACACTTTTCCAGTGTCACATAAAATGTGGACTCCTAAAAATCCAGTGCCTCTTACCATTTTATTGGTTGAACGTTCACAATCCTCACGTAGACGTGCGCAACACTACCAGCGAGTCAGAATTGTATAGTTCTAAATTCAAAACGCAACGCCCCAGGTGCGTTCTGCGGGACATCTCGCAGAACATGCTACGCGCGCGTCAATCTCCATAAAAGGGTTGTTTACATCTTACTCGCCAGCTGAACACTCCATTATTTTGCTAGAGGGATGTTTCAAAAAGCATGAAGTGAACTTGTTGAACAAAACCGGGATTTTTTGAAAGAATTATTTGATTTTTTTTACCGAAAAGGTATTTATACGAATGGGAATAAATGTGTGCTCGGTCGGTATTTATCACTCTGTTTAAGACCGCTTAGAGTCTGGGTGCTGATAATTACCCTCCGGCTCGGGTAATTATCAGCACCCAGGCTCTAGGCGGTCTTAAACAGAGTGATTAAAAACCTCCGGAGCACTCATTTATTCCCTTATTAAAGATATATATAATCAATTGAGGAAACTGTTAGTGGAGTTTATTTCGAATAAAATGTACACTTAGAAATGTAATCGAATATCAACATGCCCAAGTTCCACCAGTTAAAATTAGCTCTGCACCATGTGTAGTTGTGTTTTCCACATTTACAGTCTTGAGAAGTACATTTGCATAAAGCTTGAAATCTGTCTTGCCCGACGAGAAATGTTGGAATTTTAATATGAATCATGTACATTAAGGCAAAGATGCTCAAAATGTTCAAAATCATTTAAAAATAACAAAACATAAATACCGTTTTTTAAACTAAACTGAGCTGAAGAAGACCACAGCAATTAATATTCTTTATTTCATTGTATTGATATTTTTTTCTAGTCCTCCGCACATCTTATCTATTTTCTATATTTTTTTTATTTTTTTTACAGGCCGTTCTTTTCCCAGGGTATTCCTACCTCCAGCTCCATGGCAGAAGAAATGGAGCAGTTCCCACTGATCGACCAGTGTCATGAAGACAACGGCAACAGCAAAGACTCAGGCAGCTCAGGGGTGAGTAGTGAGGAACGCTCATTGTGAGTGTCTCTCAAGATCACAAACTGGGGGAGAAGGTGGGTAGGGGGTTAAAGTGTGGCTGAAGTTGAGACTACCCTGTCTCCCTCGAAAAAGTTGTCTTGAAACGTAACTTATTTTTCTGATATTTAGAAATGTAAGACATTCACTTTGGCTATGCAATTCGTCATCGGCACCATGAACTGAGGCTCATGTTCGCGTGAGTGCGCTGCACGCGCACGTATTCACAGAACCGGGATATTTTGGGTTTCACGAACTGACATCCTCCACAGTGCTGCACTTTCAGAGTGCGCACCGTACATTTTCGGTTTCACGAACTGACACTGATCTTAATTTTACCAATTAAAACGTTTTTTAATTAAAATTGTGTATAATCACACTAGTACAAGGATGGATTAAATATGGGTCGAACCTTTCAAACCGTTTTTCTCGGTTCTGTATTGCCGCATCATGCTTGGGTGTCAGTTCGTGAAAACGAAAATCGTCCTATTTCTCGTCAGATGTGCGCGCGCACTACCGTGTGTCAGTTGATTGATTGAAATTGATGATTACGTGGTTTTCACGAACTGAAACCCACTTGCGTGTGAGTGTCAGTTCGTGGTGTCGGTGAGGAATTAATAAGGTAAACGGGTGTATAATAATTCATGACGCTAAATTCTACTTTCACAATTTTTTTTTCTCTAAGAACCATTCACAAATTG
The DNA here is from genome assembly GCA_029964075.1 of Patiria pectinifera. NCBI lineage: Eukaryota > Metazoa > Echinodermata > Asteroidea > Valvatida > Asterinidae > Patiria > Patiria pectinifera. The sequence goes on along the minus strand of CM057142.1, from coordinate 18,791,587 downwards.
AGCAGATTTCCTGACAAGAAATTGTAATGCATACCATATGTTCCAACCACACTTTCAATCTGTCAGTGTCTGCCCGCACACCACCCTGAAACATTGGTTCTACCTACGCAAAGTGGAAGTCATTACTTATGAGTCATTGCGGTCGTGTTGATGGGGAACCATTGAATGGGAACATAAATATGTATATGTATTAAAAGCATTCTGTGGGGGAAAAAAACAGATTGAACCTGGTTTTTTTTTCCCCAAGTGTATACAGGGTGAGTCAAAAAACGAGAAACCCAAATGTCAGGACTATTGTTTTACTGAAGTTCTGCATGTAGCACCTTCGAAATCTAAGATATGAAAGCCCAATTCATAAGCTATCTTTTAGTACAAGAATCAGTCCAATCACTCATGTACTTTTTAAGTTGCGGAATTTTAAAACACAACCACTGTTTCAAAGTTCTGTCCATGGATCACAAAAAAAGGTGTCAATCTTTCAGCAAAACTAAAACAATTCACACACATCTTTATGTGATTTGTTTTCGTTTTGCTGAAAGAACACTTACCTTCTTGTGATCCGTGGACAAAACTTTAAGACAGTGGTTGAGTTTAAAATTCCGTAACTTGGAAAGTACATGAGTGATTTGAATGATTCTTGTTCTAAAAGAAAGCTTATGAATTGGGCTTTCATATCCTAGATTTTGAAAGTGCTACATGCAGAACTTCTCCAAAACGGTGGTCCTGACATTTACACGTAGGTTTCATTTTTTTTTTTTGACCCACCCTGTAGTTGTTGCATATTTCTGGTCTCATTAAAAATACATGTCTTTATATCACACTTTCACTTGATTTTTATTTTCATTACGTGCATTGAATTATTAACAAGACCAGGCAAACTTAGTAACGCTGGTCCGAGAGCGCATACAATTCTATTGAATTGATTCAAAATGACTATTCACTGGAAGTCTTTTCATGCATCTACGTGTACATGTAGTACACAGTGTACCAGACTTACCCCATGTAGCACTGTTGAGTTCCCAAGTGAGGCCACATCCGAATTACTTGGCTGTGGCTAGAAATAACACACGGGTTTATGGCAAGTGGCCCTAGCCGCTTCCATAAGTGCGTGTGTAATTTCCAGCCGTAGCCAAGTCATTCAGACACGGCCTGAGAGTCGGTCAGTGAGATACCAGTAGATACAAAGAACACAATAGGCAGACTTTGCACTCTGTTGTTGTCTCATACCGTTGGATTCATCAAGAAACATGTTCAAAATTGAACCCTGTAACGGGCAAGGGTTAAGCTAAAAATACTGCACAACAAACATACTGGAATTTGTATCCTTGTAGTTTGAAAGTGCAGTTTCAAAATGTTCCTATATTAACCAGAATCGATTTCCTGGGCTGAAATTCGGACTAAACATCCCTTACATAAAATACTTCAATTTGCGATGGATCAACACACCTTGGAAATTCCTAGTTTTTGAGTAAAACCCATATATATCTATTTCGTGATAACCTTGTGGAGACGTATTCATCTATAGAAATTGCCCTGTGGAGACGTATAGAATCTTTTGTTCCCTATTATGCACATGTCTCCACAGGGTACCGTGTACCAGTTCAACAGCTTCTGTAGTTGGTACCAAATAATCAAAAAATAATGTTGCCTTTAAACAGGACTTCCCCGTGGATGACGAAACAACTCCGATATCCGAGATCCCGCCTCTTCTTGCCAACCGCAGCGAGAGCATCCTGTCCCACCAGAGCGACCCGGGGGACGTTCTGATGAAGACGACGCCCTCGCCCAACAACGAGAGGACGGTACTGCTGTGTACCAACGGCGCGGGCCAGAAGGAGAAGCGGCAGCACAGCCAGTCGGTGCCCAAGACGCTGAGCAAAGAGTGGTCGCAGGGCTCACAGGGTTCACCCAGCAATGGGTCGCGGCAACACTCCAAGTCCGTGGAGAAGGCCAGCAGCTTTGGCAAGGCTGATCATAGGGTATGGACGAATTTGGACATGTAATCAGGCTTGGGCGATTCCAACATGTTTGGAATTGATTCATATTCCATACAGGAGTCATTATTCCATTCAAAATCAAACCCATTTCTATCTATCTACACTATCCATCCAAAAAAAGCTATGAGTTAAGACTTCGATAATTTCACCAATAAAAAGCAGTACTGCATCACTATATACAAAGTGTCATCGAAAGGTGTTATATGTTGTAAAATTATTTGCCACAAATATGGACATGTCTAGTGACATAGAATTTTAAAAATTGTAGTGTCTGGAGTCTATTCTTTACAGAATTGAATTGTTACTAATTAATGGGAATCATTTCCTCAAAAACGTGGAATCACAATTCCATTCCAAATTCTGAATTGATTCTATTCCGTTCTGATCTGGAATCTCCAACCCATTAAGCTCTTCCCCGTTGCACGCTTTTGCAGTTCACTTTTCCAATGCCATGCTCCATGTTGCAGACTGGCACATTATAAGCAAGTGCATTTCAGATATTTGGGCATGCATCTCAGACATTGACCCTATTAAACTGCCCTGAATCCTTCAAAATCCTCTTTGCAAAAGTTGAGGAATTTGGAGGATTGAGGTTACATGGCAAAAGTGCGTTACTGATTTCGTAGGATGCACCTTGTCAAGGTCTTGGGCTGGACCTTGTGTTGTTTTTGCTAAGCCGTGCATAAATATAGGCCTGGATATATGCTTGAAATCCTCCATACTGCTCCAAGATGTCACTGGCCAAGCCTCTGTATTGACAGTCACTGCCGCAGGATTTTGCAGGATTCGGGCAGTGGTCACCCCTCCACGGACCATATTCAAGAAATAATGGAGGACTTTGCAGGACTGAGGCTATATGCTATTTTTCCATGAGGCCAATTGGAAGATTTTGCAGGATTGAGGCTACATCGTTGTAAAAAGGCCTAGGGGGTTGAGGTTAATAATATTGCATAGTGTATGTTGTGTGTATGTAGATGTATTCTGAATCCATTCTTCATAAACAATTTTTTTTTTATATCGTTTTCTGTCTTTGATGTCATCGTCTGTCTTTGACAATCCTTTGCAGCACCCAAGTGTAACGCCGTTGGCTGAACAACTCACACATCTCTGGCAAGGCTTGACGGATGGTCAGATCCCTGACAAAGTCATCCTAGTCAGTGTGCTGGAGAAACACGGCAAGGTAGGGATCCAGACCTCTTGTTCTTTTCTTATTACTTTTAGAACTTGATATTGCGCACTTAGTTGTATGTTTACACAATGCATTTTCAAACTTTAATCCTGATATGTAAAAATACGTGTGTTTCTTGCTTTTGCGTTCTTTTCAGGTATTAGCCCAGACTCTGACAAACGCTGGGGAGAAAGTGGTGTGTACGTGTAACCATAACGACGTGGAAGCAACTCTTCAGTTCATTGTTAACAAACTCCAAAAGTAGTAAGTGGACAATTTTTGCAATGTCGTGTGGAAATTGCTGTCAGAAAATAGAACTTAACATCATTGACAAATTGGAATCTTTCAAAAGGGTTCTGCGTGTCATGGAAACATGCATGTATTTTCAAACTTGAATACTCCGTCTCTGAAAGCTTTTATCTGTAAAAATTTTAAAAAGATTTTCGAAAGAATCCCCTCTTTTCTTTTGTTAAGGTTTTTTGAACTCATGGTGTGCTTTAAAAAATCAGGCATGAGAATCTTCCTGTTTAAACAGGAATTCCGGTTTTTTTGTTGCCCAAATGTCCACATTTTTAATTTATTTTAAGCCTGTTTTGGGGCTTGTTTGCCTGATTTTCCGGGTTTTTTTTTTATTGAAATTCATTCTCATGCCTGTAAACATCAGGTGTAAGTGCTTCTAGCAGCTTTCCGAGTTAGGGCCTGTAAACTCGAATACAGTACTTCTGACTCTTTATCTTGTTAATCCCTTTGTCAACAAACTGGCCCCTGTCATCAGATTCTGCTGCTAATCCCCTGCATTTGTCACTATTAGCTGTGTGCCGGCACTTTATATGTGGCTTTATTACACAAATAAGTGTTATGGATTATAAAGCCACTGTTTGGACACAGAATTAAGATAGATCAGAGGGCTGGCCAGTTTACAGTTAAATTGACTGTTTTCTCTCAGAAGTTTCTAGTGGAGGTTACACGCAATGAAAGCAGTAAAGAGCATTCGAACCCTGCACCGTGGTATTGCAAGTTATTGCACCACAAGTAAAATCCCCATTTTTTTTTTAAAATTAGGGATGATCCCTCATACTAATCCTTTTTGGGGGTATATTTTCCACGACAGTTGTAACCAGAATCCTAAAATCCCCGAGCCCCTCAAGGTAGCCCTGTGCGGCAATGAGAGCTACGCTGGGGCAGCGCTCAGACCCTACGTGGAAATGTTTTCGGCTAAGACGGCTGATTGGCAGAACTACGTCAGCTTTTATGTTGTTCCGTTAGGTGAGTCGTACGAGTTGTCACTGTGAACCAGATTGTGTCTGAAAACGCTTTTGATCCTGACAAAATGCCTGAAAATTGAACAATGTCGATTTTTATGTTTCAGACATTTGGTGTCACAGGTTTTATGTCTGAAACGTAATCCCGGAATATCTGAAATGTAAATCTGTTAAAACCACTTACGGTTCAGAAATTCTGTTAACCTCAAAATATCTTAAACGTAAGCCTATCAAGAAACTGGCTATGTTAGTTTTAGACATTTCCAGTTGACTGACTGGCCGGTTACTTGCTAGGTTTACCTTTCAGATATTTTCAGGTTTGCAGAATGTCTGAATAAAAATCTCTGAAACGTATTAGTGGTTATTACAGATTTACATATTAGATGTCTGAAACGGTGACCAAATGTCTGACATATAACCGTCATTGTTCATGTTTCAGACATTGTCTTGGGCAAAAGCGTTTCAGGCATTTCTAGTCGCTAGTGTGTAGAATACTGGATGTTTTAAAATAATTACTTGCAGACATACATTTAGGTATTTAAAACTTTTCTGGAAAGAAAATAGTTGAGTAGAATTCATCAAACTCAACCATTAAAAGTGCTGTCTATAAATCTGTTTTAGTCGTGCAATCCACTCGTGGACCGTGTTGTTGAACCGAACTACATGCAGTATAATAAACCAGGGATAGTTTTATCGTTGTTATTTTCTGCGATCAAATATGACAAAAATCACAAGCCAAAGTCGTCCATGTCCAGACCTGATATACTGTATACAACCTAGTCTTGGCCCAAGACGTCAGTGATCAAGAGCAATAGTTGCATTGTCATGTAGCACACTTGCATACATTTGTATTTTTTTTTTTACTTTTACGTTCCCGCACTAACGTCTTGGTCATTTCGTAGCAATGGGGGCGGGCCATTTTATGTAAATAAGACCGTCTGTATAAATTTGAACAAACCTGTTTATAGCTCCGTGCGTGATCCCCGCAGTATCTTGATTGTTGATTGGTTCCCTAGGAAATCGCTGATATGATGCTCAATAACATACCGAAGGACGTGTATGTTTACAACTGTCTGGCGAGCCATTGAACCTTCAAGTCTCGATCGCTGATTGGCTCCCTAGCAAAGCGCTGATGCTCCATCACGTACCGCATACATTTGTATTTTTTTTTTTATGTTCCCGCACTAACGTCTTGATCATTTCGTAGCAATGGGGGCGGGCCATTTTATGTAAATAAGACCGTCTGTATAAATTTGAACAAACCTGTTTATAGCTCCGTGCGTGATCCCCGCAGTATCTTGATTGTTGATTGGTTCCCTAGGAAATCGCTGATATGATGCTCAATAACATATTGCAGGACGTGTATGTTTACAACTGTCTGGCGAGCCATTGAACCTTCAAGTCTCGATCGCTGATTGGTTCCCTAGGAAAGCGCTGATGCTCGATCACGCACCGCGTGATGTGTATGTTTACAACCATCGGGCGAGCCATCGAACCTTTTCTTGATCGCGGATTGGTTCCATAGGAAAACCTATACGGATACGCAATAGCCAAGACGTTAGTGTGAGTAGGCCCGCTGGTCTAATTGTTGTGCCATTAGAGGGCGCGCTATTCACCGTCCACTATTGATCACTAGCGTCTTGGGCCAAGATTATGCACAACCCAGAGCTGCAGTCCTCACAAGTCAAAGCCCAAGTCATCCAAGTGACAGTCTATCCAAGTGAACTGTGACAACACGTTCAGTTGTCATTGTTCTCTCCCTGTTTACTTGGGACCTTATTTTTACCAGTACAGATGGATTAAACAAAAGTTGCTTACTTAAGCTATAAACTGATTATAAACTTAACTGTCGTTTTTTTTGGCAGGTAATTGTTCTCTTGCCAAGTATCTGGGCTCCTTAGACTCCAGATACTCTTCGTTGTTTCTGGACCCAAACTGGAAGGAATTCTTTGACAGAGATTTCCCAGGTAAGAAATCAAGGGACTTGTCTTCCCAGTGGCATTTTTTTTAAAACAAAAGCCGGCCTCTATTTTCAGACTAAGTCATACTTCACAAGAATGAGTATACATTGCACACGTGACCTTGCGGTACAGTCACAGCAAAATTTGCCAGAATTAAAATTCTTTCATCCCTTATGAACTCACTTGAAATTGAATAAATTTGCATTCACGTTTGTGTGCAGTATGACCCGGCCAAATCGTCTTTCTTTCTTTTTGTCCTGAAAATAAAAAGTGTATTCTCCAAATTTGTTTCTGTTCGGTCAGTAGAGTCTGTTCACCACTGTGCTCATGTTTCTACTAAACTCTCAGTTGTGGATCAGAAATTACGAAGTGGCCCTGTTGTGTTTTGGAGTACCCTTTTTTTCCTGCCAATATGTTGGCCAGAGGAGAAATTGTTTACAGTGCTTGTTGCTGTGGATTTTCAGGTTGTGGTTCTTCGGTGTTTTTATGAAAGCCCTAACTGACTAATTCTTTGCGCCAACTTTCAGATAACCAGCCGCACACAAAAACTCGCAGGACAAGAAATGCGGCCTGTAAGTGTGCCCGGCCCCTTGTCCCCTTGTCCCCGTGCTTTGTCTTCCCAGTGGTGCAGCAGTGGTCCTGGCAGATTATTTTTGTTTTGGCTAAATCACAGAGTCGTCTCCCGCCCAACCCCACCCACTCCCCAACCCACCCCACAGCACCCCACGCAATTCCAACGCAGTGGCTTATCCAATCAATATTAGTTAAATGTGACTAAAAGTATCGGTCTCTAATGCAGATTTTTTTAAAAATTAAAATAGTTAAGACATAAGACTTGTGAATTGTAGTCTTGGCAATCAATGTTACTCATAGGGGCTGTTTGAAGACCTCCAAAATGTTTTTGTTCGCCCTGGTTGGGTTCCAGAAACACAAAGCAGGAGGCATGAGTGCGATACATCCAGATCTGTCTGAGTGGAAAATTATACATACCAATATTACAAGATAATACTTCTAAAATAGCCTTTTCTTTTCAGTTTGTAAAGCAAAATGTGTGTATTTGTTCATTATAGCATTGTCGTAAGACAAACTGACCAGTCAATTTTTAATTCGGCGAAGCCATGAATAGGTGTGCACAAGTGTTGGTACGACGTGCACGCTAGTGCGGTTGCTATAATTCATCGGTTTAGGGCGTGACATCGCGTAGCTGTAATCGGTTTAATGAGAACGTGTCACGGACACTGAATTCGGGCACAATTCAAAACATGACTCATCAACTTATGAATTGAAATCGAGATCCTAGAATAATATTTTTTTCAGAATATTTAGCATTCACTGAGCTGAAACTTCATCAGGTTAGTTGTTCATCACCCTTCTTTAGATTTTGAGCGTTGCTTCAAACGAACATAATGCACAAATGACAAATGATGTGCTCTACCTTTAAATCCTGCTATTTTCCCTCCAATGCTATCTTGTTATCCCTCAATCCAACAGTTTGTGTATTCCAGGTCATGTGATCGCAGCATGGTGTGACCGCCTTTTTTTGGTGTCCCAATTATTTGTGTCTTGTATATATTTATTGATCGTTGAGGATCTAAATCTGTGGGATTTATACATTTGGAAAATTAAAGCCACACACGATCCAGCCACTTTATGATGGGACTGATTTCCATTTTTGTTTTTCAAATTTTGTCTTCACTATTTCATCAAAGAGTACTTTAATCCTCCTGCTCTTTACAGTCAAAATTCACATCCACTTTTAACGAAGGCTAGTCACCAGCAGTCAAATCATATGTCAAGCAAGCACTTTGACTAGTCAAATTGGTTTAACAGACAAGGCTGGCAAGTTGTGGTCACAGCTGTTTTATCAATCACCCGGAGTCAAAGCATAGCTGTATCAAGCTACTTAAACAGTCCCAGCCAGTCAATCCTGCTGTGTGCGGGCTGGGAATTCCAAACTGTTGAAAACAGTCACTTGATTGATTTTGACCGCAAGGACAACTTGGCACAGAGTGTATGTTTCCATAGAAGGGTTAAAGTCACTGAAAAAGCTGTGCCCATCTACTGAACTCGAATACATTTTTGTTGGTGCCAGAATTTTAATTGTGCTGTAAGTGTGTGTCTCTGTTTGCATCTTTGAATTATAAAAATATGAGACACATACATGCACTAAGCCAACTTTCATGTGGTATAGAATTGAGTCAAGTCAAATCACAGGTCTTCAAGTGACAGTGGAATAGACCATCCACCGTTCTTACCCTTCACTGACGTTTTTTTGTAAACAATGTACGTGTACTCAGTGCTGTCCAAGAGCTTGTGATTTGTTTTCTTGCAAGGTCTTTATGAGGGTTTACTTTGATGAAAGGTAGTACTCAGTACCGGGTATTGAACTGTTTTAGTGTGTATTTTGTTTAGTTGCATGTTTTGTATGAGTAACACAAACACCTCATGAAATTTTATTTAAAGATGGCAGAATCAATCAAATAAAATTGTTAGGTTGTATTTTTTCTTTGCAAAATGAACACTGCACTCGTTACAAATGTGCATGTATGTACACGTGTCACTTGCAGTGACCACACAAGTCAAGCCCAAGTCAGTCACAACTCGGACACAAGTGATCAGAAGTCAGTCACAGGTCATCACAAGTCAGTCACAAGTCATCACAAGTCAGTCACAAGTTTAATCACAAGTCAGTCACTAGTTAGCACACTTCAGTCACAAGTCAATCACAAGTTAGCACACTTCAGTCACAAGATAGCACACTTCAGTCACAAGTCAAACACAAGTTAGCTCACTTCAGTCACAAGTCAATCACAAGTCAATCACAAGTCAATCACAAGTCATCACATGACAGTCACAAGTCATTTGTACATGTATTGGTATGTACATGTACCGGTAAGTCAGATATCTCTCGATCGCAACTCAACCATAAGGCAATCACAAGTCTATCACAAGTCATCACATGGTAGTCACAATTCATTTGTACATGTATGTACATGTACATGCAAGTCAGATATCTTTCTATCGCAACTCAACCATAAGGCAATCACAAAAGTCACTCTGAAATTAACACAAGCCACTTACAAGTTAATCACAAGTCTTGCAGACTAGCCAAATGACAAACCATTCAAATTGTGACCAATGCATACGTATATGTGACTGTTCATCCCACGTTACTGGTGACCTTGTGATTTTGACTAGTGTTGGAATGTACTGCACAGTGGCATGTCTTCCCATTGGAATATAAAGCTCTGTTGCTTTGAATTGTTGTCTGTGTGTACAGTGCTGAAGCATTTCCAAGAAGGATAAAACGTTAGTAGATTTTCATTTGACCTACTCAAGCAAAACGAAAGTAGATTCTGCTATCTTGTGTAACTCCTGAATTTGAAAGAGTTCACTGAAGTGAAGATGGTGTCTCTAGACTGATTTATGAAAACTTTGCAAGAACCATTATTTTGTGAAAGCAGTTCACTTTTTTTGACTTAGGATCATTCAAGTGGTTGACCTCTTCTTAAGTGGTGTTGACCCTGTGTGTTTTGCAGACGCTAAGGAGATGGTGAACAGAGTCAGCCAGTATTTGTCCGGCGGCCAGCATCGTCTACAGCTCCCCGTGGGCGAGGTCATGGTGACATGCAAGCAACGCAGCACCGACGAGGAATCCATTCAGAAATTCATCCCATTCATTAATGTGAGTTAGCCCTAGAAACTTTGACAGTTCAGGGGACTACGTGATACAAGCCTCTGGGGTGACAAGGGAAAGAAATCAAAGAGCCTTGTAATTTTTGCTGTATGCATGTACTTGCTGCTGGGCATTAATAATAATAATAATAATAATACAGGTTCTTATATAGCGCTTTTAAAAAGATCAAAGCGCTTTACAAAGAAAAACACAACTATAAAGAATTTAGATCAGACACCTGGAAATGTACAGGAAAGTGGACGCCATGGTGATTTGGAGAACAAGTGAGGTTTAAGGGATGTTTTGAAAGTGTGAATTTATGGTAAGGCTCGAATGTGATGTGGGATTTTGTTCTATTCTTTGGGACCGGTGATGGAGAACGCTTGTCTGCTGCTGCCTTTAGCAGTTTCTTTTGTCAATCTAAAGAGTGCTTTTTATGAACATCCTGTACATTTCTTCTCTTCCCTCTCAGAATGTCAGGATAGGGTCCAGTGATGCAGTGAGCTTTTCATTGTCAGGTAAGAAGTCATGAACAGATTTATGGTAGAATTCCATGCCCATAATAATGTCAGTATTTAAACATGTACTCGGAGGGGTTTGATACAAATATTTTCACAAAAAGAGCCAATTTTTTTAAACTGTGCACTGTAATGAGATTCCGCATGTAGAGAAATAACAGCCAATAATGCGCTGCTTTCAGTGTAAATGTTTGCATGGTAAAGCGATAAAACATTGACAGATTTTTTTGAAAATTCCGTAAGATGAATCTGCAATCTGGCCATGAATCAGTGCATTGGTGGGATGACGTGTAGAGATGGCCATGATGTTGCCCTTAAAGAAAATTCAATAACTTGCATATACCGATATTTGCATAATATCTCACATTTTGCCCAATTGCAAATGTTTACTACAATGCTAAATGCTGCATTTCCATCACTGCGCTTCTGTGTAAATGGGCCCTAATATGCAACCAAGGTAACCTCTTGATAGTGATTGGTATTATGAGTCACTTCTAGAGGCCTTATTCGTGGGCGGATAAGGGTGATGTAACAACGTCATTTGGTGTAACTCATATAAACAGAAGTGAATCCAAGGTTATTGAATGTAAGTTTACATATTGCTACAGCTCAAAATTACATCTGTATCGTTTCAGATTTATGTTCTAGACTGCTTCAATAAGCAGGATTTATCTAATGCTTGTACCCCAAGAATGACGTCGTTACAGCACCATCTTCACTAAAAAAGTATAGCCTACTGAAACTCCTTTTTTCCCCCTGCTACTTTTCAGAATGTGAGGACACCAGCCCAGGCAGTGCTGGAGGACCTCTCTCCTCCAGTCCCCCAGGAGGACCTAGCAATCGAGACAAGGACGTCGCCGGCTCCAGCACCCCACCGTCAAGCCCTGTCGTCATCAATAACAGGTTCAGAAATAGTCATTAAATCTTGCCAGTCATTGGTAGCCACGGAAATCACCCTTATGGTAGACTTGGCCCCTGACAAGCACAGTCAATCTGCCGGGGCGGAAGAGGTCGCTATCAACAACGTGAATCAAATCCAGTCGTGGGAAATTTGGCAGTGCTACCCTGGAAATTCTGAGCATTCCATATGTGTGTGCATTAGATTACATCCAGTCTGGGGAACTTTGGCAGTGCTACACAGGAAATTCTGAGCGTACCTCGCACACGTGCATTACTTTATACACAGCGGGAGTGAGGTATGCTCAGAATTTCCAGTGTAGCTCTGACAAAGATCCCAAGACATTGTTGATAGTGACCTCTACTGCCACGGTGGCTTTCGCGAACCTGCTGTGTGAGGGGAGTAAAAACAAAATCCAGTCTTGTTCCAAGACTACCATTATAAATGAAATATACATTTTTTTAAGTTTAACTGTGGATGTCATCTTGAAATATGCACACCCTGCACAAGTGTTACCTTCATGCAAATGGGGTGGGCACCATCCAACCCCCTTTCCATTCCCCCAGAATCCTCCAAGATTGACAACAGTTTGTGAAAAATGATGCAGTTCGAAAAGTTTCAAATTTAAAGATTGCAAGAGAATAAAGTGCAAACACACGCTCGTAATTGGCCCCTATCTACTACACAGTGCCCGAAAAAAGCGTGTGAGCATCAGGCCCTGACAGTAATGCATGCAGACTTCCATCCCAGTGGTCTCCCCCAACTCTCCCTTTGTAACCGTTGAGGGCGTACTTGTGTACGAAGCTGGCTTTGGACATCTGAGGAATTTCTTTTACAGAGCCGATCGAAACATGTCAAGTTGCTTAGAATCACCCTTTAACCAAACCAAAAGTAGATTTATCAGTGGATTAACCAATTCATCCGTCACCAATGTAATTCATCATTTAGTTTCAAACCCTATATGCATGCCGTAGTGTATTAATTTTCACTTATGTTTTGTAGGCACCACCCCACATTGTGTTTTTGTTTTCTTTTTGTTTGTTTATTTTTCCTGCATGCGTGTGACCGTGCTAATTATGTTGGCCATCTTACAGAGAGGAGACAGTCGTTGAGGCAAGGTAAAGAGACAAAAGGAATTTTTGTTCTTTTTTTTTTCATTTTTTTCCCTTCCTAACCATTGCTTCAAGATTTTACTCTGTAGTGCTCTGTCCATTCATTTTCTGTCTGTCAGTCATTCTGTCGGACTATCTGGATGAACACTAAAACTGCCAAAAAATTGATATTGTCTTTTCCCTGATTTTCTTAATATAACTAGAAATATTTTTTGCCTCACTCCCTACAAAACGTTTCTAGGGAATGAAACACAAAAATATTTCTTGAAAAAAGAAATGGGCACTGTCAACCGTTTACAGGGTTTGCTGCTGTACTGTGGGATCTATTTAAGTTGATCTGTTAGGGCTGTGCCAAATATACCAAATATTCGAATATTCGATCACCACCGAATATTCGGATAGCATTTTTCCAATTTGAATATTTGAAAACTGTGAGCAGTCTCGGGAAGATGAAGAGAAATGCCATTTTAATTGCATAAGTTTGCATGTTTAAAATCTTTCAAGTTTCAGCTAGTCAGCTTCATCGTGATGTTATTAATATTTATAAAGCCCATGCTCATGCAAATCCTTATCAGTGGACTATTTAATTCCTGATCGATGCACTCAAATTTCAACCAAGGCGTGCGCATGCACTTCCTGACTGGCATACAATTTCTGACTGGTGAATGCATGTGAAACCTGTCCAGTCTTTCAAATTTTGGAATATTCGATTGAATCCAAGTTCAAATCATTTGAAACTGCACAGCCCTACTATTAAACTGTGACTGTGCATGCATGCCATGATACATGTACATGTACATTGTATTTTATGTTTAGTTTGCACTAATACTACCTGTACACCCTCTAACTAACCGGTAGTGCATCATAATCACATTATAGATACATGTATGGTGATTGGCTGGGTCCGGTTGTTATTCATGGTACACGTACATGTATGTTGGTGGCAAGTGTGTCTTTCCAAGGAACATTGGTATAGAACAGACAAATGTTTTGTGACTAACATGTACCTTTCCAATTCACATTCACATGAAGAATGAACTTACATCAATACGAATCAAAAGCTTCCAAGAAAAGACTGGTGCCCATCTGGTGCCAGAACCACTTGGTACTAATCTCTACTGTGAAGGCAGGGACCCAGGCAACAATGGCTGCCCTGTCCAAGTATTAAAAGACTTAATTAAAGGACTGACACCAACTGGTACTCCTTGCCTTGTTACCTTTTTGTCCAGTGTTAGCCCGTTATCCGGCGAGCTGATGGACCTTCAAGTGGAGTACTGGCCCATGCTGGGCGGCAAGAAAGACAAGTCCTCACTCAAGACTGCCTTCCGGTCACTGACGGTGCAGAGGCTGCCCTCTCACGCCGACCCTTCCACCACGGGGCTATCCATGGTCATCGTCACCAAGGAGAAGAATAAGAAAAGTAGGTCTTTTGATGATTTTTTTTTTTCTGACAAGTTTTGCTTTTCTAACAAGTTTTGCTTGGTCCTTTTTCCCTTCAATTTGCTTATTTTATTAATATTTTAATCTTGTTTAGACGCCATCGTTTTGTTTTAGTTGAAATGCACCACAGTACTGAAACTTTTCAGTATGGTGGTGCATGGGCGTTACGGTCTAACATAATCCCTTCAAGAGGCATTTTGTTGAACATAATCCCTGTCATAGATGGATAGAGGCCCTTTTTGCTCAAGAAAATAATTGCAAGAATTGCTCAAGAAAATAATTGCAAGCCAAAAAAAGGGTGTTTATGCCCAGATTACTCTTTTTTTGGTCAATACCTGTGCGAAAAAAAGTACTAGTAATACAAATCCTATGGAAGTTGGCCTGGGTCTGATCTTTGCCTCGGAAAGTCTTGGTCAAAAGTTCAACCAGGGTTAAAGGGGCACTCACGATGTTTTTTTAGCTATGTCTCAATGGGGGAACTTGTGGAGTACAAGAACATGAAGGAGCAATTAACAATTATTTTAAAATATACTGACAATGTCAGTACTGTCGCACACGACAGAGTTAAGCACCAAATCTGTTCAACGTTTACTAGCTCAATTGTTTTCCGCCATTATCCATTTAGGATCTTTTCAGCCCGTACAGTTGGATCAATTCTTGCTGATATGCTTACAACATATATGTCATCTTCTAAAACAAAACAAATATTATGTTCTCTTTTGTACAACGATAGTCATGAGAATAGGCAAGAAGCCTCGAGAGATAGAGACCGCTTTCAAGAGTCAGGAGATTGACGGAATTCACCGACTGGTCTGCACCTCAAGAACACAAGATTACTCGCTAAAAGGTGGGACTCGGGTTTCAGAGGGTTTTCGAGTATTTTGTAAAAAAAAAAATCCCCGAGATAGGGAACTTTACCGAAGGCCAGTATTACCAGGTGCGTGCATTGAGAATTTTGAAGCTCTACTTGTTACTTGGTGGTCAGTCGGTCTGTCTGTCCCCGAAAAATTTACCAAAAGTATGGTGTTTCATATATGCCATATGCGTTGCATTTTTCAGCGTTGCATTTGTCAGCTCTGGCTGGGATCATTTTGATCAGTTTCATGCAAGACTTTCGTGCAAGACTTCTTGCAACACGGCCAGAGCTTATTGTGCACTCGCACTTGCGCTGTCTCAACAACTTCCTCAAGCAAGGTGGATGCCAAGGAAATGCCCCCAAAAGGTGGGCAGGCTGCGATTTTAAGCTCTTGCAGGAGCTTGTACATGTCACTTGGTGGTTGGTCGGATGGTCTGTCTGTCTGTCTGTCCCGAAAATTGACCAAAAGTATGGTGTTTCATATGTACCATCGACATCGCTTTTTTCGCCAGAGCTTATTGTGCACTGCCACAATTTTGTCTGATTTAGAGTTCTAGCTCAGTGGGTTCGAGTCCTAAGCAAGCTTGTTAATGTGGTTTTTTTTTCAAGAAATCTTGGTATAGTACTAAGGCATGCAGCTTTTGCTTTAATGTTTTCTTTTTGATACCATCAAAAAAAATTGAAAAACCTTGCAGAGAGTCTTGTAAGACTTGGAATAGTCTTTTTTCTGTGACTGCCGATTTGCATGCTGAACGCCTTAGTTTCCCTAAACTACTTTGCCTCAATATTGCATGTAGAATACTTTGGTTAACTGGTAAAACCCAACATTAGAAAAGATCATATGGACATGTTTTTAAATCTTATCTGTTTGTTATTGGTTTGCAGTGAGTATTGACGGTATCGAGCTCACCCGAGTCAAGTTCTTCCAGTTATCGGCCCAGTGGCAAACCCGCATCAAGCACTTTCCCGTGGCGCTCTTTGCCCAGGACGTGCCGGCTTGCTGATAAACCGGGGGGGACTTGCAGCATCGCAGTTGGAGACACCTAACCATATGGTGGTGGGTTTTTTTGGCTGAGAACTGGATCGTGGTACGAAAACGGAGATGAAGAAACCGTGATTTTCATCGATGTTCAAAAAGTGGTGGTGTTGAGCTTGGAAAACAGCCATTCAGCGGTTAATTTATACCAGTCAGGCATTTACTGCCTTAAAAATCCAGCTGCCAGCAAGTTCGGATCGGAGTTCCTTTGAGTTGTTTAAGCATCCGACATGGTGCCATACAAAAGCTGTTTTTCTACAAATTGGCAAACGCGGTGTGTGCATGTGCCATAGAGCTGGTTATTTTGTGTCGAGCGGTTTTATCGCAGATGGAGTCTACACTCTCTGCAGGTATACTACTATTTGTAGCGATTGTAATGTAGCTGTTTGCCGGAAGGCGTATCTGCCACTGCAGATCAACTGGCAGTTGGAACGAAATAAAACAGGGTTTTCTAAAAAAAAACAGTAATTAAAGAATAAGCATTGTGTCAAAATCTCAAGCATCTTTTGACGAAAGAGTCTTCAAAGTTTGATGTTCCGGTTCGAGGGAGAGATCAGATGTGAGATGTTTTTTTCTTTCAGCATGTACCAAAATATTGAGGCTTAGAATGTATAACTACTGTACAGTTTTTCTTTTTTGATCCGGGGATTGAAAGTGACCACAAGTTGTCGAATTTGTGCTTTGACCCAAGAGATAGTCTTCTGCTGTGCAAAACAGACGGACAATGGGGCTTCCTGTGCGTCAAGAAACCGGTGCTGATAATGTGGGCGGGAACACTAGTTGTTGACCGTTGTTCGCCTTTGGTTTGATTCCATGATTTCTTGGCATGTGTCCGGAGGCCACTGTGATATCCGGAAGAGGGATCCCGTTCACTCATAATCTGACCTCTGGGTCAAAGGTCACGACCTGGGTCAAAAGGTCAAAGATGAAAAGAGCGGCTGTAAACGTACTAAAGTTTGTCTCTGCGTAATGGTATCTTTGTGGGTTTTTTTTTCTCCATGTGTGTCGAACAACTCCGCTGTGCGAGTTCAAAACAGTAAAATATATGGGCAGTTGCAATGAAGCTCCAAAAAATGTGTAAATGTCGCAGGAAAAAAATATGGAAGCTTGGAAAAAAAAGAAATTGGAAGCTATGTGTAAGCATTTGGATCGGTGTAGAGTGATGTGGCATCGTGTGCTTGAACTGAAAGTACTAAACATGTACTTTTTTTAAAAAAAATGTCGCGTGGAGGTATTATTGAACAGATGATGTTTACTGCCAAAGAATTAAGAATTTAAGTGGGTCGTTGAGTGGATTCCTCGGATGAACGAGTTCGTTCACCATGGCGTTCATTGATCTGCTGAAGAGTTGTGCAATCACGTTAAATGTTAAATTGTACAAAAGTTGAGTCTTGACTCCGTGTTGCTTAGTACAACAAATCTTACATTGTTGAAGGATGGAACAAGGTTAAGGAGGCTTGCATTGAGTTCGGGTTGAACCTTTCTTTTTTTACATTTTTGTTAAATTTGGTAACACTATCGTTGGTAAAATGCACAGTACCATGTAAATCAATCTGGTTAGCGTTCGGCAACATCGGGCGTTCCAACCTTTTCCCCTCGTTTTCCTCATTTTCGCCAGCTTTCTCCCTTTCTGTTCCCCTTGGGGTAGAAGCCCTGTGTTGTTGAGTCTTCTTTATAATTTAAAGTTGCTCTTCCTTGACTGTTTTCCGAGTTTCACCCCGCAAAATAGATTTTAAAAAATGGCTACTTTATTTCAACAATGCAAAACTTATTCACGTTTGAATGAGACATCAAACAAACAAAAATTCACCCATGTTTAGTTATGAAATATATACTTCACAAAATGTGATATTTTTTTTCGCAAGGCGACTATAATTCAGGTGTATCTTTTTGTGTGTAACAGGCATACAAGCAACTCAAAATATGGAAGCATATTTTTCAGAGTGTTGAAAACGTCCACAAATTTAAAAAAGGGAGTTTTTTTTGTTTAAATAAAACCTACAAATTGAAAAAACATTAGGAGAAAAATAATGGAATATATCAGGAGTTGGGGGGAATGAAAACTCCAAAAAAAAATGTGTCAACGATATGTGTTTGTATTTGCCTAAGACACCCCTTCCAATACCCATTTCTTTGGCGTTACATAACATTTACAACAGTCGATATGTGTATACTATGTAACCTTGTCATTTGAAATCTTCCATGTTCAGTACAGTTGTTTAAGTTTTCCCCAGTGAGAGCTAGCATGTACATTGTATGCTTGCATTTTGCCGATCACATCTGGATCTGTGTAAAGAGAACTGTGATGGTGCTACAACATGACAATTTTTGGTAGATTAACTTTGGTAGAAAAACAAATTTGGCTGTCGGTACATTTAAAGACAAATCCAAAATGGTTAAGGCATTGTTTTTAGTCAAGTGAAAAATGCTTCATTCCAAAGAGTAGCTCCCTACAGCTGCTATGTTTATCACGTAGTTGCCCAAATAACTACGCGACAATTTGTCCAGATATTGCCCAATTCTATAAAAGAAGGAATCAAATGCTGTGACATTACAGTACAGTGTGTGCAAGTTTGCCATCCAATGAAAGTGCAAGTTGACCTCAAACACCTGCGAGATTTTATGGGAATACAGTACATCCAGGCACCATGTATGAGATCTACAACATAATGTTCTTGCATGCTGTATTATCCAGGCATGTTGCTGTTATTAATGTTCGCACCATGTATTCAAAGTGGAGCAAGGATACATACATGCACCAGTACATGTACAAAATTCATTGTCAATTTCTGCTAATTTCCCAAAACGTTCCACAACTTTCCGTTGTGCGAACAATCTCAACATATTGCTGGGATCATGTCAGTATTGTTTGTATTTCTTTTCTTTTTTATATGAATGTTTTTTTTGTTTTTTTTAAGGCAAATGTAAAATAAGTAGAGGAGACTGGTACTGTTGCTCAAGGCTTTTGTTCCGAGCGGGGAAGAAGTCAAGTTAACTCTGATTTTAAAGCCTTACTATTAAACATTTGTAAATTCATGAATTTACATGTATTGTTATATTATACAAACGGTGTATGTACAAAAGTAGATTTACACATGTTGAATTGGTCAACAATTTGCTGATCCGTATTGGTTTAAGAGAATTTCTACAGTATAACCCAACTGTTTTTGTGACATAATTAGGTCCAGCTGGTCTGACCACTACTCTTGAATTAGCCGTTTTTTGACAATTGTGCAAAACTTTTTGACAAAGGATTACAACTTTTTTGAGTTAATAACAAAAATAAAGCTGTGTTTCACTTGTGTGCAAAGCCCCACGTGTTATTGAAAATACGTATCTCAGCTCTGTGCATTTCTGTACATTAGGGCCTTCATAAACATGTACCTCTCGTCATGCATACGATGTGTGCCACAGCTGGAATGAACACTCGACTTGCCCAACTTGCCCCCAGTGGCTTGCTTTGTTTGAAACGCAGAAGTGTATGAGGCTGTCTGTTGTGTCTGTAGCTTGTGACATAGTTTCATTTGTGACATGGTTTCATCCGTGACTCGCATGTCAAGTATTCGCCTGGAGTCTAGTGACTTGCTGCAACTGGAACTTGCATGTCTGCTGCTGATTTATCGTAAATGCAGTAATTTGTTTTCTTTCTTCTTCTTTTTTTTTTTGGGGGGGGGGATATATTGGTAATGTCGGTTAGGCCACACACAAAAAAGTGTCTCCGGTTTCCAGTATGCGCGCGTCGGCAAAATGAAAAAAGTTTTTTTCAATGTAAGATGATGTCTCAAAACCGCCAAACCCACTGGTTTGATTGGAATCCTGCTGCTGCACAATTTTAACGTGTTTTTAGATTGGGTTATGGTCGAGAAAAAGCTTTATGTTTACCTCTGCCCCAAATTATTTGTAAAAAAAACTCAGCATTTCGGGTACACTTTACAGAATAAGTGCCAAAATGTTACCAAGCTTGGTTTATTGCTTTTGTTTAGCTCAAGAAAATTGCCATTTCGTGTTCAACTCAAATGACGGAACATAGGTATCTTCAAGTTGTCAAATTGACAAACTTCCTTACGTTTGACATCTGCAAGCATTTACAAGGAAATCTGCTTGAAATTCTTCAGCTTTATGGGAGAACATTAGAAATTATATGTGAATGTATAGGAGATGTATGAAATTATTTGAAATTATTTGCCCATGACATCATCATATCGATGGATTATTTCGACTGGCCCATTGCTGGAAATGTATACAGTCGAATCTCGTTAGTACAAACTCTGTAAATACAAAATTCTGGTTATAACAAACATACAGCCTTAGTCCCGACTGTGCATTTATGTGCACAATGAATGGGACTGATGTTCCTCTTAATACAAAATGCTGATATAACAAACAATTTGGCAAGGTCCCAACAAGTTTGTATTAACGAGACTCGACTGTACATGTAAATGCATCTCGTGTCAACATATTCTGAGCCACATATGATCTCGTGTACTTGCATTATATCTTACTGGCATACGAATCTGTTACTCCTAACAATTAAAAGTACAGGGTGAGTCAGAACGATCTGGACCCAAATTAAAGAGAATATTCAAAATATGTAGCAATTATCAAAACGAGTGCAAATGAGATATGTTATAGGCTGGTATTTTGGACATATTTGGTGAAGGTTTCATGCGTATCCATTGTATCATTTTGAAGAAAAGCGCTAGCAAAGAACACACGCTAAAAAAACACCCTGACCACGGTTCCATGGTTCATCAAATTGATTGAAATCGCGTACTGATGTGAAGCAGTGTTATAACAAATAAAAACCTAGTCATGGCGACTGACTCACTTGAAGTTATTGACACATTTCAAAAAGGCAAAACCAATTCAGTGTGCAGACTGGAAAATGAGCCACTTCAATGAAAATGGCATAACTCCTCACCACAGCCACTAATTTGAAAAAATAAATCAAAATTCCTGTGGAAGACAAGGGAATAACCATTCATATGACACACTCATTTTGTTTTCTCAATATACTCTATTGGCCACCAAAAAAAAATGGTGAACTTGGGTCCAGATCGTTCTGACTCACCCTGTACATGCCGATAAAAGCAGCATTAGGCGTACATTTCAACTTGGTTAAAATTTAGCTGAAGCTTTTGTATTTAAGTTTTTTTCTTTGTTTAAAAAATAAGGAGGGAAAGATTTCCATATAAGAAGTTCACTCAACACTCTGTGTACAAACCCTATGAGAGTGGACTGAAAAATTCTAAGTGTTTTCTAAGGAAATGCTTGTTTTTTCTCACTGCTCGAATTGACTTTGATGACATGAAATTGCTATCTGGGGGCTTGTTAGTCAATACAGAGGAAAATTAGTGAACTTCGCATATGGTAGTCTTGCCAATAAGGAGATTTATATATAACAGTTCTGTTTTTTTTATTAGATCTTTCAATTATTATTTGAAGATAAAATGATCAAATGTACATGTTGTGGGCTGTGGTCTGTTTTCAAGAAACTCCTAAAGAACCTTTAATTTTTATATGCCAATTATATTCACAATTTCTAGGGAAAAAAAGCCATTTTCAAGAATTAGGAACCTTTCACCCTTTTTTTAACTAAATAAATTTGATTCAATCTGCAGCTTTGAATCGGTTTCAGCTTATAATGGAATTTATATAAAAACTCATCAGAAATCTCAAAATAAAAAAAGACATGTCAAAATCTTCAGATTAAACATTTAAATAAGTGCATGCTGTGTGTGGCAAACGCTTCCGTATAGCTAGTTTGCTATCATATTGTTTTCCAAATGTGTAGATAATCACTGCGTAACTGTATGTACATGTATCAATTGTATTATTTATAGATAAACGAGAAAAAAAAGTATTTATTTTGCTACGTCGTAACATTTTGTGCATATTCAAAAAAGACGAAAATGGCCCTTGTTTCATTGTGTACATAATATGTAACTGTGTTTTCAGTAGCGCACAACTTGGCTCTGTGCCATTGCCGGGGCCATTGTACATTAATTGCATGTGATCATTTTAAAAAAAAATTCATTCATTCTAAATTCTGACTGTATGCTTAATGACTTTACAAGGACCGAGGGAATCACTTGGCCTTTCCACAGCATTGTTTTCACATCTTCCCTTCCACTGTACGTCTTACAGAGGGTGCTAAATGGCAGATCGCATACACAAGACATGGCTAAAAGTCGAGTTATATACCATGTAAAACTGGTGGGATTTTTATTGAATTTCCCATGTAGAAACATTGGCAAAAACTAATGACCCAGAAACGAACCTACCGATATTAAAGAGAAAAAGCTTGCTCAAAGTGAAGAAAAGGCCAGATACCCTGTGAAATTATTCCGCCGCAAATGGTATCGTTTGGAAGAAAAATATTCGTTGAAAGAGTTTTTGAAACGTGGGCCTGCAAGTACTTTTCTTTGGGCGTAAGCAACGGCATTGTCTGTTTTCTAGTACCTACTGGGCTCAAAGTTCAACAGGTTTATTGTTATGCAGCCAACTTACGATTTTGAGCAGTTTTGTTGCTTCAAATAAAAAAAAATGCTGAAAAAGCAAGTGATCCAGAAATTGTAGTATTCAGTATTCCTTTTAGACCAACATAATCTGGTAAAAATAAAACATTAACTTGTTAATGGCTTCATCTTAAGAAAGTATAAAAAGGAACTTGCAAAGCTAGCTGAAAATTCCAGTTGAAACCAGTTCAACTGGAAATTGGTGACCGGTTTTGAATTGGTTTAACTTGTCCAAAGCCAGTTTATACCAGTTCAAAACCAATTCAATCCAGTCACCGATTTCTAGCTCAACTGGTACCAGCTAAAACCAGTTCAGCCTGGTTCCAACTGGAATTTTCACCTGGGAATGAATGCAAAATAATAGGCTTTATTCACGAGTCGGCCATATTAAATTAAAAGCGAGGTAATCTTATCATTGTTGGAACTTGCGAATAGAAATGAAAGCAATGAAATAAAGTTAATTACAAATTAACAGCAGTCTGCTCTGATGAATAATTGAAATTTTGTGATTGAGCATCATACCCTAATGTTTTAAGCCACATTTGAATAAATTGAAAGTAAGGCTTGGAACGAACGCATGAATAGTCTGGCATCCTCCCATTCAACAGTTTACAATTTATAAAGTACAGTCGGGGAACATGATTTAAAATGGCTTCCTCGCGACTGAGGTCTACGGGGCCCGGGCAGCTTGCACAGGGCAGCTGGTTGTGGCTTCGAAAAACCATCTATTCTTCGAAACAATTTGTATTTCAACTGAGCTGCATCTGTTAAAATCATTAGAAATTAATAGGAAACTTTGTAAATATTGAAACGTTTCGTATTGATCATATTATTACCTAAAATAACAGTAATGTACAGTGTATGGCCAGTAAAACTCAGTTCCTGTTTGTCGATTTAAAATACGTACATATCGCGTTACAAGTAAGAGTTTTGACGTTTGTATAATGGATGGGATTTTGTGCTTGAATTTTTATGCACGTCTTGCCAATTTTTTTGTACAATGTATTATGATATAAACAAAATAAACAAAATGCAGGCATGTGGTCAGTGTCAGGTAACAAGTCAGTGGAAACAAATGCATGGTGTCCTCGTCAATTTATTTGTGTTCTTCATTTCTGTGTAGAGAACCATTTAGTTCATGAATAAATGCTTCAACCTTAACTCCCGAGGGGGTGTGCAAAATCATATTAAAATTGGAGGATTCAAGACTGTTAGGGCTATTGGATTACAGTACAATGTAGATACAAACAGGTTAAATCTAAGTTGATTCTGGGTTTTTTAGTTGCAAACGTTACAGGTACTTGACTCAGGGTTTGACCTTGACTTTTTGTTCACTAGCCAGCCAGGCTACTGAAACAGACTCTTAACAAGCTCATGGGTATTTTCACTAGCCCGCATGTTTTGCTTTTAGAGTGTCTCATAAACAACAATGTGCTTACATGTAAAACGTGTATCCTGAGGCAATCTTGTCAGCATTTTGAATAAACAGATCTAATAATTTAACCCTAAACAGTTGATAAAATTAGACACAAATTGATACAGGTTTGCTTTCTGAATTTAATGATTTATTTCTTCCTGTCCTTTCATCTTTGCCGTACCCTAATATTTTGACTCGCCAGCCGGGCTACTTAAGGAATAGTTTGACCAGCCAAGCTGTTTTGACTAGCATTTCGCTACTGCATTTCGCTATCGGGCTACCGATAAAGTTGAACCCTGTTGACGCAATTAACCTTTTGTGCCCCATAAAATAGCCTAAGTTTTCCTATCATGTTTCGTTGACTCTTTGGATGTTTGTGGTAGCTGAAGTATTTTCGGAAGTAAAATGGATTCATTTTCTCAACAAATATATCATGATCAGTCTTGTCATCAGTCCTGAATTTTTTTAAGTACATCAAATCAAGGCTTGCGTTTACAAAATGTCCATTTAATAGGCCTTATGCCTCACAATATTCGATCTCAGGCTGTGCTCCGTGGTCATATATGGGTCGATGTGGCCGGCAGCCATAGGCGCCTTTACGTTCCAGCGGCCCGACCACGTTGTAGCCGCGTCCTTCGCAATTCAGCATACCAGCTGCGAGTAAGGATGATTAGCCTCCCAAATAATTATTATTATTAATATGCACTCGTATATTTTTGAATGTGACGGTTATCTGACCTACAATCAACAGCCAGCAGGTGATCGTTAGGTCAGGGAAGCAGACTAAGCAGACAGACAGGAAACCACTGTCCTGCAGTCTGGGTACATGACTGCCCAGCTGTAACTGGAATTTTAACATGTCCTCAACACGCATACTGTTAATATAAACAGCGCCCCCTTTTGTCTGCACACCGAGTCCATTCATACTCCTAGTCCCACATCTTGGCTACGTCCCGTGGTTGTGTCCCTCGTCACGTGACCCTGAGTGCCTGTAGCGTCCCATCCCTGCAGCCAATCAGCACCTCCGGTTCTCCGTTCTTGTCCAGGTCGGCGACGGCCATGGAGTTGATCCAATCGGAGGCCTCGTACCAATTCACCAACTGCAGACGGTTGTAGTAACCGCACATGGAAATGAAAACACATCAATGGTTTCTACGTCATCCAATCAATTTAAGTAATTAACATTTTCTTTTAAGTATACACACACCCTCGTTTAACTTCCAGGAATCTATTTTTACCTCATCCGGCTATTGACACACAACAGCCCACTGCTTTGAGAACATGAAAAGCCAATGTACAAATTTCGCATACATCCAAAAACTAACACCTTGCTTGTTTGACAGTAAACAATACTGCCTATAGCACCCTTTGAAATCATAGCACCTGGTATACTTTCATTTAAAAAGCCTCAGCGTTAGTATGGCAATTTCCATGCATGGACAGTTTGTAGTCCACATTATATTAGGGGACCACAATTACTCGACCATTTGCTATCAAAATGTAGGTAGTACAGTGGTCAGAAGACTGCAAACAGCCATTGCTCGAGCTTGCTGACTAGTCTTGTTGGCAGGGTGACTGATTATCCATGACATGCGGTAAGGCCAGCTGGACTCAGTATACATATTTTATTACACAAATATGTGGTTCTTGTCAGAGGGCTGCAGTTTGGCAAGGATTTTCAGAATCAATAGTTGAACTCTGGGGGCTCTCACCACATTATTTGGCAATGTTTGAATGAGGAACACGTGAATTTTCATTTTAGTTCCTGAAAATGGTAAACTGCTTTGCAGCAGATTGTCATCACACCAGCAAAACCTACAGTTGCCTTTATTTTCGCTTCTCAGAGGAGATTCAAGTCAATTACAAAAACTATGGGTTTACAACTGTCATAGCGAAACACTGTGTTCGTGGGCACCTGCTGCAGTGCCTGTTAAACGGTATCAGTGGTTGCACCGAGTTGACGTACTTGTATGAGTAACGTCAAGACTTTGATAGCATAACTGTGAATTTTAAAACACTATCTTCAATCCTGATAGGGTAAAAGGAAACCCCAAATCAACAATAAGCCAGTTCGGTTTTCAATGACCCGAGGTCCTTCGGGATAACATCGTTGACGTGATGTTACGCCATGTTACGCGCATGCCCATTCTGCTGGTAAGTTACACGCAAGCGTCGTGCACCGTGTTCATGCGCCTTCGAAACGTTCGATTATCCCGACTGACCCGTGGCCCATATCATTGTGCACATGCGCAGTTGAAATACCGAACTGGCTTATTGAATTGTTGAATTGTCTGCCTGAAACGTTGACTCCTCACCCACCTTGCGGTTGTGGTAGAGCATAAGACAATGACTGTGTCCAGCACACAGCAGGGAATCCAACTCATCGGCGTGCCCTGTTGCTATGGCGCCAAGGTGCATGATGGGAAGTTGGAAATTTGCATACTCGGTCGTGTGTATCTGAGAGAGAAACAGGAAAAATTATCTGTGGTTGCTCTGAATAATGGGCGTCCTGAGGTGGGGTGGGGGGGAAGGGAAGCCCCCTCCCTGGAAAAAAACATCAATAAAAAAAAGAGACTAGACAGCTACATGTAAGGCCAAAAAAAACCTGTTTTGCTTCCGATTACATGGCATTTGAAAATAGGGTAGGTAGGTAGGGAATGTTTGGTTTTTTTTGGAGGGGGGGGGGAGGAATTTGTTTTCTTCGTACATCATATGGAGGTGTCTGCGTGTAGTCAAGGGTAAAAGGTAGTAATTTATGGGTTTTTTTTTTTTTCCCGTCATTTTTCCCAACAACAATTAGGGGAGGGGCTGTCAAAATAGGTAAGGTACACGTAGGGTAACCAGAAGCAGATGTATTTTTTTTTTTTGGCTTAAGTTGATGGAGCACCGTGGTAAACGTACCCCCCCCCACCCCCCAATGAATGGTGTTCAATCAGACTCCAATGAATTGAGTAAGACCACATACCTGGAAATCAGTCATAATAATGATGGAGCCATCGTTGCCTCCCAGTGCCACTTGGCTGGCCGTTGCTTCCTGCATCTCAGATGTCTTCACTTCCTCCTTGGGCAGGAAATTACCACAGCACATCTGGATACGTGGGAAGAGAATGGTCCAAATGAAGTTAGATGCCAAGTTGTAGTTGAGTTAATCACAAGTCAAATCCAAAGACCTCAAGTAACAGGGGATGAATGCTGACAGAGGAATGCCCTTGTCAAAGTTCAAGTAGCTTAACATTTGACGTAAGACAGGATGATTTGTGATTGACTGGTGAATACTACAGCTCAATATGGGTTCAATTTCTACATCAGGAATATGACATCCTACAATACTCTTTGATATCCTACAGATAATAGTTCTTTAAATAGAGCTTGATTCACCTTGTGAGTAAAAGTACAAAGAATCAGGGATGCCGATGGGCTTTTGCTCCAGGACCTGAAAAATTTGACACGATCGCAATATGTCAAATATCCACGTCACAATACCACATACCTGTTCCGTATGTTGATTATGAATGTACAATACATACATTCGTGTATCGCCCCCTAGCATGATGATCACCATGGAGGGGTGCATGCACAATGATCCAACACTCGCACACAAGTACACTTAGGTTTGAAAACTATCGTTCTCTGTACAATATGAATGAAGTGAGTCTATGCAGAAAATGTACGTTTCAATGAGCGTACTCGATACGAGTCTAGCACGCTGACAACACGCAGGGCTCAACCAATTCTCTTTATCACACAATGCACCACAATTTTTCCTATTGGCTGAACGATGACATGTAGCCCGGTTTTCTCGTCTTTTTTTTCTTTTCTTTTTTCTGTGCACGCAGCACAAGGATTTATTTTTTCGGCCCGCACAGAGATGGAACACCAGATTATTTTTTTTTATTCAAAACATGAAAAAGCCGGAATTCCAGCTATGGGCTCCGTGCACAAGTACCCCCTCAATGGTAAGAAAGGGAGAGTTGGGGGAGAACACTTGGAGTGGCATTTGAACGCATTGCTGACGACGCCTGACGCTCATGCGAAGACATTATGGCTTTTGTGTACATTTAGAATAAATAAGTCGTGCTGCTTCGTGCTACATGTGTATATGCCGGAAAACTGCCATTCCCAAAAAAATGTGACAAATGGTTCCTACACAATGGTGTATTTGGGAGAAAATAACAAAGATTGCTCCAAGAAACAATAAAAACACTGTGTGGTTGGGTTAAAATGAAAGGTGTAGATCGCTAGAGTATAGCAAATACACTAGTCATGGAGACCCAACCAGATTTTTGTCGACGGAGCATAGCAATGACTGAGACTGCTCAATGGACAATGTTAAGCTTGGCTGCACTCACCGCTGTAATAACGGATGGTGTCTGTAGCGTCAGTACAATCAAACCCTGCTGGATGAAATGAAGGTTTCGGCAGTCGTCTGAGGCCAAGATGTAATTGCTCCGTCGGCCGGAGGAACTGACCAGAGTTGTTGCTAGGAGACACTTGACAACACTTGACCGACTCTCTGCCTACACAATAAAAAAAAACCCAAAGAATCCAAATGGACAAGAGTTTCAATTATAAAATTTAATTTGCCATCTTCAGGGTTCGACCTTAACTTTTTTTTTGTTACTCTTTCACTTTTTTTTCGCGGGCATTTTCACTAGCCCGCATGTTCATAAACAACAATGTGCAAACATTATAAAAGGTGTATCCTAAGGCAATCTTGTCAGTGTTTTTTAATAAACAGATCTAATATTTTAAACCTAAACAGTTCAAATTAGACACAAATTTATACAGCATTGCTTTCTGAATTTAATGAATTATTTCTTCCTGTCCTTTCATCTTTGCGTAGCCCAATATTTTTGACTCGCCAGCCGGGCTACTGAAGGAATAGTTTGACTAGCCCGCCGCTGTTTCGACTAGCATTTAGCTAGCGGGCTACCGCTAGCTAAATGCTAGCTAAATGCGAATCCTGCCATCTTGCACTTCTAGTTTAAAACCTAAATGCCAAATCAGACAAGCCCAAATTTCTAACCTACATCCAGCCCAGCCCAACTGAGCCGAGCCCAGCCCAGCCCAAAGTGACACCTTTAACATTATTATGTGGAATTCATACAAATCCTAGGTACTCTTGGAACAACGGCCTTCCTTTACCTGTACCTCCTGTGAGGGCAAGTCCAGTCTTAGCTTCCACAGGGGACTGTAAGGTAGCAGGGCATGGACGACTCCACCGGTATCACCAGAGATGACGCTCACATTACCAGCTGCAAAAACATGGATGAAAGCACAAGGTAAAATCATACAGCTACAGACCGCCGGTCGCATCAAGAAGATGTGAGGTGATGCAACTTGTGATTGACTTGTGATTAAAGGGAACATGTACATGTAATAGGATTTTTATGACTTAAATACATTTAAAAACAGCATTCTTGCCATGTTACTAAGACCTTCCACCTCCTTTTTAGTTTTTATGCTAATGAAAATGTCCATATTCATGAGCCAAAGCATGATGTAATTCAAGGCAGAACAGTAGTGTCTCCATAGCTTTGTGTACAAATATATATCAAATTTTTCTTCATTTTCTTGGAGTAAGTTCCACTTTTTACTTCTTTATCATGTTAAACAGCTTGTTAGGACAATAGTAGTGGCCAATATTTCTTCAAACTCTTGTTGTGGGTAATATTGAAGGACTTATTTTTGTACTGTCCATATGCACTTTTGACAAGGACTTCCTTGTGTGAAAAAAAGCAAAAATAGTGCTCTATTGTAAACATGCATTGATGAAAGGATTTGCTAAGAATTGAAAAACCACCACTTTCTTGTCACTTTCAATGAAAACAAGTATTAAAATTTGTATGTATTGTTGCAACACATACAAATGTGCATGAAAACAAGATGAGCTGAATTTCCACTGCATGTTTCCTTTAACTTGTGATTGACTTGTGATTGACTTATGATTGACTTGTGATTGACCCAAGATTGACTTGTGATTTAACTTGTGATTGACTTGTGCACAAGTTGTGACTGACTTGTGATTGACTTGTGATTGACTAGTGATTTAAATTGTGATTGACCTGTGATTGACTTGTGATTGACTAATGATTTAAATTGTGATTGGCTTGTGTTTGACTAGTGATTGACCAGAGATTTAAGTTGTGACTGGCTTGTGATTGACTTGTGATTGACTTGTGATTCTATCCATCATTAAGACTCACTAGCATCAGCATCCACCTGTAGACACCCAAGACTGTGTTCCGATAAGCTCTGTCTGCTCAAGATCTGGCCGTTACAGAAGATGGTCATGGTCCCCCTGGAATCGCCCGCTACCAGGTCTGCCGTGCTGAAGCGAGTGATGTCGGCCAGGACCAGCGATTGCACTGGTCCCCCTTTGGTCTCCAGGCAAAGATGAGGCTGTGGGCAGGATACCAGCGGAGGAGAAACACATGGTTAATTTAATGATTGAATGGATTAAAGGCAAGGTACATGTAGATCTGTTTATACCTTGACAATCTGAACAAATGAACAGATAGACTAAGAGCGTTAACTCTTTTCTAACCATCTGCAACTTCCATGCACCAACCCCTTGCTGCTTACCAAAGACGACTTTGTGGTAAGGAAAAAAAAATCACTTTTATAATGTTCAGTGTTTATAGCTTTTTGCCCTTCAACGACGTACTTTATAAACACTGTGTACTTCAGTTTTGTTCCGAGTGATTGTGAGAAAAAAATCACTAGGGTGGGACTCAAACCCACGACCTCCCGTTTACTAGTGCAGACGTTTTACTGCTTGACCACTGAGCTTGCTGGGGTCAGCTGGCTGGTTTGAATCAGATACTATAGCAGCGGGTACCGCAACGAAACTATTGATGGGATTTGCGTCGGGTGATGTAAAGTCAGTGTTAGGTTTTTGCCCTTCCCCGACGTACTCTGGTCGACAAGGAGCACAAGTGTCCACTGTTGGAAGCACCACACATGAGTTCCTTATCTAGATGCTCAACAGGCTTTGATGAGAACCTTCGTAGATAATAGATGTAGATGCACTGTATCCATCCATAATTTCAGGTATGCAATTTGGTCATGTGGTGAAATGGCTTGCAGTTTGATAAATGGGATCAGGTACAAAAACAGGTGTAACTTTCTCTTTTTTCTTGTTTTCTTTTTTTGCACAACATATGGCCTTGAGTTTACGTCATCTGAATGAGTAAAGCTCAAGGAACAGATTTTACACACACTGTATCCTGAGCATGATGGGACGTATTTTCAATGAAATTCTCCTTGAGACTACCGCATGACCACAAGGATGACGGATATCCGTGGAATGGTCTATTATTAAGTCCATACCGTGCAGTACTGCAGTGCATACGTGCACATCAGGGCAATTACTTACCTGTGGTTCTGCCAGCTCTTCTCCTGTGGAATGTCCTGATGGAATATGGTAGACCCTGATGATACCGTCCTCACAGCCCACAACGATACAGTCATTCTGCAAGCTATGCAACAGAGAACAACATTAAACGTAGAGTAGATCATTTGCCGCCATCCACAAAGTAACTGACGAAACTATCAATTGTGTATTGCCATGCGTAATCAACTGTTTATTATATTACACATTTAAAGAGGTCCACTTTATGCATCTTTTGGAAAGAGTCCCATATCTGGCCATCAGTAATTTTTCCCTTAAATGACCTATCATCAGAACTTGATAATATGTCATAAAAAATTAGCAGGGACAAATTTTAAATTTTTACTGAGAAACAGACTTGGAAATGTTCAGACCAGTCCCATGGGGTTTGTGCACAGGGTGACAAGTGATGGCCAGATGTGGGAATCTTTCCCATCTTTTTGAGCACTTAAGCCTAAGGTCTCGATCTGCTGGTGCACATCAAGATTTGCCGTGTTTGACAATTTTCCTTTCGGGATAAACATGTCATCGTATGTGTGCAAAAGCATTCTTGTACGCTATTTTTATCTTTCACATTTATTCCGAAAACAGAAATCGTCGAATCTTTAATGTTGTGCACCAGATTTGGAATAGCAAACGCGAACTGGCTAATTGCTCTATCAAGACAAGACATGCAAGAGTCTATGGTTAAAGTCATTGACAGTTAAACAACAAACAACACAGTTTGACCTACTCCTAGAACTATGAGCTGATGAGGCTCCACGCGGAGCCTCATTTTTTCTAGGAGTAAGTTTGACCATGGTTTGACTCAGTTTCCTTACCGAAAAAGTTTTCCAACAACAACTTGGTTGAATGCTTGCTTCAGTTTTGTCCTCCATAGAATTTGTAAATTTGTTTTATGGGGCATTTTACGTTATTCTGCTGTTTATATAAGGCAAAGGATATAATTGTTCAATAGAAATATGCCGCAAGTGAGTGTACATGTGTAACTAGAAACTGTACTGTGTTAAGAATCTGACTCTAGAACAAGATCCTAGAGAGGGCGCTAATAAAGTCTTTAATTCGAACTACAGAGGGCGCTACAAAGGTTTACTGGCGGGTGGATGCAAACTTGGTTCAGAGTAACCTTAACAATACTTTGGAAAATAATCAGTGAATAGACATTCGCCTAAAGAACGTGCAAAGTCGATGGACTCACGTGAGGATTTAGGTCTCAGTGATGATTTAAGCTCGGGGCTGAAAAGAGAAAACGTTAAAGCGCAAGCCAATTTGTTAAATATGTGTACAGTGTCAGGTACAACGGCAGCCTGCGTACGCGAGCTTTTTTTCTGACGCAATGTGACTTGTATAAATTTGTATTTAATGTTCGTCGTATGTTATGTATTTTTTCCTTATGAGTTTAACTGTACTTTAACATTATCTAATATTTTGTGTAATGGCACCCAGTTTTTCACAGGGCCTATACCCTGGGTAAAGAACTTTGGAAAATAAATAAATTATAAACTTCCTTTTGTTTTCATTGTCACTTTCTTGAAGTATTGAATTGCCTACACTAATATGGGCAGTTCTTGAAGATGAGTTCTTTTTCTGTCATTGTTCTGTTCACCTTGTAACGGGGCTGGTAAAGAGCCTGAAAGTAAAAGGTCTCGCGGCGAGCTTCCTGAACGTTCCTCACGCGGCCGGCCTATTCGGGCATACTTGGTTGCCTCTCGCTATAGAATAATTTCTAACCGTAATCACCCAAGAAACATTCATGTTGGAATTTTATCTTGGTATTTCTCAAGAAAGAAACAATGAGAAATCACTTGGAAATGGATACAAACAAGAATTGTATTTCTATTTCACATCCGGCATTTTCGTTTCCAGGTCTCCTTGTTCGTTTACGCTTGTTTTCACATCAAACATTTTTCGTAAATCTTCGGAAAGATTTAACTATAGCCGATGGGTTCTAGGTTTAGTCGGGCTGCCTCGAATGCAGTCCTAGCAGTCATTTCAGATTTTTTTTTTTTTGTAAATGCTACTGGGTCCTCCAAGTTTGATCAAAAAATGGTAAATCCTAAAAGATTTTGGTCTCTATATGTAAGTTCCAGTTTTCACCCAATGACTGCCACAAAATTATTTCATGAAATAATGTTCGTCTTTGTACAAGTACTGGGTTCGACTAGTCCACGCGTATTTTAGATTTTCGGAAGCGCCTGGTTATTTTTTGACACGATATTTCTCTTTCACGTCGGGCGATTCTTCAATTTCCATAAATTGAAATGCTATAGTAACAAATTTACAAAAATCTTTTTCTAGCGTCATTATCTCAAGAAATCAATGTACCAAAAATAACTGCAAATTCTGTAATTTTCGGACGTTAATTTTTCTGTTTAAAGGTTCCGGAAGCGCGCCGTCTGGGGTTAAGGTTTAGGATCTATTGTCTGCACTATTTTGTCAAGATTAATCGGCACCGACAGGGCCTCTGTGACTTAAGATAGAAGCAGGGCTAGTGGGGCATGGGGAGGGGAGGGGCATGGGCGTCGCCAGGATTTTTTCTAGAGGGGGGCAAAAAAAATGTTTGCCAAAAAATGCTTGTATTTCTCAACACATTCTCGATTTATCAGTTTTAGAGGGGGGCAGGAACATTTTGCCCCCCCCCCCCAACTCATTACATTTACACCACTTTGTCTTCGCGCCTCTTTTTTTTTTTTTTTTTTCTTTTTTTTTTTTTTTTGTGGCTTTTCCAGGGGGGGGGGGGCAAGTGCCCCCCCTTGCCCCCCCCCTCGCGACGCCCATGGGGAGGGGGCTTTCCATTGCGGTTATTCTTGCTAAAAACGCATTCACCCTCCTCAGCTCCCTGCAGAGCATGGGGTCAACCCGATGTTCCCCACGAATCCTCAGTCCCTATGTGTTCCCCAGTTACCTGTGTTAGGGGTTAGGGTTATAGAGTTAGGGATAGGGGAACATAGGAAAAACGATCTCCCCGCAAAAATTCTAGGTCCGCCCCTGATGAACGCACATGATGCCTTTTCGAAAAAGCCTACATAATCACGCTGTTAATCGTTGCGTAACGATATAGGTTTAGCACACGTATAGGGTTACGACTAATGAAGCTGCCGTATATAAATTGTTCCAAACGTAACAAATGAAAACAGTTGGCTCATTGCTGCCCGAAATATATCAACTTCTGTTCGTCCATGGAGCTAGATAAAACAAATGCACTCAACAATGTTCAATGTCTCTCCGCCTATTTAGACAAATCGTTTTAGCAGAATTCTAAGGAAGCTGAATAGCCTAGTAGTTAGATTCGTCGTCCACAAATCGCGGAGCCCGGGTTCGAATCCCGTCGGCGTCTTTTTGCTTTTTCAACGCACGCATTCAGTTATTATATATAAGATGTTTAATTTCCCATCGTAAATTACCAACGGTACCTTAGCTTAATCGGTAAGCACTGCTGCTGGTACTGTCCGTGAGTTCCAGGTTGGCGCCTTCGTACAGGTTCAGGGCATGTGGTCCACTCGGAGGATCAGGGCTTAGGGGCCGCCCTGTTCCTCCCTTAGCTCTTTGCTTTTACATGGTGCCTGGCCCTCCGGGGTTATATGGATGGATAGGGAAGGAAGTGTGTATTGGTCGGGGACGCCGAGACCCCGGAAGAGAACTAAGGGATTGGCTGGGGCATTGTTATGGCTCAGACCGATCCCTGAAAGCTTGACTAGCACATAACTTTTTGATTTTTTTCAGCCTCTATTTTTTTAATTTTTTTACTTTGGTTTACTTTGATATTTACACATGTGCTCGGCAGGTCTCCGGTAGCATTAAAAACGAAACAAAGGTCTATATCATAGATTAACGAATATTTTATAACTGACTGTAATAAAAAAATTAAGTTTCGTTCAATCAATATGACTGTATCATTAATGGCGCAATTTCCAATTGACGTAAGAAACGCCATATAGGCCTATACAATTTACATTTTTCAAATAACGTTTCTTTAATATTGTGAACATTCCTAACAAACATAGTGATTCGCAAAATAGGAAGAAAAAAAAAACCCTCACTAAGAAAGCCCGTAAGTGCCAACTTTTTGGGGGGGGGATTTTTTTTTTTTTTTTAATTGTTTTTTTTTTTGGAATTGTTTTTTTTGGGGGGGGGTATTTTTTTTTAAACTTTACGAAACGAAGGTTTGGTACACGGGCATTGCCGTACTTCATGTCCATAATGTACGAGAACGATTTCAGGCCATAGCGGAAGTGTCGTTTCTTGGTCCATGGTTTCATAAAGGCCACGCAGTCTATTTTTAGGAACTTTTGGATTTTTTTGTTTGAATTTGTTTTGTTTTTTTAAAGTTTTTTTGGTAAGGGTTTTTTTTTGTTGGTATCTTTTTTGTTTTGTTTAATTTTGTTTAATTTTTTTTATTTATTTATTTTTTTCACTCCCCTCAAATGTCCATTTCATTAGGCATTACTTTAGTTTGGGACTAAGTTCTGACGAAATAATTGCTTCTCTTGCTTGTAGTCATAATATCATTCTCGGCATGGGGTCACGTGTGGGGTGGCATCTCAGGGGAAGGGCGCCGCTGACGGCAGGTACTGAGGTAGGTAAAAAAAATCCCCCCCAAAAAATACAAAAAAATTACAAAAAAAATTACAAAAAATCAAAAAACAATCCACACAAAAAAAAAATTAAAAGAAAAAAAGGCCCTCACTAAGAAAGCCTTAGTTTTTTTCGGGGGGGGGTTGAGTTTTTTTCGTACCTCGCCCTTAAAACTGGAAATGCAAAATTGAAAACAAAGTCATGCAGTGGAACTCAAGAAGGTACATTTAGAATTCTTAAATGCCATTAAATTGGGCTTAACAGAATTAACTGTCATTGACAGGCAGGTGCGGATCCAGAGTTGTTTTTTTTTTGGTGGGGGGTGGTGGTGGTGGTTGGGGGCTTGTACCATATGTTCAATGGGGGCGCTGTTCGTATCCGACGATTATTATCACCATTATGTCAGAATAATGTACATGATTATACCACCGTAACAAGCTGGTTCTGTACGTATTTGGTGCAAGGCGGACATTATTATTTCCAAACAAAATTGGGGTGTCGGAGGAGAGGAGGAGGGGGGGGGGGGTTTCGCAGAGTGGCAAATTGCAACCGGCCACAGCTTTTAAGAGCGAGCCAGGCGGGGACGCGTGAAGCAAAATCGGCCCAGTCAGAAAAAGCGTGTCACCTATTAGTCGGAAGGAAAGGAATGAAGAGTGCCACCTACTGACCGATACTTATGTCCGCTTTAAAGGTTGTAGACCAGTAAATATACTGCCATAGAATCAATGATAAATGCCCCCACATCCGAAATTCAGGAAAAAATACTCACACTCTCCGAAGCATTCGAGACACACATCAAGTTGAAGCGTATTTCTTCATCTTTCATTTTCTTATCAATTTGCGGGGGGTCAACCGATGACTTTAGGAGAAATTTCCATCCGAAGATGATCACCGCTTTAAGTAGTCCTGAAGCACGTCCCCTTTTAAAAAACGATGCCTAGGCCTATACTCCATTGCAAAACAGAGCGCATTTAGGTCCCAAATTTCATCCAAATCGTACAGAACTACAAGCTTACAGTTCTGTGCAAGGCTTGCACTCCTTTTTTTTTTTACGAACCCTCAAGTTCATGTCGAAAAATGTGCTCAAATAACGAAGAATTTGAGGGCATGCCAATCGTGATTTGGCCGGCGTAGCCAATTTTGCACCGATTTACTGGTATGTATTCTTTAAAAAGCTGCAGCTATAAAAATTATATCTTTATAAATAGGTCATTGATAAAGTTACCCAGAAATACATCCCCACTTCATACACAAGATTCTGTGAAGCTCATCAGCCCTTCAAGGCCCAGCGCCCTAGGCCCTGTTTGCAGGGGTGGGGGTGGGGTGTACTAGCGGAGTTCTATGATGCACGTCATGAACAACGCCTTACGTTTTAATGTATTTTTTTTTAGAATTAAAAGGATGAGAACGTACTGCTCACATTTTTTTTCAGGATAAGAAATGTTTGATTAAAGGTTAATGAAAAACTGTTGGAAACAGCGAACGGAAAAAGGCATGATTTACCGTGCAAATCCGTGAAAAAATACTTTCCTTTTCTAAAGACGTCCATATAATGTTGAAATAGTTATGACGGAGTTGAGAAAAGAGAAGTCAGGCGCGGGTACAGAAGGGGTCGAAACACCCCCCCCCCCACCCGACATAAAAAAACCCAAGAAATATGTATAATTATTTTAATAATGACACGGTCCGCCTGTCCACAACAATTGGATATGAACATCTGACCGGCCTGGACTGTACAAACCGGGGGGCATAGGGACTGGGGAACAGGGACCGGTGAACGCACCCACGAGGCCCCCTAAGTTGAATTGGACCCGAGTTACCCCATTACAACAATGGAAGACGATCACAACTTGACAGAAGTCTGATCTCTTTTTTTCTCTCTTCCAAATGTGTCCCCCCCCCCCCCCGAATGCGGCCGGTCGAGTCCCGTCCACAATAATGTTTTTCTGTAACCCTAGTATGGTAAATGACCAAAATGCGCATGCGTCAGTATTTAACCGAATAACCTCCCTTTATTAAACAAAAAAAAGGCATCCAGAGCCATGTGGGGTGGGCGGGGGTGGGGGAGCGGCGAGGCTTGAAGGTTAAATATATTTCATTGATTGGTATAGGTCTTGATTAAACAAAATTTAAGAAAGACAATTGACTCGAGAGATTATGTTCCACACAATGCTTTAAACTTAAAGGTAATTAAATGACTTTACTATCATGACTATCCGGTTCATAAGTGACTTCGTCATACACGCGCACGCACCACTGATTACGAGCGCCCATTGGATAAACACTCAAGTTGCGTTAATTTCCGGTTCCATGGTGCCATGCTACACCATCATGTCCCCATACGTACGCACGCGGTTGTACCTGTAAATGTATATAATGATAATATGATGATAATTTGGGAGGCTATAATCATCCGACTGGC
Organism: Patiria pectinifera; assembly: GCA_029964075.1. Taxonomy (NCBI): domain Eukaryota; kingdom Metazoa; phylum Echinodermata; class Asteroidea; order Valvatida; family Asterinidae; genus Patiria; species Patiria pectinifera. The sequence goes on along the minus strand of CM057142.1, from coordinate 18,753,338 downwards.
AGCTGAGAAGCTAAATTGCGACCACTTAGACGCGGCTACAACGCGGTCGAGTCGCTGGCATGCAAGGGCGCCGGCGCCTCCGGCCGGCAGCTAGCAACATCTTACATCGACCATCAAATACAACCACGGAGCACAGGCCAAATTCATTAGACTACACACACGTGCTGTATACCGTGCGTGATTGGATGAAAGTTTGTGTACAGCAGCCAGTGCTAGTGCGCAGTCTACTTTCAGAAGACACGTACACTCGAAACTGCGCGTACGTACTGTAGTTGAAGTTGTACTTTTTTTTTTAATATGCATGGACGGATATTTATGCATGATGCGATGGGACGATCAAGCACTTGGTCCGGTCATGCCCGTGCCGCTATCTCTCGCGCAATCTCCATCAAATGCACCGGTACCGCGTATCCAGCTATCTCGGGGCCGCTTTATTTCGTTCAGTAACTTCAGCCACACTTCATTCTCCCACAAAAACGTGTTTTTTTTCTTGAAAAGAAATGCTACTCAAAATGTTATTTCGATAGGTGTGTGTACAAGCTTTACATTCACTGTGTGGACTTCCGAACAAACGCTGATCCACAGATCCACATAAACCAGGTAGCAGCGACGTTGTGATGTGTGGACTTCCCCACGTCCACACAGTGTTTCCCCCTTTCTGGAAAATAGGTTTAGAGGCGTTTTTGGGTTAGGTTTATCCGTGGCAAAATGAAGAGAATCACTAAAGGCAATCAAAGAAAACAATTTGGGTGAAAACTCGGAGTTTTCACAGTGTGAATAAAGAGAGTTTTTTTTCACAGGTTTTTCTTAACTACACGAAAACAAAAGAATGTTTACACTACGTATGTAACGTAAAACTGGGTGTGCTTGGGTGTGTGTTGGGGGGGGGGGGGGAAGGGGGAAATGTCCTGCAAGCCCTGTCCACGTCTGCAACTCAATTCAGCTCGTCCTTCGCTCTATATCGCTGCACTACATCTTCAAAATGGGGTCATAAAATTGAAAAACGGACCGTGAAATTTCAATTCAATTCAATACGCATCCTGTGTCCTATATAGTCACTCAATGATCCAAATGACGTGCACGTATTTAATTATTTAATATTTACCTCTTGCTCACTGAAATTGTACATAAAAAAAATACGATGATATAGAAATATAAGGTTCGCAGTAATTGCGGGTCGATGAACCCCCACTAATTACAAAATTCTACTCGACAAATTCTTCTAATTACAAAATCGACTTCGATGTTGTCACCTCTCATCGAGAACATACAAAATACGATGGACCATATTACAGCAAACAATGCATAATTTATTTTTTTTTGCCCACAGTCACGGTGCATGCAAAGCCACGTAAATAATGAATGAGAACAAGTATTCCAAATTCCCGGGTGTGTGATTAATGTCAAACATGTTCACCATCACTTTTCCAACCAGGAAATATAATATGGAAGGGGGCGAATGAAAAAAAAATGCCAGGCGCTAAGAACGTCGGGATACCACTGCGCTCACGACAAGCTGGCCAGTCAGTACGTGACTAGCTCAACAGCGCAATGCACCGGTCACATGGGATACCAGACGTAACGCGACACCCTTGACTTTGTGTACGTGAGCAAGCTTAACCTGGAATCCATACTCTTTCGGCGAACCCATAAGCGCACGTCAATTTTTTTGCCGCCAAATCCAAGTTCCCCAAGTTCAATCTGTTGAAATAAAAGTGTATTAGTTTGATTTATAGAGAGAAAAAAAATAACGGGGGTCGTTTTTAAGAGGGGTCAACTGCAAAGGTAACTTTTCTTAGAAGTTGAGCCGGAGCCGACATTATTTACATTTAATATCTTTTGTCAGATAATCGATTTATGGACACACTGCATGACGCAGGATTTCGGAATGTCAAGACCGTACGTGCATCCGCAACGCGAATAACATATCTAAGTAGCCTGTCTCCCAGCGCGTTTCGGTGCTCAAGTCCATGCACAGTTCGCCCCACGCAGTGCATGTGGAGCGCGCGCTTGAATTTGATGCATTGCGCACTTTGCACGTCCGACATATCGAGGACAGCATTGCACTAATCCCAGCTCGCTTTTTGTCTGACACTTGTTCGTACTGTTCGAAATGGTAAGTTCACTGTTCCATTTACTAAGATGGGGCGTTGTTATTGTGTGCATATGGTGTAGCCGTAAAATAGACTGTTATGAAGAAATACCGAATTATTTTTCAGGTTAAAAAATGTTTCAAAAGTGCTGGAGAGATCACACGTGTCACGTGTGTGGGTTGTCGTAGGCGCGGCGAACAACTTGCCGCTAACTTTTTGACATTGTACAATGACAGTGTCAAAAAGTTTGCATGCGCCATGCAGTATTGACTATTGTCCTACATTTGTGTACTTTGTTAAAGTTTCTAAGTTTGTTTTGGGGATGCATTTGTAATGAATGGTGTATATTTTTTACCCTTATAATATTGCCCTGCCCTGTCTTATGAATTTTCTTCTAATGTTTTTCGGAAACAATTATCCGTCAGAGCCCCTAAAGTTACGCGGTCGTATTTCTACGCACTCGAATTAAATTTGCGTTGGACAACGCGCGCGCGTTGCAAGCGTTACCTGCGCCGATTATGGAGGGTCGAGGATACAATTAGGCTAATTTAGGCTACTTAGTTTTAAAGTTTTACGTGCATATAGGATCTAGTAAATTAGAGCCATGTTCTGCAGTGGTCGTGATGAGAACATGATCATGCTTGATAATGAAGGCCGCGGGAAAAGAAAAAAAAATTCACCCGACTCATTTCCTGTTTTTAATAAAATGAATAGGGTCTAACTCTAAGTACATTTAAAACTGTTAATTATATTCGGGAGATGATTTCTGCTGCATCACTTTATTTGCCCCAAAATGTTTCATTTTCCTTCCTCCATTTAATCTGGATGTTGTGAGGTTGGCCCAGGGCCAGGCTTCTGATTTAAGTGATTAGGGAAATATTCCTATATCTGGCCATCACTAATTTTTCCCTTCAGTGACCCATCAGTATCAGCCATCAGGAAGTGATGATAGGCCCAACGTCCTAAAAAGTCAAATTCAGCAGGAAAAATATGAAGTATTTACTGAGAAAACACTTAGAACTTTTCAGACCAGTCTCATCATAGGGTTTGTGCACAGGGTGTCAAGTGATGGCCAGATATTATGATTAGGCCTGCTCATTTGCAAGTGAAACATTTTGTATAATTAACATGAATGTATTTGTTCCCCTTGGCCCTTTCTTTCAATTGTACAATTCTGTTTTATGCCTTCAACTTAAGTTTACAATGAAGGTTTGAACATAGGCATAGCCTTGGCCTAACTCCCCAAAAAACCCAAATGTAGTTAAATTTTGAAGTAGCCACTTTATGAAATATTTGCCTTTTCTCCCCTTCCATCAGGCAGATCAGCTGACCGAAGAACAAATAGCAGGTAAGGGTTAGATCATGCATCAAAGGCATGCTATTATTAAAGCTAGTTGTAGAAATTATGACCATGCATTATATATTGTTGATGTACCCTAACGTGGCGCGGCCCCCAACGTGGCACACTTTGATATTTTGCCTAGAGCAAAAGTTTTAACTGAAATTTCACAGAAAGTGAAATTTCATCAAGTTCTAAACACTCCTGTTCATAAATCACGAGTTTGTTCACCCGTAACAAAGTTACAAGAAAAATTTATTTTTGCGTGATTTTCCGATTTTATTTTCAAGTGCAAAGTGAACCCTTTGAAAATGCCCCGAAAAATAAGAAAATAATTTTCTGACAAACATCTGGCTGGGTATGTAAGTAGAGATAATATTTATTTATCAGAATTTATCAAGTTTACAGAAATTCTTAAATGTTAATCTGGAATTTTCCGAGATTTATTCAAGTGCGCCATGTTAGGGAACACTCCGCCAATTTGTGCCCAATTTCCGGACGCCACCGATTTTGAATTTCGGATTAAATTTTATGAAACCGAAATTGTTCACAGAGGTTAAATAACAAGCATTAATAAGGTAAAAGTACTAGTATTTTACTGCATGAATTTGAGGTTTGTCAACAAAGAGGTTTGGCAACACTATACAAGGAAATTTGGGTAAGCTTCGAAGTGCGCCACGTTAGGGAACACGACTATATAACCAGATTCAACCCCCCCCCCCCGTTCAAAATACTCTCCTTTTTGTGATGTCAAATTCTTCCACATTTGTAACAATAACAAGCTAGCTAGGCCTACCACAAACTACATGCAAACTACATGCTGGTTTTGAAATTGTAGGGATCAGATCATGGGCCATATTATATCCACTTCTCATCGGCACCCCATCCATTTTTGAAACATAATACTGTTTTAGCTGCAGTGGATAACATTCATGTATTTGACTTTTTTATTGTCTGGGATACTCTTTCAAGGTTTATTCCACTAGATGAATACAAAATTTGATGATTAGCCAGACATTTGAAAGGCTTCTAAAACTGGAAGAATGTACTATACCCAAGGCCGGTTAAAAAAAAAAGAGTTGGATTTCATTTCCTTGTCAATAAATATGGATACATATGGCACAACTAAATAAAATAAACCTCTATAAAAAAAAAAAAAAGCTTAAGAAGCTAAGGCCAAAAAAAAAAGTCTCCGGTTTCTGGTATGGAGCTTGTCCTAAAAGTGGTGCAGCGACGCGGCTTTTTTTTTTTTTTTTTTTGACTATTTTTTTTCCTTCAAATGTTGGCTGATGACTGCAAATGATGGCCAACTAAATTTAGTGCAAAATATATGGGAGCCCAGAGTGGCCACATAAGGCTTTACTCGAACATAACCCCATAAAAAAATGTTAAAATTGTGCAGCAGCAGGATTCCAGTCAAACCAGTGAGTTTGGCGTCATCTTACATTGAAAACAAAACTACGCGCGCATACCAGAAACCAGAGACTTTTTTTTTTTGGCCTAATGTTTATTCCTCTAGTTATTATCATCATCATTAGGAAATATTAGTGTAAATTTCCCGGCCTTTTGTTTTTTTGAAATACTTAATTTTTGAAAAGCTGTTTTAAATTCAGGCAGTGTCGTATATCACAGTCAGTGAAATTCTAGTATTTTATTGAAAGAAGTTTTCAGTCAGAGCAAGCCATCCCAATCTTCCTCCACAGAGTTCAAGGAGGCGTTCTCCTTGTTTGACAAGGATGGCGACGGCACCATCACCACCAAGGAGCTGGGAACAGTCATGAGGTCACTGGGTCAGAACCCCACTGAGGCTGAGCTGCAGGACATGATCAACGAGGTGGATGCTGATGGTAAGTCAACAAACACTGCTGGGCAAATCTACCCATGGACCATTTACACAGGGGGTGGCATGGGGGGGGGGGAGGGGGTTATAAAAAAAAAAGGGAAAAAGGAAAAGGAAAATGTCAAAAAGGCCAGAGCAATTTCAGATATTTAAAGTTAGTGAATTTAACAGTAAAAAGTGCTTAAAGGTGATATACAACATTCCTAACATCAAAAACACAAAACTACCAAATTATTAAGAAATACCATATTTGACTGGAAGTGCATGATAGGCTGAAGCATCCTGTGAAATCATGGCACTTGATGTGCTGTCATTTTCAAGAAAAGTGGACATTTTGTTTCCATTTCCAAAGATGGTCGGCCAACAGATCTTTGGAAAAGAATTGACTTTTTTCAAATACTGCCCCCAATTTACCAAATTTTTTAGTCTTTTAGAATTTTTTTTCCAGCATCCATGAACGCAAAACTTTAAACAGGTCGGTGTAACAATATTTGCTATAAAATACTAACCCCAAATCTATCCATTTCTAAAAATTACAGCAAAATTACCTTTGAGGATCTTAAGCTATATTGTACACATTTTGTATTTTGAATAGTTGCCCCAAGCATAAATTGATGGCTCCCAAATATTTTTTTTAATGTCACAGCTGGCCCTAGTCTGGGGAAAAAAGGTGTACTACCCCCACCCCCCCCCATTCCCCCTCACTCCTCCCCCATGACTCCACACCTTCATCCATCAATAATTTCTTGCTACACTACTAAGATGAGGAATGTGGATTTACCAATTGCAATTCGGATGATGAAGGAATTTCATTATGACAATGTAAATATATGCTGGCTTTAGTTTTAGCCAGAGCAAATTATAATGTATGAATTTGAAAACAGTTTCCAAAGTATCTTTACACTTTATCAGAAGGCCTGATCTTTTGGATACAATCCTTTTCTACAATTTTTTTTACAGAAAAAAACAGGGTGTTGAAATGAAATATTTTCCCATTAACGTGTGCCAAGAAAGCAGCATTTCCAAACTCAGTTCCACTCAGTTTGGTTTGTTGATCCCCCCCAGGAAATGGTACAATAGACTTCCCCGAGTTTCTGACGATGATGGCGCGCAAGATGAAAGACACAGACAGCGAGGAGGAGATCAGAGAGGCCTTCAGGGTTTTCGACAAGGACGGCAACGGATACATCAGGTGTGTACACTTGCCTGATTACCTCTCAGCTTAATTTCACAGCAATGCATTACCGTTGAGGTAAAAGGTCAAAGCAGGCCCAGCCAACTATGACGATTCTCATTCTGTGGTTATTCAAATGTGAAAGGGAAAGATCACTGTGCAGAATGATTCGTGTGACAAATGTTTTGGCTTTTGTCAGACAGTTTTCTCAGTCATGTAACCTTTTCAGAAACGTATACCTTCATTCACACATCAAATGAGCAAAATATCTTACAGGCTTGTCAAGTAACATTTGTTCTCTTTTCTGATTTTTTTACCCAAATCACTAGAATTTGCCGCGAATATTTAATTAAGAAACAATTGAAGTCTTTTCAAGCACATGGGTCTTACAGACTTGTCGAGTAACATATGTTCACTTTTCTGAATTTTAACAAAAATCAGTAGAATTTGCCAAAAATATTTAATTTATAAACTTTTGAAGTCTTTTCAAGCAACAAGGGTCTTACAGGCTTGCCAAGTAACATTTGTTCTCTTTTCTGAATTTTAACAAAAATCACTAGAATTTGCCAAGAATATTTAATTTATAAACTTTTGAAGTCTTTTCAAGCAACAAGGGTCTTACGAACTTGTCGAGTATCATTTGTTCTCTTTTCTGAATTTTTACAAAAATCACTAGAATTTGCCAAGAATATTTAATTAAGAAACTTTTGAAGTCTTTTCAAGCAACAAGGGTCTTAAAAGCTTGTTGAGTAACATTTGTTCTCTTTTCTGCATTTTTACACAAATCACTAAAATTTGCCAAGAATATTTAATTAAGAAGCGTTTTCAAGCACACACAGTTTTATATTTAAGCCAATTATACAACTAATGCCAGATCACTCAAGTGAATTCCAGAGATGGCCGAGCAATGAGTTTCTTTCCAATGGAAATATTTGCATTTATGATTTATGCACATTTTTGTTATCATCCACGCAGCGCTGCCGAGCTTCGCCACGTGATGACCAATCTTGGGGAGAAGCTGACGGATGAAGAGGTCGATGAGATGATCCGAGAAGCAGACATCGATGGAGACGGCCAAGTCAACTATGAAGGTGCATAGGCCTACAACTTGTCTTTATATTAATGCCCTTTTTTATAGTCACTAAAGTTTTGTCAAACATTGTGAACTCAAATGATCTCCAAGTGTACAAACTGTGATGAAATTTGCAGTTAGTAGTGAATCATCACAACTTAGTCCCAGTGAATACTGCCAAAATATACAGCCTGTCTCAAAAAAAAATGGTACAATCAGAAAAAAAATTGGTTAAATATGAAATTTCAAAATAAGTCATTCTTACTTGGCATAATATTAAAGAACAAAGACTGGGCTTTCCAATAGTGTTTGTTTGATCTTATTTGCTTTTGTCAATTTAGAGATATAATCAATTTAGTGCGATACACCAAAATTTGAAAGGATTTTGTGCCACTTTTATGCATGGGCAGAGTTGTTTCAAGTACCATGCTGTCTTGAAGCTCACACCCAGAAAGTGGCACAAACTCGATGTTTGTGTTCCGAAATAAACTGGAGTTATCTCTGGATTGACAAAAGCAAATGAGATGAAACAAAAAGTATTGGAAAGCCTGGTCTTTTTTTCTTTAATGTGATGCTCAAAACGACTTACTTATGTTGAGATTTAATATTTAAAAAAAAAAAAATCGTTTTCGATTGTACCATTTTTTTTTAGACGGGCTGTATTTAAGACTGACTTGGAGAATTCTGTAGTTATCTGCCTTAAGCAGTCAATCTTTGTTTAAGCTGTCCTTTTGAACCTGTGTGCCCACCTAGGGATTCACAGTATTTTCGTTTTGGATAGTCTACAACACAGCATAAGTTCAGACTCTAATTTTGAGCAGTGTGACACATGGAAAAAAAAGTAATAGAAACTGATGACAGCTTCGAAGAGGGAGCATGGGGTACTAATTATAATTTTGTGGTGCAGGCTGACTGTACTGACCGAGAGTTTATCTTTACTTCATGTAAATAAGACAATTTAAGCTTACCCTCCACCCCCACCTTCCACCCTAAAAAACAAACACACACCCACACAAAACCCAAATTAATGTCAATTTGGGATGTCAAATGAGCAAATAGCACTTTGAGGTACGTTTATGTATTACAGTGAAACTACACAAAATGGGCCTTTCATGCTCTTTTCCTCAAAGCTTTTAGAAAATGTAGCCTATTGAAAGCTTCTAGTAGAGCTGGACCCAGAGTGCATATAATTCTACGGCAATCAATACATGGCTATTCACTGGAGCTCTGTTCATGCATGTGGCCTACACAGTGGGCCGGATTCAGCCCAATCACATAACGGAATAATCATTTTTCAAACTTTTTGACCAAGGTGAGATTAAGAAAGTCTAATTAGCAAGTAACAGTCAGTGACTGAGTCAGTCAGCATTGGTGTAGCAAGGGAGGAGGGCAAGGGGGTGCTCTCCCCCCTGGAAAAGCAGCCCCCAAAAAAAATTAGGAAGAAAAAAAAAGAAAAAAAAAAGAGGCGCAAAGTCATAGTGGTGTAAATTTAATGGGTTGGGGCAGGGGGACAAAATGTCCCTGCCCCCCTCTAAAACTGATCAATCGAGAATATGTAGAGAAATACTGGAATCTTTGGGGAAGAATATGTTTTGCCCCCCTCTAGAAAAAATTCTGGCGACGCCCATGTCAGTCATTCAGTCAGTCAGGTGCAAAGAGGACTAAGGCCAAAAAAAAAGTCTCCGGTTTCTGGTATGCGCGCGCGTCGCCGTAGCCATGCGCGTCGGCAAAATGAAAAGTTTTTTTTTCAATGAAAGATGATGTCTCAAAACCGCCAAACTAACTTGTTTGACTGGAATCCTGCTGCTGCACAATTTTAACATGTTTTTAGATGGGGTTATGATCGAGAATAAGCTTTATGTGGCCTCTCTGGTCTCCCATAATATTTGCACTAAGTTTAGTCGGGCACCATTTGCAGTCATCAGCCGACATTTGAAGCAAAAAAAACAGGTAAAAAAAAAAAAAAGCTGCGTCGCCGCGCCACTTTTTGGGCAAGCTCCATACCAGAAACCGGAGACTTTTTTTTTTTGGCCTAATGGCTGACCAGCAAAAAAAAGTAATTCCTTGGAATCACTTACTAAAGGCAAAGCCAAATTAATTGACACTGCTTTCTTGTTTTGTTTTGTTTTTCTCAGAATTTGTGACCATGATGACATCGAAGTGATCAGGAGGCAGTAAGCTGCTGTAATAGCTCTGCCTGTTTCAGCCTGTTTGATTTACATTCACCCACCGTGGAAGATAAGCAGCTGGGACAACATCAAGACTTGCCTCTCTCTTATTATCTGACTGTAAAATATTTTTTATCTTCGTTATCACAGCTGACTCGATATCGCAAAGGAAAATAAAGGGACTGAGGACAAATCATTTGATCGGAATTTTTACCATTTACCATTCTCTTGATTGGCTACGAGCCACTACAGGGTGAGTCAAAATGAACGAAACCCATATGTCGGGACCATTTTTTTTTTTTAGTGAAGTTCTGCATGTAGCACTTTCAAAATCTAGGATATAGAAGCCCAATTCAAAAGCTTTCTTTTAGTACAAGAATCATTCAAGTCACTCATGTACTTTTCAAGTTATGGAATTTTAACACAAACACCGTTTTGAAGTTCTGTCCACGGATCACAAAAAAGATAAGTGTTTTTTTTAAGCAGAACGAAAACAATGCACATATGGATGTATGTGAATTGTTTTCGTTTTGCTGAAAGAACACACCTTCTTTGAAAAGTACATGAGTGATTTGAATGATTCTTGTACTTAAGGAAAGCTTATGAATTGGGTTTTCATATCCTAGATTATGAAAGTGCTACATGCAGAACTTCACACAAAAAATGGTCCCGACATTTGGGTTTCGTTCTTTTTTGACTCGCCCTGTATTAAACATTTTCTATATACATGTATGTAAAACGCAATAATAAGTACTTTTTACCATCTTATCTTGCCAAGGTCTGTCACGTGATTATCCGCGTTCTTCTTGTTTTGTAATTCGGCAAAATGAAAGTTAAATTTGTAATAGGCCTAAGAATTTGATGGTTATCACAATTTTCATGTTGTTTATTGTACTTTTTGGCATATTCACTTTTTGATTCCCTTAAGAAAATTAAAAATTATAAGTGAAGGCTGAATATGTACTTTGTTCATCTAGTCCTTGTTTTAAACTCTTGTTTTTGGGTTTTTTTTTTTACATGTATTCATATTTACACAGCCATATTTATTAATTAATCACAGCTTTTATGTAAACCGTAAAGATATGGTGTATTTTGATTTTTGTTTTGCAGTCGCTTAATTTTTGGTTTGTAATTTTGCTTTAAAATGCTCCATAAAGGATATGAAGCTGCCTACTTCATTTTTATTTGTATTCCAGTATTTTAGGATTTTGTTTTGTTTTAAGCTTTCCTATGTTTAATCGAAACATTGCTTTATTTCTGCATTCATAATTTTTTGACATAGTTTGAGCAACTGTTGAACTTCGCAGACCCCCCCCCCCAATATTATTAAGGATAAAATTTGTAAATAATTACGAAGGAGTCGTAACCAACATAACCAATTTTGTGATGTTCGTTAGTCGTTGAGAGCTGTTGGATTGGTGTTAGCTATGACAGTGCCACCAAAGTCATTGGATTTTTTATTCCCACATTTTAATATTTGCATTTCCCACAAATTGTCATTTGCATCTTTGCTGAACATTTATCTACATTTATGTAATCTCTACTTTTTGTATTACATTAATGGTTAATTAAACCGATTTTCGAAAGATCTTTATCCTTTTCGACTTCTGAATCGTGCGTTCTCGGTGTAAGATTATTGTGAAGATTGGAAAATAGTTTAAAGGGACATGTAATGTTATCTGTTTTAATGCAATCCTTGAAAATGCACCTTTGTGTCCATTTAACTTTATTATAAATTTCATTTTGCCATTTTTGACTAAGGGCATTATGAAGCCTTTTTGGCTTTATGTCAATGCAAATTTGCATATTCATTAGCAAAAGTGTGATGCCATTTCAGGCACAAACCTCAATGTACATATAGCTATTTCAGCACGCAAATTTGCCAGAATTTTGGATATTTTGCTGTCCGTCGTCAATTGTTCTTTTCTTCGATCATTCGTTGTTTCAGTACATGACAGTAGCCAAATGAGTAACGTTTCCTCACAAATGTTTTTAATGAGCAATTTTTGGGTTCACATTTTGAGCAGAAAGCCCCTATTAACATAACAGTGTCTTTCTGTAATGACATCACAGCAGCAGCGCCCTCATATGTCAGGAAAAGTTTGGAACATTTCAAATGTTTAAAGATGTGCACTTTTCAATACGATAGTTTTCATACGCTTGAAGGGGAGTAGAAATTGCACACAATAATGTTTCCAAGTTAAATTCATGTCATGAGCCCTTTAACAGTTCAAATTATTGCTCGTATACCATTCGTCTTACGAAAACCTTTATTTAAACGGGCTTTACATAGTTGTCATTGGGAAGGAAGGAACAAAAAGGGGAAGTTAAGTTGAGTATGACAAGCGTTAACATTAAACATCATTGAAGAGATGGGCGGATCGTCTTGAAGGGACACTCCCTTAAGAGCCCCAATATTTTGAAACGCAAATCCACTGAAAAGTGCCCGGGTAATCATGGGCGTCGCCAGGAGGGGGCAAGCGGGGGGCACTTGCCCCCTTTTGGAAAAGAAAACAAAACAAAACAAAAAGGAAGGGAAAAAAAGAGGTGCGAAGTCATTATTGTTTTTAATTGTATGCACATTTAACAAAGTGCGCGTCCGCAGGCTGGGGTATCACAATGGGGGTTGGGGTGGGCAAAACTAATGTCCCGGCGCCCACCTTCGAAATAATGATAAATTGAGAATATGCTACAAGCAATTCAACTAATTCAAATGAGACCGAGAGCTATAAGAAGAGAACCGGGCGTTAAAAAACATACCACACAAAATAAGTAATACTACAGAGCGCAACTATTATGGGCGCGCTGCAACGTCCCTATTCAACAGAAAGGACAAACAAAAAACAATCCAACGACGCGACCCGATCTCTTAAGAACACAATGAATGTTTCTTAGGTTTTAAACTCCAACGTAACTGTAACAAGCGAAATAGCCTAGCGGTTAAATCGGACCCACGGGTGGAGAGTCGGTGGTTCGAGTCCTGGTCGCGCGTGTGTCTATCATTTTAGTTTTAACACACGATATCCCACACTTTCTATAAAGGATTTAATTTACTGTCCTAAAACACCAACAGTACCTTAGCTTAATCGGTAAGCACTGCTGCTGGTACTGTCCGTGAGTTCCAGGTTGGCACCTTCGTACAGGTTCAGGGCATGTGGTCCACTCGGAGGATCAGGGCTTAGGGTGCCGCCCTGTTCCTCCCTTAGCTCTTTGCTTTTACATGGTGACTGGCCCTTCGGGGTTTCATGGATGGACAGGGAAGGAAGTGTGTATTGGCCGGGACCCCCGAGATCCCGGAAGAGTCCTAAGGGATTGTGATGGGGCATCGTTATGGCCCATCCAATCCCTGAATGCTTGGCTAGCACATAACTTTTTGATTTTTTTATCCTATATTTTTTTTAAAACTTTGGTTTAATTAGTTTGATATTTACATGTGCTCGGCAGGCCTACGGTAGTATTAAAACAAAGCAAAGGTCTATGTAATAAATCAATGAATTTTTAATAATTGACTATAATCAAAACTAAGTTTTGTTCGATAAATCTGACTATGCCATTATAAATTTTGCAATTTCCGATTGAAGTAAGAAACGCAGTTTGCAATATTGTACCGGGCAAAAATAAAAATGTACATTGTAATATGTTTATTACATGTTTCAAAATAATAACGTTTCATTAATATTACTAACAGCTATAATAGGGCGACAGATTTTGCTAACTCCGTCCACAATAGGGCGACACACCTTATTAAGGCGACACATAATTGTCGCCCTTTTGTGAAAACGACCCTTAGGACAAGGAATTTTGCTGTCGCAAACCATCTAGATCGGTTCCTCATGGTTCAATTAGTAAAAATACTAAATTTCGTGGAAAAAAGATAAGGTAAACTTGGGTTAGGTGACAGTTTAGGTTTGTGCACAAGTCTATGGGAAAGTCGCCCTATTGCAGCAAAAACAGTTATAATAATAATTATTGTGAACATTCCCCAAATATATAGTAATTCGCAAAATAGGAAAACGCAAGAAAACAAAGCCCCTCACCCTTAAAACTGGAAATACAAAATAGAAAAACAAAGTCAAGTGGAACACCCGAATGTACCTTAAAGGTTGAATTTGAAAATTCCATAACATGGGGCTTTTACAGACTTGCCTTTTACTGTCAGTGACATGCAGTCACGGATCCAGGGGGGCTGGGGGGTCAACCCCTCCCCTGCTCTGACACAATAAAGTAAAGATATTCTGCAGTGGTTATTATGTATCTGACGGGCCTGAACCACTCCCCCCTCTCCCAACCAAACCCCAGCAAAAGTTACTAGATCCGCCTCTGACGTAACTTGGTACATTGATATGAAGTGTGATATCGACTTATCACTATTTTGACCCAAAATGAAGTTGCTGTAGCTCATGTAGAATGAAAGAATGGAATGGGGTAAGTACCTATTGTTGGAGTCCCCAAAATGTGGGAAGGCCTGTTTGCCTTTGCAGTCTGATTAAATTTCGGGCAAAATTACAGGCTCGGATTATCCAATAACATAGAAGGTACTGTGCATACGGGGCCTAACGAAAATAAAACATACATAGGCCGACCGTGCACACGCCACACGCAGAAAAAAGTTTTAAAAAGTTTAAGGGTCTCTATCTCGGAATTTTAGATTTCAACTGGCGCTGTATACATCATATAGGCATACATGTTGCCCATACGTATGCAATTTACGTGTAATGTACTGCGTTCTGAAGCACGCTGCCAATTATGGGCGTCGATCGTTGGGGGACGGGGGGGGGGGACATGGCATTCCCCGGGGTCATGGGCGTCGCGAGAGGAAACAAAAAAAAACAGGGAAAAGAGGGGCGGCAATATTGTTGTTAATTTGATGGGGGAAGGCAAATGCTCCCCTGCTCACGCTCTGAAAAATGATAAATTGAGAATATAATTAAAAAAATTAGGAATTTTTGGGGAAAAATTTGCTTTGCCCCCCCCCCCGGAAAAAAATCCTGGAGACGCCCATGCCCGGGGCCCTCAACGGCGGCCCCAAACCCCACGCCGTCCAGCTTCGCACTCACATTATAGTTTTGATCAATACACAAATGTATAGGCCACTTTTTAGAAGCAATTGACGTCCTTGGAGCCAACAGGCTTTTAGAGCCAGGACATTAAGGTTGCCCTGGCTTGATTTCTACCTAATTTAATTAATAGCATGAAGTTTGTGCCGCTGTGCCGGTGTAGCGTGAATATCCGACTCCGTGAAATATGGACTCATTGGTAGTATAGCGCATGCGTAAGTAAGATAATATGCTATTTTTAGGATCATAAAGTGAGATTCACCTGTCACGTGCGAGGGATAAACCAATAATAGGGAAAAGGGCTCCGATTTTTATAGGAGTCGGATTTTCTTATTACACCGGTGCCTATAGGGTGCATGGAGTATGCCTACGGAACGCATGATACCTAAAGCCTATACGAAGCACTTAACCCAGGCCTGGCAACACTTACACTTGTTTGGTTCTTATATAATGTCATTTGCAATCGTAATTAGCTATCCGTAAATTATATTTCTTGAAAAGACTAACGCTATTGGTCATGGTGCATTCAAGCAAATAAAAATGCGGGCCGAGAGGTGCAAGGTTTTACACTGCGCCAGTTCTACTATTAAGAGACGCGAATACGAGATGCAATAATAGGCCAACGAGATAATACGGTAGAAGATCATCGAGATGTTCACAGTATTTAATCTGTCTGTCATAATCATTTTTGTCAACTCTGGGCTGGTAGGCTACGGTGATGAGCAGATGAGTCAAATCTGCACACATGCTCAGTGGACTGGAAGTTGTTTTGGTGGCAGTCGGGATACCGATGCGGACCGTCTACTGCGCATGTCGAGATGCAGCGGGATAGCAAGGCGCATTGCACCCTGAAAGGTATTTCGTCGATTCGCATAATCAGGCGCCAATCACTGGTATAGTAGTCAGCAGGGCTTCAACTCCTCGGATTCTACAGCTTGTTTTTGTACATAACTCACTATAGTAATAATTTATCACTGACAACCCTAAACACCATTTCATCTCCAACTCCCCAAAAGGATAATGACGGTTATCTTTAACTCGATCAAAGAACAGTTCAAAGCATCTTTGACGATCAAACTTATGTATGATCATTATCACTTAACGTCGTCTCGTCCAAAATTTTATGTCTATGCCATTAAAGGAGTTTTATAGTCTTCCACGAAACAAAACGTCAACATTGTTTTTAGGCTTCCATTAAATAACAATTAAAGTAAGTTAATAACCCTTCCTTCCAATAAAGTTCCCTCAATCGTGAAGGCATGTGATTGCTTCTCATTATGATGCTCACTGGAGAGATGGTTTGTGTTGATCGTTTTTGATGTTGACCACGCACGCCCTTAAAAGTCTTTCACATTATACTGCATTATATTAGCCTGACGTTGGATATTGATTTTCAAGGCAACAAGATAAATTGGGTCAAAATAAATTGAGATCATTTCTCAAGATCTTATGTCATTTCTGTTGTGTAGCGTTCTCGTGTCATTTTAGCTATAGTCGAGATGAAATGAGATACCGTGTATACTCGGCAGTATAAGCAATTATTTGTGGAAGGGAAATATTTGAGACAACAAATCTTTTAAAAGAAATGAAAATACACGCTGACTTATGCTAGTACAGTGGACATATAGAGCTCAGAGCCGGACTGAACTTGGCCGTTTCTGAGGGCTATATACCAAGCCGTACCAGCGTACATATCGCCGCATGAACCGCATGACTAGCGTGTTTAGCAAAGTTGGAATTCCATTGACGTGAGTCGCAATCTCCAACTCGTGGAGACGATGCGCACTTTCCTTCTTCACTTACCACGAGTAACATCGACGGGTTTTCATTCCCATCAGCTACACCATCCCCGTCCGTGACCTTGGACAAAATAACCAGTTTGCTTCAATGGTGAGTTCAGGGTTTTCCTTATCATTTTTAAGATCCCGGGAGAGAATAGTATTGAACTAAAAAAATCAGTGGGAAATTGAACAAGATTTAGTGCATCATACTTAAATTTGCCTTGAAACGTCTGTAAAAAATATCTTTGTTTTCCTTTCTGTAAAAGGCGGAACAACTCAGCGAAGAACAAATTGCCGGTAAGTTTTCCGTTTCTTGTAAATGCATGCATGAGACAACCCTCATATTGCATCAAATTACGAAAATCTTTTTACCAAACGAGTGCGTAATTATAACCATATTATAAAATAGTTTTGCATGTGGGATGATTTGTCCACTGGACAGCTATTCAAGTTGAACATGTGTCATCTAGATCGAGGTTCTATTGGTGAGCGATTTGCCTGCAACCAGTAAACCTAATTAATTGGGCTGGTCTTCGGACTTTTTTATGATGGATGATTTAGATAAACGGAAAGGACAGTTTTATTTTGAAGTTCATCGTTGACCTTACTGATCAGTTTTGCATGCATTTCTAAAAGATACAGTTATTAGATTTTGTGGTATAGAAATTAATTAGTTTTCTTTGAATACTGTGGAATTTGGATTTCGGCAATGTAACTGATGGATCCAAGCCACTTTTATCTCCTGCACATCAACATTGCATGTTTGTGTGTGGAGAAGTTAGAGTTTTCGTTGCTAAAGGTGATCAACTTCTTTCTGCATAATAATATTATCAATTTGTTTTTTTACATTTGCACGGTGTTTTAACACGTTTTGCAAAAGTTGAAAAAAATGATAGGCCTAATAGCATGTTCTAAATATAGGAGACTTCAACGGACAAATTGAAATCAAATATTAAGGTGGATGGACATTGAACAGAAACACCGTCCATGAAACGAAAAATCAAATTTAAAAAAATAACTTGACCTAAAAAAGACACCAAAATTAACTAATAATTTGCAAATTCCCTTTGCCATGATAATAGATGGGGCGTATAGGTCTGTCCACAACAGATGATAAGATGATTATATTGCTCGGCTCAGCAACTATGTAGAAAATTCCGAGGCACAAAAAATATGCCCCTCAATTTCATACATAGAAATTCACACGCATGCATGTTGGTTGCATTTTGTTGTTTTCGTTTAATAATAATATTTTTGATTTGGTATCGGGTGCATGGTATTCTTCAGTGACATTTTGGTGCTAAAACATAAAATATGTTACTATATTCGATGACCTGAGTGTATTATATAGTCTCAGTATAGAAACCACGTGAACAATTGATGCAAAAATCCACAGGAAAAAAAAGCAGGAGTTTGCATTGATTTTAGTAAGAGTAAAATGAGAAAAATTGAGAACCTATAGCGACCAATAATTTCAAATTAAGAGAAGGGGCTTGTTTTCAAAGAAATAGACAGTCATCACACATTCATTCACGAAAAAAAGTGAAATAAATATATTTGCTGCAGAATTCAAGGAGGCGTTCTCCTTGTTTGACAAGGACGGCGACGGCACCATCACCACCAAGGAGCTGGGAACAGTCATGAGGTCACTGGGTCAGAACCCCACTGAGGCTGAGCTGCAGGACATGATCAACGAGGTGGATGCTGATGGTAGGTCCAAGTTGCATCTCATATGATAATGTTTTTGTATGTTTACTGACCTTCTGAATCCCTGCATCATTTTTACTTCTTCACATCATCACTCCTATCATTTGAGTAACGACCGAGGATCGAGCAAAGAAGTAGGCCTTTGGCAGTTAGGGAGAATTTTGCAGCTACACAATGTAAAGTAACATTAACATTCTAAGACAGGTGGTTCTGAGAAGACCAAGATAATTATGCACGAGAACTTGACGTTTCGGTCACTGCTCTGACCGTTATGTTTCTCTTGAAGGCGTGCAGAACATGCTGTACGAAACATACATTAGACAATTAATTCACCTGGTATGTGCGTATAACTTTCTACCATAAGCCTCAGACCGAATGAACTGACGTGCTGCAGTGCCCTGCTGTGTGTGTGCTGTATTATAGCCGAACATTGAAAAACACTAAATCCAAACCTCTTTTGGAATCCCCTTCCAGGTAATGGCGAGATCGACTTCCCTGAGTTTCTGACGATGATGGCGCGCAAGATGAAAGACACAGACAGCGAGGAGGAGATCAGAGAAGCCTTCAGAGTCTTTGACAAGGATGGGAACGGCTTCATCAGGTAAACCACGGTGCTTTAAGTAATCCCGTCATCTGAGCAATTAACTTAACCGTTCTAGGTTCAGATCTCGACCTTCAGATTTGCTTTAAGGGGCCATCTACTTTTTTCGTCATTTGCACGAGTGTAAGGAGGCTATGTACGATTTTCAAAAATAATTAAAAGTGACAAGGCCAAACAATATTTGTTGTATTTCCCTTTTTTGGGGGGGGCGGGGGTATAGATAGTACACCTACATGTATAGTCCTAACTTTTTTTCTATTGACGAATAAATGGGGGGAAATGGACACTTGTCGTTTACCGGTTCCCCTCTACCAACATTTGAAACGTTTGTATAGGGTAAATGTACATGTACTTGTACGTGCATGCGATACAATGTACAGTGCAAGTGCATACATGCACACATGCATATGCGGGGCAGTACATCACACCACATGCCCCAGGCCGGCCTCGGCCTCATGTTCACGTATAAAATACAATAAATTCGAACTGTAGTACCATTTAGGCATGTACCTTTTGCAACGAAATTTAAAATTATGGCATTACCAAGAAACAGTAATGACAAGGTTAAAGTTTATTTAAAGTTTTTTCAAGTGAAGAAAAAAACAAAAACGACCAGAGATTTCCGGTTTTTAGGGTCGGTCGGGTGAGGGCAACCCAAACCTTGTTGTTGTTGTTGTTGTTGGGGGGGGGGGCTTTTACCTACCTCCATGATAAGCAGAGAAATCTTCATTTTTTCCCTTTTTAGTTTGTATTCTTTAGGAAGGGGAGGGGTCCAGCAAATAAGAGTACTCTTTAATTGTACGCTTGTGAAATTGATGACAAAATGGATGGACCGTAAGATTAAAGCATACTGTTTCAGAATCTGATGACCGGGAAAAGGCAGCAGCATATCCAGCTTTGGATGTCGGGGGGGGGGGGCAACCGCACATCCGCGCTGAAATGTAGACATGTTTTTTTTTCTCTGAACACTTGGCCTCCGTAAAACAAATCAAAAATCGGAGGGGGGGGGAGGGAGGGGGGGGGGGCTCTTCAAAAGTGACCATTATTATGCACACTGCAAATTATATACACATTTTCACGGCGCATTGCAATGGCATTTTAGAGGGTTTTCTTTTTTGGGATTGATGTCATAACTCTCTTACCATTTTAAAAAAAAAAAAAAAATTGCTGAACGCATTTTTGGGGGAAAACAATTCGCCAGAGGGGCAGAGTGTCTCCTCTGCCCCCCCCCCCCCCGGATACGCCGCTGGGAATTAAAGGTGTGTAAACAATTCTGGAAATCTGAATGCTGCAGAATTAGAAACGGGGATGCATGTTCCTTGATGTTCCGAAACTCAAAAGTTTAGCCCTCTATAGGTTTGGAGCAGGGAAACATTCTCACTCCATTTTCTGGAGATGACTATACTGTCTTGGATCGTGAAATGAGGAACACATCATTCAGAGCCATCCCATCGTTCACGCCCATATATGGACAAAACTCGCGGGACAAATATGTGTATGATGTTATCGCTGTATATTGCTCGAACGGTTCTCTACTCATAATCATGTACAGTGCATGATTCGCAAAACAGATGTTTTTTCAAATAGGAGCTCCGAGAAATTGGGACCAGAGCCTGCTTATAGCACAAACATAATATATTTACCTCGCAAAAAATAAGGTCACCACCCAAACAAGTTATACATTGTATAATTTCCCGTATAGCTGGTTCCCTCTGATTTTGTTGCTGAAGACACACATTTGCTTAGCAGTGCTGTCAGCTTTAGGAGCTTTATGAAACAGGCCCCATGTGTTCAGTAGACAGCCGTACTTTTCGCGGAGTGCATAACCTCGTGCTTGAGTGAATACGACATCCAGTAGAAGGACAACTTAAGCTCGATCATTCATCATGTTCTCATACCTGCCCGTTCCCTGAACTGAACGGGGGGGAATCGTAATCCCCAAAGTGGAACATTTGATCAGCACAAAATATGCAGGATATGTGTCGTATCATGCCTATGCGAGCTGTATGCTATGCTGCGAATAACGGGGGGGGGGGGGTCGTTCTGATCAACCGAACACCCCACGGGGCACGGGTTTGTCATACCAATATTATTAAACGAACCATCTGTTTTATTTCCTCAACAGAGAAAATGAACTTGTTTAAGTTTATTTATTTATTTATATTTACCTTTGCACTAAGCCTTTTGTTTTAAACTAAACTTTTGCCTGAACGACTAAAAAGCGCTGCTTGTGTTGTTTTCCATTATGAGGAGAGTCTGATAATATTTTTTCTTTTCATCTCTTTCTTTTGTTTGCAGTGCTGCTGAGCTTCGTCACGTGATGACCAATCTTGGCGAGAAGCTGACGGATGAAGAGGTTGATGAGATGATCCGAGAAGCAGACATCGATGGAGATGGCCAAGTCAACTTTGAAGGTGAATTGAAGGCACAGTTTACCATTTTACAAACTCCGGCTTGTTGTGTTATGTTGGTTTTTTTTTCACCAGATTTTGCGTATTTAAATGGCTCATGAAGTGAATATTTCTTAGGAACATATTTTGTTCTACCTTCTTATCCTCTTAAGTGTATGAAAACTAATTGATGTTCCCTTTTGGTTAATTTTGTTGAAAAGTGCACTGCTTTAAACATTTAAAATTGTCCATGCTTTTCCGGACAACTGAGGGCGCTGTTGTCGTGATGTCATTTCAGGGAGACACTGTTCATAGGTGTTTTTCTATTGAAATAGTGAACCCCAAAAAATGTTCATCGAAAACATTTGTGAGAAACGTTTGCTCATTTGTTTACTGCCATGAACTGACACAACAACGAATCACTAATGAAAAGAAACTTTACGACAGCGAAATATCCAAAATTACGGGAATGACATCACACTTTTGCACCTGAATACGGAAATTCGAATTAACATAAAAACCAAAAAGGCACCAAAATACCCTTAAAATGGCAAAATGAAAATTGAAAATAAGGTAAAGGGACGTTCATGTTTCGTTTCAAAGATTGCATTAAAACAATTACATTTCATGGGCCCTTTAAGTTTAATCTTCTTTGTCTTTACAGGCAATTTATTCTTGATTTGGTTTCAGAGTTCGTAACAATGATGACATCGAAATGAATCCCCTCCCGCCCTGCATCTCACCATCTTATCTCGTTGTCTCCATTCATTCTGTCTTGTTGTGTGCGACCAACTGATGAAAGATGCGTCTATAATGATCACGTGTGTCTCTCTAGTCTCCGCGCGCACTTCGCCAGAGATTGGACGGACCACGCCAACAGAGGGCGTCTTTTTGAAAGCCCGGTCGCTGGTGGCGTCGCATCGAGTCAAGATTGGATAATCGTTTCAGGATTCGACTATTTATGTCAAATGGCCGATAGCACAATGTGAGTGGCGAACTCATCAGTTGCGGGGTGCTTTTTCTGTCGATTCATCGGTCACGCGTTTAACTTTTGTATTTGTTCTGCCTGAGAAATGATTTTGGTGTGACTAGATGTTAAATGCTTTTGGGATAGAAACGGGCAAATAAAGTATTCATAATAACTGACCCGGTGTACCCAAACGAGGTCACGAAGAAGTATATATTTATACAATAATTTCATTTATTCATTCGTCAATAATGTAGTCGTTTTGGTTTTTAACTACAAAAATCAAATTTGCACAAAATAACCTCTCCGTGATAAACAGTAGAACAGCTTTTTTACTCAACTAATATTCCTGGATTTGCTCAAATACCTGTACATTCAGCAAACCAGTCAGAACGTGTGGCTCGTACCATGTTTGAACATGGAGTTGATTTGTAAATAACAGAATGAACAATTGTTTCTTCATAGTGTCATTTGAATACCTGCATTAGGCCTACTGGACAAATATATCGAGGAAAATTGCCAAGGAAACAAAGTCTTATTGCTGGGACAGAATCTTTCTAAGTTTCCATCAAAACTTTCTGGACTTCAACTTTTTCTTCTAGATTTATCGATGATGAATTCCAAATTCAGAAAATCCCCAAGTGTCAGCACATTTTCTTGAATTATTTCATATTTGTACGGAATTGTGGGTATACAAATGACCGATTTTGGACAGTTTCTGACGATGTATATAGTTCAATGGACGACGATAATTTAGACAGATCGAGAGAGGCTTCAAGATTTACATAAAAACCTCGAGTTATTTGTGCGATTGCTCAAATTAAAGCTGTACCTCTGATCGATTTTGCAATGTTGTGCTGTTTACCAAAATTTGAACGGGAGTGTTGTTCTGTGACTGGCATCCAGATATTTCGCAAAGGGAGTTTGTAATACAAACCACAACAGGCAACATTTCCCATTGGAAGTTTCAGCATGTTTGCATTACTTCAGAAGCATTGCGGTTTCCATTATTGTGCCAGATATACACATTATTGTACCACTGAATGTTTTATCACACTTTCATTGTAAATTGTTACCCACAATGGGGTTTTAATATTCGTTTTTTTCTGATGTTACCTCGCGTGTTTGGTGTTTTTACGCGATTTCTAATTAAAGTTGAAAACAAAATCCATTTTGTATGGATACAAAGCTTAGCGTTGTCCATTATTATTTATCATCGAGCCGTATGGTATTTGACCAAAGCCTATATTTTCTGGCAGTGGCTGCTTAATGCGCCGTAGCACCTTGTAAACCATTATAAAGGTGCTACATAATGGTTCTCATATTTCTCATGTACTTCATTTACCTGTCTCTAATAATAGACATAATTTCCAGCGCCTTGAGTACCTAATTGTTGGTAGATACGTGCGCTATATAAGACTTCGGTATTATTATTATTAATATTACTATAGTTCACTGTTAGCCCTATACATGGATTTGGGCCGCTTCCGAACAGACGATTGTTTCTTTTTATAAACAGGGAACGCACTAGCCGACTGTTTAAAATTTTAACGCAACCCTTCTTCGTAAATTCCACATTACATTAAATTCGACAGTGCCGCAACGCGAATTTTTCAAATACAATTCTGCAAAGCACATTGGCGGATCCAGATTGCGATCAAGAGGAGGTTTAGCTGCCAAGAAGGAAGGTGGGGTGGGGTGGGGAGGGGTAGCAGGCATTTGCTGTGAGTTACAACACGCCTTTCCCTTTTTCCCCTTTTTTTCGGCCCGGAGTGGGGAGGGGGTGGGGGTTCAGACCCCTGGCCTCCTTCCTCCTATAGATCCGCATCTGAAGGGTATAGCTTAGCCCTAAGGGGCCGGGTTATTTTGACCATCTCTCAGCCGGGGGGGGGGGGGGAGAGAGCAACTCTTTATGAACATACCCAAGAAATTTCATGACCAAAGGTGACCGGGTTTTGGAATTATGGCTAATTTAATAATCATATGTATGAATTGCAATTCTGGTCTGTGTACACGACGTATATGGGAAAATTCAGTTTTCACGGCGCGTAACGCCGGAAAGATTTTCGCTGCGCGACAACCCCTCATCCGATTTTTACTTTTGGTGTCAAAAGATGCGCAAGGCTCAAGGCTAAAAAGTCATAAAAGCTTGGGTCGCGATTTTTTTTTTAAAGGCTATCGCGGAAAAAGTCGAGGGGGGGGGGCAGATTCCGCCCCGGCCCCTTTAGAGTTAGTAGTCGAAATGACGGTGGGTACTGATGACACCTTAGGCCCTACCGTGTTATGTTTTTCAGGTCCGAACCCGGTGATCTCGAACATTTAAGAAAAGCGAGATTTTTTAAAAACAAATCATTGGAAGTCTGTTTCTTTTGTCGTAAATAGCCCACTGTGAATTTGGGGGTGGTTTTATTCGGAGAAAAAAAATATGCTGTCGTACTGATGCCCTTGATCATGATGATAAGAGTTGCTGTATAAGCTGCAGTCTGATGCGCACACATGACTTGTGTGTCTGTACAGATGTGTGCGTTTCATATAAAAAAATAAAATGAGCAAGGTTAGCCGTCAATGGCGCTCTTAGTTATGGCGGTGGGTTAAACCCAGGGTTCCAAAAATCATTTAAAATACTCACAACTCTCCAAGGTGTTTGACACACCCATCGATTTAAAGCTTATTTCATCATCTTTCATTTTCTGTTCCATCCGAAGATGATCACCCCTGAAAGTAGTCCTGTGGCCCATCGCCATATAAAAGAAAAAACTGATGCCTGAGCTCCGTTGTAAAATAGAGCATTAATTTAGGGCCCAATTTCATCCAAATTTCACAGAAATACAAGCTCGCACTCCTGTCCACAGCTTCCGCCCATCTTTAAGAAGTGACCCTCAAGCTCATGGTCCGCAAAATGCTCCATAGCAAAGAATTTGACTGAGGGCATATCGTGATTTGGCCCGCGTGGGTTATTCTGGGCCTATTTACATGCAGGTCTGCACCCTTTACTAGCTGATTTATGTCTACATGGAAAATACCGAAGGTAAAAGACAAACAGCGCCCCCATTATCGTTTTTTTCCCCACCCAGCACTAGTCTTTATGTGCATCCGTTGTTACTGAACAATGCATAACAAAACTATATCAAAGGATAGCCGCTAATGACGCCAGTGTCTATATTCACGCCGGTTTCTGGGAATACTGAATAAAGTTACACAAGCGCTCAACTCAAGACTTTTTGGGGGACAATTCTTAATGACAAAACTGTCTGCAACATGACGTGTTTTCAAATGTCATTACGCTCGGATGAACTTAATGAGAGTTACAGAGAAGCCGACTTTTGTTGGAAATTAAGGTAGGGGGATAGGGCCTACGCATATTCCCCACTGCACCCATTGAGCCCATTGACAATCAAGAAGTACCATTGATGGAAGGATTTCTGATGCTGCATGATGAAATTGAGGGGGTAGAGGTTCTTTGTTGGAGCATAGATTTCCTGCCTCCATGGTTGGAGTTACAAAAGAAGCGGTCTACTTTGGTTTGATCAAATCCCTGGCATACGTTGGCTCTGACACAGGGGCGGCGGAACCGGGGGGAGGGGCACTTGCTCCCCCCACGATTTACCCAAGTGCACCTCTCTCGGACATATTTGTGCCCCCTCGAGATGAAAACAAAACAAAACTTGCCCTAAAAACTGCCCCCACACTATTTGATTTTACGGAGGCCTAGACTTGTCCGGTGAACAAAAACCGGATGTGCCAAAAAATGCTGGATACACTGCTGCATGCACCGACGGAAGATGCCTTTTACTGAGCAAGTGCCCCATTTTGGCGACGCCCCCTCCCGTTTGAAAACCGTTCCGCCGCCACTGCTCTTTCATCCGGGATTTTTGTACATTGACCTATCTGCTCTCGTTAATGAAATCACCACTCGAAGCTGTTCCCATTATTACTCTTTAAAAAAGCGTGGGAAATCATTCACTCTTTTAGAGTTGTGCATGCACTATGAGCCAAAGTGAAAAACCACGCAAAAGATGCAAATTTTCATTCAAATAGCGAGTAGTTGCAAGACATTTGTTCGTGAAACTGAATGGTTCTTGAGTCTGGAATGCTGAATGGTAACACTATAGTATGTGATGGGATTGTGCCTTTGATGATAAAAGCAGGCAGGCCTGGGTTAAGTTTTTCGTTGGCCCTAGGCGCCATTAGGCCCCCATCGGCACAAAATTCATGCTGTTAAAGTACAAAGCACTTTACAAATCAAGCCAGGACAAACCGGTATACTTCATAGCTCTAAAAGCATGTCGGCACCAAGGACGTCAATCGCTTCTCAAAAGTGGGGGGTGATAGGCCTACTATGTGTATCTGAGTGCAAAGCCTAACGGCGTGGGGTTCGGGGCGCGGCCCGCTTAAGGGCCCCGGGGGTAAACATGGATACTAGTGTGCTTTTAGCACAAGATCACCATTTCAAACATCATATTCGAGTTCGGAGTCACTGAATCAGCTATTCTGAGCTATGGCATCACATGTAGGCTATACAAGGTTGGCACCGTGTTTCAGAAAGACTGATTTTCCCTATCCCTACATGCTAATTAAACAGCATCAGTTGGTTAAATCGAATATTCTGAGAGAGACCCTAAAACATTTTAGACACCTTTCTCTGCGGAACAATAGAAAATCCTCGATTTACACCATAAGCAAACGTGTGTGGGTGTGTGTGGGTGTTTTATGGCACTGAACAAGGCGATGTCTCCACAAGGATACAAATTCCAGTATGGGTGCGGCATTTTGCGTAGGCCCCTGAATTGTTTGCAGGCCTCGAGTTTTTCGTAGGCCCTAGGCACGGTGCCATGGGTAATTCGGGCCTGAAAATGACATTTGGCACACAGTCGATCAGATCAGAATATGTCATGAGAAAAAAAAAATGGCTGTAGGGGCCATCGCAGATTTGTCTTTTGAAAAAAAAATAGAGGTAGAATAACAAGCAGCAAGGCAGGCATTTTGAAAATGTTGACGATTGTTTGTTATTACTTTTATTTTTTTTCAAAGGACAAATCTGCGATGACCCTATAGCCAAATATCTTTCCTAAGACATACTCTGACTGTGCGCCAAATGCCATGCTTCAATCATCAAAGGATCAATTCCCCCAAATATTTCCCCTATCTGCCCCACTATATCATCCGTTGAAAACTGGTGTGCAAATGTTTGCTTTCGTCAGCCCCTCCCACCTATAGTATACGCCAACATTCTTTATATATAACAGGGCGCTGTAGTATGGGATTTTCCGGCATCTTAACACGCGCAATGATAATAAACACTGAACCAAATATATTTGTTCATTAAGTCTACTTGATCCAGTGCCGTGCCCTGCTTTATTTGCAATTATGAATGCAAGCATGTTGATTCTTGAGATCGCGTGAAAACAATTATCCGTTGTTGCTGAATTCAATAAAACTGTTCAAAGGATTGGCTCGTGAATGCAAAATTCTGTTCAGGCCTGTTTCGGGGAATTTTGAACACATTGAATAAGCACTAAACTGAAGCCTATTTTGGGACACATTTTCATAGACAAAAGACAAGTCTCTGCAATAAATCATGTAGTGTTTTTGTAATCTGCGCGACTCACATCACGCTGGGATGAACTTAATTATAGAGTTACAGAGAAGTGGGCTTTTGTTGGAGATCAAGGTAGGGCTGAGCATAAGTCCCAGTGATGATATCAAAGAGCATTCGCGTAAATCCCGCAGGGTGTGGGGAGGATAAACCCCCATCTTTGTGACCAGGGGATGGGTCATTGGAACATTCCCCAGATTTTCGTGATGAGAAAAAAAATGCCGATTTTGAGGTTTTATCTTCAAACTTTCAAGAGTCCAACACGTATTAAATAGTTCGAAAAAAGACACCCCAATACAAAAGCTTTAAGTACCGTTTTCATGTAAGGGAGGTTGAGGCCCCTAAGCAAGTGTGCATATAAGACGTTCATTTGTATCATGAATAGCGCCCCCTTTAGTGTAATGTGGTGTCCGAAACACAACGCACCCCCCCCCCCCGCCTACATACTGGAATTTGTATCCCTGTGGAGACATTTCTTTGTTCTTGTGTATACTTTTTAAAAAAATGAGTTTGAAAATGTAGTTTCAAAACGCTCCTATTTTAACCAGAATTAATTTCCTGGGCTAAAATTCAGACTTAATATCCCTCACATAAAATACTTCAATTTGCGACATATCAACACACCTTAGTAATTCCTATTTTGCACTAAAAAATGACCCCGCGTCATGCACGTGAATCGAACAAGTTGCTGCACGTGAAGTGTCAACGTTGGGTATAAGCCGACTGTCACCCCATGTGCTTCAAGTACACCACGTGATACATAACTGGCTACTTTCTAACACCTCATGCACTTGAGCTTCACTTTTGTGTTGTTGCAAATATAACCTCAACTGCCTCAGTTTCCTGTCAAGAGCCTCAAGTGTTTATGATCTTGGGACAAAAATGTGCTAGTGCACAGTTGCATGAGGTGCAGTCAGTTTTTACAGTGTATTTTTGAGTAAAATCCATGTACCTATTTCGTGGTAACCTTGTGGAGACGTATTCACCCATAGAAATTGCCCTGTGGAGACGTATACAAACTTGTGTTCCTTTTTATACTCATCATCCTCAGGGTACCGTGTACCAGATCCCAGCCAGGCACTTTTAGATTGTTGGTCATCCCCCATCCTCCCATACACTCGCCCATGAAGACTTACGCTGCTGACAGTCAAAAGGACTGAGGCCGATTGGATGACTGAGCACAACTTACCGGGGATTTCTGATGCCGCGTGTCGATGACCTGTATGTATGGGGGTGGAAGTTTTTTGTTGGAGTATAGAGCAAGGCCTTGCTCTATTACAAAACAAGCAGTCCTGTTTGATCCAATCTCTATTGCATACGACGCAATTTCACACAGGCTTTTGCCAGAGGGGCGTTTTCTGGCCTGTTAACATGCGCAATGATATAAACAAACAAAATAGATTTATTAATAAAGATTACTTAGGCAAATCCAGTGCCGTACCCGGCTTTATTTGCAATTATGAATTCAATGTAAATGTAAATATTGGTTCTTTAGATCATCACAAGAATGTTGATTGTGTGGTATAATCCACCGGACTACACGTCGTTCTATTGGTATACTTGATATGATTGATAACTAGTCGGGCTTCATGCATGAATGGGTTGCTGCACCCACAAACTCGCACTCCACTTCATTTTGGTTTGATCGCGGCACAGAGCTAGACGTGTTTCATAAGCTACTCGGGTTATTACGACGAGCAACGCAATTCCACTTACCTGAAACATGGCCGTGAGTATATCTCCGCTTTCTCTTATCCAAAAGGCTCAGTGGGTGAATGACTATAATCGGAAGTTTCACAGAGAACTTAGTTTGTGAGGATTTGTTGGGATTTTTTTACGGGGGCGGGGTGCCCATTAGATAATATATCTCAAGTACTGGACTTCCTCTGTGTATGCTGACAGCCCATAAAATAGTGAGTCTCAACTTGAAGGAATTCTATATCTAACCTATTCCGTATTTAGAGCCACGGCGATGCATAAATTGGAAAGAATGTTGCAGCCTGACGCTGCTTTTTTTTCATATATCATCTCAATGAAGGTCAGTTATTTCATAAATGATGATAAGACATGAATCTGGAAATGAGAAACATTTCCAATTTTGTTAGAAAATTCTTGACTTTTCATAGACTTTGTACACAACCTCTGAAATAGCGTCAGGTTGCAACATTCTTTCCGTTAAATTTTCTGATGAGTCAATGTGATTTCTGAATTAGAAGCCTAGACTGTTTAAATTTCCACTTGATATTCTCTATGGAAACAACTTATACCTGGTTAAAAATCAGCAAAAAATTAATTCCCATACCTGCCTTTCAAGAGTTTTAAACCATCGTATGGCACGAGCTACGGGCAGTTCCCCTACCTTCCTTTTACTTTTTACTCCCCTTCAGATCTCTTAGCGGCGGTATTAAAAAAAAAAAGTGTTTCCACTGAACACTTCCACTGTTCCTTTTTTCCCCCATGTTCCCAAAACATTCCTCTCGCCCGTTTCCATCAATTACAGCCCCTGCAAAATTACGCGACTTCCATGCCAAAACATGAAATAGAAAGTTCAGATTTTACCTTGCGATAGTTAATATTCCTCCTATTCCACGCTGAGCCACTCAATATTTGTATACTATTGCACATCAACATATCTGATGTGACTGCTATCCACATACATTTTTCAATCGTGTCGACTTTGCCCTTCATGTTTACGTTGTGAATAGTGTACGTGTAGTCTGCACATGTCTGGTTATACACGAACAAAACATGCGTTGACTCAGTCAAAAGTAAACTTTACAATATTTTACTTTACGTGGGAAGGAAAAAATCTTTCTTTCGGAAAGAACACCAGTCTTTGTGAATCGCAGTCAACCAAGGTCGCATATGAGTGTGACTGCAAAAGGGGTCGAAAATGGGCATTGTCATATCTGTTTAGAGAAACGCAAAACGCTTGATGGGAAACACCTGAACCAGACTAGGACCTTGGGTGCAGACAAACATGCGAAATAAAACCAAGCCAAGTTTACTCACTCTTTATAGCCAGTGACATTCTCAAAACTGTTCAAGAGGCAAAGACAAGGTCCTCAGTATATCACCAGCCAAGTTTGAGGTCTCAATTCAATTTTCAAAGGAGACTTTACTCTAAACATTTTGCACCAGAGTGAAGCCAATGATTTTAATCTGAAGCCTAAGACTTAAGGTACATGTTCAACTTTTTGAGAAAGATTGATCCTTCGGTATGCTATAGTCTGGTGGCATGACTATGGAAATGTGTATAAATAGAGACTACGTTACCATGCAGATGTTTCTTTTGACACATGGATGATGTAGTATTAAAAGGGTGTTGGACTGGTTGTTTTATGTGACAGTCAATTTGCTTGTATTGCATATTTTTTACTATCTTAAGTTTTGGGACTGTTATACATACAATTGCCAGGAATGGAAAGCTAATGATTTATCCTTTAAGATGGAGCCACTTTGACAGTGTTTAAGTTCGAAACTTTCACATAGGCTACTGCATGCGAACCCATTATTTTCAGATTACCCTTTATTTTGGCACACCCTGAACAGCGTGAAAACCTCATTGTTCATGGTTATCAACGATGCGGAACGATTTTTACTATTATGGATACCCCCACTGTAAATGGTGCAGATATAAATAAAAAAAAATCCGAGAAATTACCAAGACTATTTTCCTGATGAAAGTTATCTGAATACATAGTAAAACCTCTTAGTTCAAGATTTATGTAACTTAAATTTAGTGTAAAACCAGGTCAGAAATTGGCCTGTAAGCCTATTTAAAATGTGTGAACGTTTGATCGACTTAACATTGTGTACACTGTGCAATTCGGGCACTTTACAGTATTATACAGTATTATACACAGGGTGACCGTAAGAATATGGCCACATTCTGCTAAATGCACTTCAAAAACTGTCAGATTTATCAAAAATCTGCCAAATTCCCCAGAATTACTCAAAATACACGATAAACATTTAAAATTACATGCAGATTTGTAGTATTGCCTTAATTAAGGTTCAAATTACATTATAAACAATCTATAGTCACATAAAGATGTTATGAAATGATTGCGTAAATTTCAGGCAAAACGCGGTTGCGTCACAACGAAGTCTTAGACCAGCCAACCTGTCCCATTATGCAAGGGTTTGTTTGAAAAGATTGAAGCTTTTTTAAACAAATGTACCATTTTCTTCAAATTTGCTCTGTTTTTTTTCTGTCAAATAACCTTTTTTTTTGGCAGAAATCTGCCAAAAAAATCCATTCGGTCAAATTTTCTGTCAAACTGGTTTTGTAACAAAAAATCTGTCAAAGTTAGCCGAAAATCGGCTAAAACGGTCATCCTGATTATACAGCTCTATGGCACACACACAACTCTTTCCCATTATATACATGTAGAAGCATGCCGGCATTGCACGAACTAAGTCACGAAAACCGGTTGTACGGACAGTTGGGAGAGCAGGCCCCATACTAAAAAAAAAATCTTGAATAAAAACTCTTTAACAGCTATAAATAGCGAAAAACGTACCCTCCAGTGTTGTCTGCATACCGGCCATGCAAGAAGAGGACAATCATAGATCGGTGAAAGGAAACTCATATAACAAGTTCCTGTAGGTGGGCGTTGACAGACTATACACGGTAGATGATGAGAGTCGAGGTTTGCTTGTAAAACAAAATTAAAAGAAAGCTACAATTATCTGTTTTTTTTTGTCCAATTGAATTCAATTGTACAAAAAAACCCCAGATAATTGTACTTTTTCTTTTAACATTAATGCTAAGACAGTGTTCACTGTGACGTCAAGCCGACAGGCAACCTGAGTATTTAAGGCCCCAAAACAAGTCTTCGGTTACTGGTATGTGCGCGCGTCGCCGTAGCCATGGGCGTCGGCAAAATGAAAAACTTTTTTTCAATGTAAGATGATGTCTAAAAAACTGTCCAAACTCACTGGTTTGACTGGAATCGTGCTGCTGCACAATTTTAACGTTCTTTAGATGGGATTACGATCGAGTATAAGCTTTATGTGGCCTCTCTGGTTTCCCATATATTTTGCACTAAATTTAGTCGGGCACAATTTGCAGTCATCAGCCGACATTTGAAGAAAAAAAAGGGGGAAAAAAAAGGAAAAAGCCTCGTCGCCGCACCACTTTTGGGGCAAGCTCCAAACCAGAAACCGGAGACTTTTTTTTTTGGCCTAAGCATTTTTTTGAATGTTATTTGGCCCACATTGAACAGTTTACATGGCAGACACAGTGTGTGCCTGGGTGACCGCATGTGTAAATCGTCTGTGGTATTACCAACACGTAGTGTCTCAGTACAGTACCCCCATTATTGTTGATGAGGTATAGGCTTCCTGTCTGTATTGTTAAACAATTTGTGTTGATTCTATTGAGGCACAACCCCTCCCCCGCAAAGTGGGCGAGCCAGCCGAAGCTGCCTACGTCTTTTTCTTATCGAGGGAAGTGTTTTGGCAAAAGACAAATTGATTTGTTCAAACTATGCATGGAAATGTGGAATTAATGCTAGTTTGGGGGCAAATCTTGGTAAGAATAGGAGCGAATGCCAGAATCGTCACACTCGTAGAATCAGCGGTGATGATGTATTTCTTTTGCTGGACCTGCTGGTACTTTTCTGGTTTCACTTGTAATGGAAAGTACGATATCATTTAGAGTATTCATTCATATCATTTGATTTTTATCCTTCCCATTTGGCAGGGTTCCATGAGTCCTGGAAAAAAGCAAGGTGAGTTAAGTTTGGGGAAGTTCAAATGTGTGCCTTTCAGGTTGCGTGTTACCAAACAGGTGTTAAAATCCCACTTTTTTTGGGGGGGGGGGTGGGTGGTGAGGGGGGGGGCAGACTCATTTCTGAGAAAAGCATAGATCCCTCGTACGGTGCGCCCTCACCGACGGCATATTTTTTTTTAATTCAGTGACAATGAAAGTACAAAATGTCTACACATGCGCATTATGACAGAGAGACTTGTCTCAACTAAATAGGCCAAAAAATCAGTCCGCTCAGCTGATGTGAATAAAAGTTACACACTCAATTTATTCTATATTAGAGAGTTCTGAGAGCCATGGAATTGGGATATTGAGATATGTCAATGCACCCAATTCTGAGCTGATCTGGATGCATTATTGGGTCCGCCAGTGGCGCAATTTAGCCATGTCGTGGAGGGATCCTTTTTCAAGCTGGCTACTTTTCCAGTTTGGGAAACATCACTCGTTGTACTTAGGGTGGTCTTCTTTGGGTGGGAATTTTTCAACCAGCCAACCAAAAAAAAAAAAAAAAAAGAAAAAGAAGACATCAGATGTTTTGTTTTTCTCAGCAGCTGCTGATTAGCTGAGTTAAAAAGATATTTGAAAAGAATGTTAAAGTATGGGCATTTATCACTGGTGTCCGTGGGAATTGTTATACATGGGCGCACCCTTAATACCTATTGTAGACCGAGTATTTTATCCAATCTCTTAATCCCAAGCCTCAATTTGCATTCAATTCTTGTATGCAGCAATGATATGACGATGTTAATAACAGTGCATATTATTTTGTGTAAAGTAAGCTAAATTTTGGGTCGAAATACTATTTTGTACCTCTCCTTTTTTGAGTGGAGTTTGTAAAAACAAAAAAGGAAAAACTTCATGATGAGTGACAAAATTCAACCTTGAAAATATAATGGTAAAACTCTTGTTAATTGAAACATCATAGCATGCAAAGACGCTTTCAAGCAGTTTGATAAGAATGGCGACGGCAAGATCAGCACAGACGAGCTGAAAGCCGTAGGCAAGGTGCTCAACCGGGACTTCTCCGATGCTGACGTCAAGCAAATGATGGAAGCTGTCGACACAAATAGTAAGTGGGTTTTCCCCAACCTCGTTCCCATGGGTACGAGATCTTGCTGCGCCATGTTGTTTCCCATCGTGCCTTGTTAAGGAACGCGCACGCGCCCATGGAATCGAGGCTGGGTTTTCCCCTTGAAGCTATCGACCAGTATCATGTTGCGGCCATCTTGATTTTTCCCCATTCAAATTAACGTAATCAAAGTGGGGCTTGAAGGAGAAATAGTCTGGTTCCTTTTTGCACACAAAATATCATTCAGTACTGTTATTGGATACAGGGAACATGGCTGAAATGGTGGCAGCATGATAAAGGTCTGTACCTCACGAACGCGCAAGGTGTGCTTGGAATGTGTCGGTGCGAGCGTCAAAGTTCCCAAGATTGGATCGGATTCATCTTGTCAAAAGCGCCCTCTACACTCTAAAACTGAAGAGTTGAATTCAACAAATACATGAGTTCGGTCAGTGACCTGACTTTGAAATTGCTAAATCTAACATTTTAGATGTTAAAGCCAACACTTATAATGTCAATTCAACATTTTAAATGTTGTTAAGTGTTAATTCAACACTTTCACAGTGTTAAAGTTGAACAATTTATGAATCAACACTTGGCGTTGCAGTCAACGACAGACGTGTGGAGTTTCATGTGATACTGGCCTGCAACTTATTTCGTTGGCAATTATTCAACTCAAGAATTGATGTGTTTTGCATTGCAGAGAGCGGCTTCGTTGAGTACGACGAGTTTGAGAAATTGATGATTGCGCAGGATAAAAAGATGATGGCGGAGCTGGGGGAGGCCTTCAAAAAGATCGACAAGGACGGCAGTGGTTTTATCACGTAGGTGCACTTTGGTGTTTGTGTAAAAAAAAATAGTTTCACTCCTAAAATAAAAGCAGTCCTGAATCCCATCGCCATTTTGAAAACAAATCTTGAGGGCATATACAAATCCGGCTCAGGCAATTTCGGGCGTAGGCCTGCACCCTGAATCGGGACACTGCAACAATGCCATCTTTGTAACTTTAATCCAATCTAAAATTAGTGATTGAAAAAAAAAAAAAATTCGAATTGTGTAGCAACAAAGTCCGCGTCACACAGGCGTCTATATAAACCTTGGATTCACGTACTGTACCATGACTGTACCTCAAAATGGCGTCGTATAACAGCGCCCTCATTCGATCATAAATATATCCTATTCAACGATAGCAAAATATTGAAGTTGCTCTCTGTGCCCCATCATCATTTTTGTAGTTGGTTTGCTGTTACGTTCTAAAATGCTCTTTTGTTGTTTGTTGGATAATTTCCAACTAAGTATAAGCATTCTCGTTGATAGACTTCTGTTAATGGTCTATTGTAATGTTTATTGCCCGTGTGCAGACTGGACGAGATGGACGCGCTGTTCAAAAGCCTGGGAGTTACTTTGACTCAAAAGGAGCTGAAAGAAGAAATGGCTAAAGTGGATCTGAACAAGGACAACAAAATTAGCTTGGAAGGTGTGTGCGTTTTATTTGCAATTGGAACCGCGGTACAACAGATCGGTTTCAGTTCAAAGCTATGATACTAACTTAAGTCGTCAAAGGTATATAACCAGAATTTGGTTGACCTGTATGCACTGCACGCTTCTGTATAAAACTGTATACATACACACTACTTGTACACTTCTTTTTGCTTGACCAAGAGGGCCAGCCACTGGTGTCGTCTTGGTTCCTCCGTCACTGACGGACTGGCACTTGTGACTCTAATATAACACTTAAGTCTCGCCTTGGCTCAAATTTAATGTTTGACTCAGTTGTCTATGGATGACCGTCAGGATGACTGTAGGATGACTATAGGATGACTCGGCATGACTATAGGATGACCCGGGGTGACTCGGGTAAAGATTTTTGGATTTGACATCTTGAAATAATTCTGAAACGATAACAGTATGTAGCTTCCTAGCTTGGTAGTAATCGGGATTCTTTATAATGTTTTTTTTTTCAGAGTTCAAGAAAATGATGGAGAAGCTGTAGACAACCGATTTGGAAAAGCGGCACCAACGCAAAAAACGTGGTCATACACGCAAGATGGCGAACATTAATAAACAGGCAGTAGACTAGAAAAATCAAACATGTTTCTGACAAAGCAGAATGTTTGTATTTTTGTATTTAATTAATCTAAAGATAGAATCCTTGATAAAATTGTTCAGGTTAAAAAGGTGGCCTAATTTTGTTCAGTGGACTACCGGGGTCTAAACCCCTTCTTTGGCCACATACATAGGGGAATCGTGCAGAAGAATGCAGCAAATGCCTGCTACCCCCTTTTTGGCAGTTAAACCTCCCTCGTGATCTTACCCTGGGTCCACTCATGTTATCATAATGTACTATGTTTACGCTTTTTGTTTAAATGGTAAGCACAATTTTAGGCCCCTATTTAGAAAATGCAATTGGGTGTTTTGGTACTTTTTATAAGGGGCAGTTTTTCATGAAATGAACTTTATAGACTTTTAAGTCTTCCTTGGCTATTCAGAGTGATCACACTACAAACTGCATCAACATAAACAACAAAACGCATCACGTGTCATCACTGACAGACATGTTAACCATTCTTGTGAAAAATGCATAAGCCTTTCCCCAACTGTTGTTGGAGCATGTGTGCAATTTTGAATATCTTAACAATTCTTGACTCTTTTTTTATAACTATATGGCTTCTCATATTTGCAAACTTATGTACTGAAGATGTAAACAGAGGCACAGTAATATTTTGCTGCTTTTCAATGGTGATAATTTTTGTCTCAACTTTAGAATAAATTATGTTCTGCTTTTTAGAATTGAGCCTTTTCTGAGGTCCACAAAGTTGACATTATATGCGAAAAACACAAGCTCCTTTCCAATATGATTGACATTTATAAAAAAATACCCCTTGTTTTACAGAGAACTACCCAAACTTAACTCAAAGGTTTCAATGAACCAATTAGTTCAGCTGTAACATTTAATTAACGACAGGTGTTCGTAAATATGAAAGAAATACCACTTTGGTGATTCAGTGGACTCACGATGAACTTGTACTAAACAACTAATTAACTGACCCTAATCCAACTCTCCTGCTCCATAATATCTGATGGGTCTACGAACCTTTGTATACCTATAGATCTCTACCTAATATATTTAATAAAAAAGACATGTAGATGTCAATCGGTGTCTTGCTGGATTTGCTGAGATAGGGAGTATCTTAATCTTGTGTCCCGAGTGTAGTTAATGGAGAAACCGCATCTATACAAGGTGTTGAGATGACAATTTGAGGAGCTTAGCACAAAACGAAAGATGACGAATCAGGACATTTTGCTTGGGGAATTGAATAGCGTGTTCAAACTGCTTGAAATGATGCATATCAAGATCTGGAATTTTGCGTGGTTACTTCTAAAATTACAAGTATCGAGGCAAAAGAGATTATATACGCGCACGATCAGGCTGCATTCGGATCAGGCTGCATTCATATTTTGGGCCAACGAGTGGAGGGGATGAGGGATGACCAAAACCTAAACATTGCCCGGCCTTAGGAAATTCGAAAAGCGGGAGGGGGGGGGGGGACACCACATTACACTAAGGGGCGCTCTTCGGGATATGTATACTCGCGCTTACATCAAAACGGCACATTGCTTTTGTACTTTGTTTCTCCAGTTTCATTGCTGAAAACATTTTCGTTGTTGTGACAGTTCGAAAAATACCTCAAAAACCAGCATTTTTTTCTCATCATGAAAAGTGTGTGTGTGTGTGTGTGTGGGGGGGATTATTCAATAGCCCAACCCCCTGGTAAAATAGTGGAGGGGATATTATACACCCCCCCCCCCCGAATTTACGCCCCTTATACGAAGGCTCAGTGTCAATACCAAATCATAATAGCAAAAGTAACGATAATGACCGCAGCCTAAAGGTTAGAATATGTTCACATTTTTTTAACTGAAGGCTCTTATAAATTTGTTCTGAACCAGACATGAAGCTGAATTCAAAATAACGCCGAATTTTTGAAAAATTCAACGTAGTTTGCTACTGAGCTCCTCCTCCCCAGCCCCGTCTTTTAAAACATCTCTCCAGCGCACTCTGGCGAGTAATTTACCAAATTCATCAATTATGTACAATGAAAAACTCTAAATAAGAAAAAAGTCCCGGCTTATTAAAAATGCGCACTGATAACATACTCGTCAATACATCGATCCCTTTTTTTCTGGGGCATTAATAGAAAAAAAATTAATGTGGCTCATGAAACCGTACCCCGTGCTCATATTTGCACAAAGAAAAAGAGCAAACAGACCAATAGCGGTATCGACTTTTTTGCATATCAATATGAAAAAAAATAAGCCGAACCCCGTCATTGGCGTGGGTTTATATTATGTTGGCGGAAAAGCTGAGCGTCTGCATTCGAGATTAGAATCTGTGGGTGCAGCATCGAACACAGACACTTCGCTCGTCTGACGCGGACTTTGTACTTCGTTGACTTCAACGTGTGAACTCCTCTACAGCCATGGCAGTGAGATACATTTTGATTACTATAATAATAAATTAATTAATGAATTGAACCTGATTATTGTGTTCATTTCAGCAAAAGCTGGTTATCATTGGTATGTATAATTCGGAACGGCTAAAGAGGGATTGAGTTCACATCTGTTGGTAGAATCTATGGCATCAGTGCGGAAGTGCGAATGTAATAATTATTGCTCACAGTCCGTGTCTAGGGCCTATATGAATTGCAGACGTTTTGCCAGGCACGTTGAACGAGTTTTACTGTCTTATTAAAATTGTCATATTTGGCACACACATTTTTGTGTTCAAAATAAGTGACGCTTTGCATTTCAACCAGGCAGCTTGGTGGGGCCAGTGCTATCATCAGGGA
The DNA here is from genome assembly GCA_029964075.1 of Patiria pectinifera. Taxonomy (NCBI): domain Eukaryota; kingdom Metazoa; phylum Echinodermata; class Asteroidea; order Valvatida; family Asterinidae; genus Patiria; species Patiria pectinifera. The sequence continues at coordinate 18,713,861 of CM057142.1, read as the reverse complement.
AATAAGTTAAACATTACAGAATAAGCGCTTTAAAAGATTATTCACGTACGTGTATAACATGACAATAAATACGGTCATTCACATCCTCTTAAAGACTGATTGTCACCGATAAGTATTATAATCTAAACATTTGGACATGTTCTTAAAAAAAAAAAAACCAGGAAGTCTGTGAATTAAAAAAATTGTAAAATAATTTGATATTAAAACACATGTATAGACCAATAACTTTTCAATGATTGGAGGTGTGCATTATCCATTAACACGAAGAACCCATTAGGTATGTGTGCGTGTAAAAAAAGAAGGAAATATTCACGAAGGTAAGGTAGCCCAGTACCTTTACTGTGTGCACATTCGCAATGTACCATGAGCTATATATGTGATGGAGTACTTCAACACTCCATGCAGCCAAAGTTTCAGGGCAGAACTTCAAGTCAATGGTGCTGTTGTTCCAAAAAGGGGCAAAGCAATAAAACTATTTTTTTTTAGGATATAAAGAACTTGTTATACGTAGATACTAAAATAAATAACAAAAACAGGAAAATCATTGTGACTAAATCTTCCTGCATTTTCGGGTTCTCTGTGTGTACAAAATCTCCATAGAAATGCAAACAGCTTGATGCATTGTATTTGGACACAAAAAAGGGGTAGGGTTTTTAGTTATGTGTACGTGTCTGTTACACTATCAATACACTACTGTTTGAGGTTTTACTGTTTATTATGAATGAAACGACCAAGGTCACACAGCCCCCGGAAAAAAACCACAATGGAATGGAATGTTACTTGCGGGGGAAGCTGTATTTTGTTATGCGCCTACACAAAGTATAACAAAATTATTATTACCTGCGCGTACAAAGGAAAAACAAATATTCGAAGTATAGAAAATTGAAATTTCGGGTGGGAAGGTTCAGGGTACGTGTGCAGTGTACGCGTAGGCAGGCATGACAACGACAGAGAAGTCAGAGGAGATACGCTTCGTGCATGTGTTGAAAGCAAGTCAGCATACCAGGGAAATTATAGTAAACAAACAACCTCGTAAAAAAATTATGTTAAAATGTCATTGTCATTGTCTGGCAATGAGCCAGAATAGCGATGAACTTATTGCAGAACCAACAGGTGTAGCCTAGCAAAGCAAACACACCAGCATTATTTTTTTAATTTTCGTTTTTATACCGTAGGCCTAATCTATTTCTTTCTGTCTGTGTTTTTGTCATTCATGTTTGCTTTGATCATGTTAAGACCAAACACGACTATTTGCGTATTTTTATTAAATGTAGTTTTTGGAGCATTTGGGAGAGGATCTTGACAGTAATTCAGTTTACTTTGTTCCCAATGCACCTGGGGTGCTTCCCTGTCTATTAATGTGCTTCCCTGTATATTAATGCATTTGTAGCTGTGGTCCAATGGTTACAGTGTTCGAACATGGGTTCGAATCCTGACCGTGGGAACATGGTGCTTGTGCTCTTGACAAGAACACACTTTACCATCATTGCTTCGTCCTTCGGATGGGATGTAAAGCCGAAGGTCCCGTGTGTTGTGTAATGCACGTTAAAGAACCCAGTTACACTTATCGCTAATAAGAGAAGGGGTTTGCCCCGGTGTTTCTGGCAGTGGCTGCATATGCGCGCAGCACCTTGTCAACCCTTATAAGGTGCTACAATATAATGGGTCTCATATTTCTCATAAACTTCATTTACCTGACTTTGATAATAGACATAATTTCCAGCGCCTTGAGTACCTAACAGTTGGTATACGTGCGCTATGTAAGATTCCGGTATTATTATAAAATTCTTTTTAATACAGTTAGTTTTTTGGGTGTATTTCTTTTTACCCTGAAATATCAATAAATGAAATGTACACAAAAGTGACCAACCGATCCTATAACCATTGCAACAAATCAACAAAACTGCCAACTTATAAATAAAGAATGACAACAAGGAAACACATTCAAAGATGTGAGAGGAAAAGATCTCCACACGTCCCACTTAGGATCCATCGGACTCAGGTTTCTATTATAGGAAGTATGGTAGAACGAGGGGTCAACAATAGAGGTCAACATGACATCAATATACCGGAAATGCATGGACAACTTGTGTATGATTGCACGTACTGCAGTACCAGTATAAAATAGAAAATCTCACATTAATTGTATCACTCTTTAACAATATAAAATAAGATTGAAGTAAAACAAAATCGAACCGAAAAAAGAATAGAATAACCGATGAGTGGAGGAAGGAAATAGCAAAGCAGAATTCATTTACACCCGTGATGGTTCCAGAAAAATGTAAAAGGAATTGACGCAGAATTTCACTCTAAATTCTCCACCCCCCAAAAAACCAAAAATGCTTCCCTGCACTCAAAATACACTTGTCTTTCTACAGCTGCAGCGTTTGCTATCATGCAGCAGTCTATTTACAATAAGATGGCAACTCTGTGTAGATTTTTGATCCATTTAATGATTGTTGTTGCAGTCTTGAACTGTAGCCATCATATCAGTCCGTTTCCCTTTACTGTGCGAAGAATGCATTCACAAGTTCACACGAAAAGTAAACATTGGCAATAATGTCCTGCTTCCAAAGTTGCTTTTTTTCTTTCTATCTGGGTCCGTGGCTATATGTTATTTATTAATTTTTCACGTACACGTAGAGTTTCACGTACGTACATGATAAGTTATCTGTTTCACGTACGTACATGATAACGTACACGCCGTGATAAGTTTTCACATACATAACGCGATAAGTTCGTACACCGTAAGTTCTGACGCACACGATAATACGTGATAAGTTTCACATTACGTTCGTAAGATTAAGTTTCAATATATCGTGTTTTATGTTGCGTGAAGTAAGTTCCCGTTCCCAGACCAAAGACCACTGAGATTCCTGATGAATCTTTGGTCCAGAAAGCATCCGTGGCTAAAAATAAACATATGACGATTGGCCCTTTTTTTTCTCTCGGCTTCGTTTTCCTTTCGTTCGCTTTATCGTTTAGCTTTTCAATGTTTTGATCAAATTTTTAAGTAAATCTCTTGCTTCGTAATATCATACAGTAATACTAATACAGTTTGATGTTTTTGTAAGATAACATTGACTAATGTTGATCTGAAAATTAAATGGCACTGTTAGCAGGCTGAACCGAATGAAGAGAGTTTTGAAAAAAATCTAAATGGTCGTCAAATTCAAAAAATTACTTGACACAGCACAAGTTCGCCCATACGATCCGATTATATTTGATGCAAAACAAAATCGTCGTTGAATTTCAAGATTTCTAAATGAAAGCAATGATATTAATTATCAACTCTTTAAAAAAAAATAAGCAGCAAAGCAGTTAATTAAACTATATTATATTCGGAAAAATACTCAGGCGCTATCCGATTGTCATAAATTAACACGTAAATGTAATTTGTGAATGTGAACTTATCGACGTACGGCGCTTATCGCGTACGTACGTCGTGCAAACTATCACGTACGTAACGTGACTATCACGTACGTACGTGAAACTTATCACGTACGTACGTGTAACTTATCATGTACGTACGTGAAACAGATAACTTATCATGTACGTACGTGAAACTTATCACGTACGTACGTGAAAAAAATTAATAAATGTGTGGCGGTAATACGTTTCCGTAATATGTTATCGGTAACGACCCAATACAATTCGACGTGTGCATGGGCGTCGCCAGGATTTTTTTCTAGAGGGGAGGGGGGGGGGGCAAAACATATTTTCCCCAAAAAAATCCTGTATTTCTCAACATATTCTCGATTTATCAGTTTGAGAGGGGGGCAGGGACATTTTGCCCCCCCCCCATTAAATTTACACCAATATGACTTCGCACCTCTTTTTTTTCCAAAAAAGGGCTTGCCCCCCCCCCCTCGCGACGCCCATGGACATGTGTGTAAACCACCTTAATGTAACATTTTCAAATAACAATTTCAAATACTTTCACTGCCTTCTGCATACGTAAGGAAATGTAGCAGGCTGGCTCTGGCATGCATTACCTATGGTGTGTTGAAAAGCGTCTGTGTTGTGCAATAGAGGTTAGTATTTTCAAGGGTTATTTGGCAGAGGAACATTATTTCCAAAACTGGTTGTCTATCTCATATAATCTGTTCATTTTTTAATAACTACATGATAACTAAGTTGAATCGCTAAGCCTGTAAGAAGACTGGAAGAGTCATACACAAAATATTACAAATTCAATTTGGGAAGTTTGTAAGGGACACACAGTATGTTGTTTTTCTGTATCAGGTGTAATAATTTATATTAATTCTGTTTTTTTTTTCTTTTCTTCTTTTTTTGACAGGCAACTCTGAGCGACGCAAAAAAGAAGAGTAAGTATATTCATGTAGCAAAAAGTTTAAATTGTTCGACCTGGTAAAATCTCGCACGACCCAACACATGAATTAAATGTACCTTGTTCGATTGTACTTTTTTAGGTTTCGTGTTGGGATTTTAAGGGCGTTTTAGGGCCTTTGCAAGTGGTTTTAATGCTGATGCCAATTTCCGTACTAATGAGCAAGGCATTGATGTCAACTAATGATAGGCAGAAGCTGCTGTGTTTCACCTTCTAAATTCAGCAACATATCTTGTGATAAATTTTGGTTATTAAACTTGAAGTAGTAATGACCCTTCATGAAAAAAATATTGACTTCGAGCTAACATTTTTTCGCTTAAGCATTTTTTTGCCAATCCTTGTTTTAATAAAAAGAAATGGGAATACTGGTCATACATTTTCAATCAAAAGACGGCGCCCTTCGAAGTTTGGGGTAAAAAAAGAGACGTTCAATTTGAAGAGTTAAATGAGACAACCAACAAGAGTATTACGATGTTAGTTGTCTTGGGTAAATATGAGCAAAACATGGCAGGGTTCCTGGCTCCAAATTACAATATTTTTGCTCTAGCATTTTATGATACCGGTAACATTCATCTCATTGCAGCCTACAAAGAAAAGTTCAACAAGTTCGACAAAAATGGCGACGGTAAGATAAGCAAAGACGAACTGCGTGGATTACTGAAGTCGCTGAATCGAAGCCCTACAGATGCCAACCTGAAGAAGGTCATGGGAGACGTCGACAAAAACAGTACGTTCACTAATTTTCGTTTTTTCCCCCATTCATTATGTTCTTGGGCGAAACAATGTGCCCCTTCGCAGGGACGTTGAAAAGTTGGACCAAGCCACACCCACCCATCGAGTATGAGCGCCGTGCGACCTGCCACTTCTGAGAATAAGCCCGGACAACCCTCCAAATATCCACACAGAGACTTGCGTAAAGGTTTTCCTGGCCAATTTTCCCGGTTTTTTTTCCAATAAGATGACGTCTCAAAACCACCAAACTCACTGGTTTGACTGGAATCCTGCTGCCGCACAATTTTAACGTGTTTTTAGTTGGGGTTACGGTCGAGAATAAGCTTTTTGGGCTTTTCTGGGCTCCCATATATTTTGCACTAAAATTAGTCGGTTACCATTTGCAGTCTGTGTTGTAATTTTGTAATTGTGCGTCTGGAAACCAGAGTGGGGGAGCGATGGTCGTGTATCTGGGACCAGTAGACGCTTTTTAATCAGCGCAATATGTGAAGGGGCAGACTAATGACAAGCCTCGCAGCTCATGCACGATGTTGATGTCGATGTATGGTCTGACGTTATACCATTTTCTCTGATTTTTGTATTTCCCGAAGAATGTTCGTGTCGGTCGAGATCGTAAGTGGGTGCAGAATTCTCAAGCCTATTATGATCATTACTAAGGTCACCTCAAGCTCCACTCTGAATGATATTTTGAGAGTTTGAAGGGGATAGAACTCATCGAAGCGTCATCTGCAACATCAGCCGACATTTAAAAAAAAAAGTGGGGGGACCCGCGTCGCCCCACCACTTCTGGGGCAAGCTCCATATCAGAAACTGCACTTTTTTGATTTGGCCTTATCAATCATTTTAGGGATAAATTTTGTGATTTGTTATTGTGTCAAAAATTCTTTTGCAACTTAATTGTTGTAATGGACTGTAAAGTTGTCTTAACAACAGATCTACTACACGTGAGAGTATAGGGAGTATAAAGAAAACCAAAATCGATTTTAACTTACTTTTGTTTTCAGCAAGCCACACGGGCTTCACTTTGCAAATACGAAATACGTAAAAAAAAAAACGTGTTCTTTCGTTCATGTGTATCTTTGCCATCTCAATCGTACTACGATGAAATAATTCTCAAGCAATAAGTGCAGGTGTAGACAATTTTTTTTATATTTTTTTTACACAAAGGTCCATACATAAATTGTTCCCTCTTACAGAGAGTGGTTTCATTGAGTACGACGAGTTCGTCCAGTTGATGATCGACATTGACGCAGATATTGACAAGAAACTGCAGACAACCTTCAATGGATATGACACCGACAAAAACGGATTCATCACGTACGTTTTCTTCTTTTCTTCACTAAAAAAAATAGTAACACTAAAATTTGAAAATATTATCTTCAAAACCAACTTAACCGACCTCGACCGGTCACTTTTGAATAGTTTTAACCAGTTATTGCTTCACCATCAGCAATTCCGTGTACATGATTTGTATATAGCTTCAATAGATAAAGATTTCACCTGATCGTTCAGACTTAAGATACAAAAAGATGCAACGTCCCTCAAACTCATTAACGGCGGATCAATATAGCTTTGAAAACCTATTCATATCCCTTGTTTTAAATCACTTCAAATGATCAGTCCTCTGTTAATATTATACATACGACTCGATAGATCTTTAAAAAAATATGCTTTGTTTTTAAAACCTTGTGGTAATGACAACAAGGGTTCCTTGAGGAAACAAAGAATAATACTCCGGAGAATTTATTTGGTGTCGGGTAGGAACTTAACGAGATCATTAAATGAAATTTTAACCAAAAAATGTTTTGTTCAAATTTCCCTCTTCTGAAATAATTATTTTTAAAACTATCACACGTCCCATTTCGGTTACTGGCGCGGCTTTTTTTTCAACATTTAAAATGTGTTAAACTGTGATGTCATGTACTAAAACAATGAATCTCCAATTGCAGAGAGTTTGCCAAATGTTGACAGAACTTTGCATTGCTAAAAAAAATTCTGTCAGCATTTGGGGCTTAAGAAGCATTAACACCTGCCTTAAATGATATCACACTTTTTCTCATGAGTAACAGAAATTTGCATTAACACAATAACCAAAAAATACAACAAAACTCCATTTGAAATGGCTATATGACGATTGAAACTACAGTTAAATGGGACACAAAGGTTAATTTTTAAGGATTGCAAACCCTCAAGTCCTCAAGTTGGCGTGGGCGGGATTCGAACCCTAGTCGCTGAGGAGGAGGGAGAGGAAAGTACTTCTTTCCCAATCAGTTTTCCTCATACTACTACATGTATGTTTGTGCTTGTTTCTTGACAGTCTTGACGAGCTCAGCGCAGCCTACGTAGACATGGGCATCGATATGTCCACGGAGGAGTTGCAGGGTGAGATTAAAAGCGTGGATCTGAACGCCGACGGCAAACTGAACTTCGAAGGTGCGTATATGCTACAAGAAAAAAAAAACAGAGGCCAAGAAACAGGGGGGAAACAAGAAATCAAGAATTAAACATTGTCAATGTCTGGGTCGGTCAGAACCCAATGTATAAGCCGTGTGGCTACAGGGATCACGCTTAGACCAAAATGTAATCCAGTCTGTTTTTAATTTTTACTAATTTTGATGATTGCGATGTTTTCTGTCCCCAAGACACTTTTTAATTTAAAGAAACATCTTCAACCAAACTATGTGTGCCATGTTGAGCTCTTTTTATAAACATTACCTAACATCAAACTTCGAAGTAAAAATACGTCTATTTTTTTTGGTAAACACAATAAAAATGGGTTCATTATTGAACAAAATTTCCGTCAGAATCTTGAAATTTCTCTTCTTCTTGTTTTTTTTGCTGCAGAGTTCAAGAAGCTGTTTGGACGCGTGTAATAAGGCTGAGGCAAATATCCAGGGTTTCCAGTAAATCCTGAGATCACGAGATCAAACACCAAGATGGCGGCTAGTCGATCATCTTTAGTAGTAATTGAGCATGCCGAGACTGATTTAGTTCTGAATTGGTATCCATACGCGCATGCGTGCTTGTGGAGACTATTGGCATATTACGAGGGGATATTTAGCTAAACCATCTCGGTAGTGTTTTTATCTAAGTTTCAATAACTCAGCCTAGAGAAGTAGTCTTGTATAGGATATCTCGATAAGAGACCAAATAATGCTTGAGCTCTGAATACTTCACTCATAATTTGCCAAATTTCCTCATATTAACTTTTTATTATGCACCTGACCTCACAAAATATCAAATGTCACAAAAGTAGGCTTAAATTACAGGAAGACTTGTGAGCTTTTTTAAACGATACATGAGTCGTTTACTTAAATAAAGGTTTTTGATAGTCAAAAAATAACTATAAAAAGGTACATCCTACGCTAACTTTAGATTGATTGTTTAAATTTCGGGGTCAAGGCTCAAACGACCATAGAAAATCCACTTACAATCCATTCCATTTGACCCCATGAAACATCAGCCATCAGTAGCAAGACATGAAGGGCTCCCCCATCGGTGACTCAAGCTCTACAAAGGTTATATACATATCTAGATGTTTACAATGGTGCTTGTTGGTGTAGAATGAAATAGTCTGACTATTTACTAGACCTATATTATGGCGCTTAAAAAATAATCTAATGTTACAAAAAGGGAAGTCAGTTAAAAAAATAGTCTCAGTTTTTATAATGTGGTTCTTTTGTCATTTGAAATGGTTAAAGTTTATCTCCAAAGTCTTTTTATCCGTTGCTAACACTCGTATTTAATGATGGTATTTTCAGTTGAAGTTATATGAATTTATTTTCCATTTAACACACCCAATACCTACAAAACAAGTTTGCGATCCCGTTACTTAAACTCTGAACAAATTGCCTTCCTTCGCATATAGGAAATGCATTTAAGGTAACATTATTGAAACAATCTTCACTCTTTAACAAAAATGAGGTCATTTTTTACATAACAATCTAACCGGCCTCGACTCCATGGGCGAGTGCACATTTTTTTCACTGAGATCGCGCAAGGTTTGATAGGAGCCAACATGGCGCAGCACTCGTACCCATAGAAACGAGGTTGCAATCTAACTTGATGAAATGGCAGTTATTTTAAGAAATAAATACATTATGAGGTGTATTAAAAATTGTGGAAGATGCAAAATGTGGGCCTTAAGTTTCGGTAAATACATACCAGCTAAATAAAAAGAGGGTTTAAAAGAGATGTATTTTTACAGCTTTATTTTAGTTACACAAAAAAGTGTGGATTCTTAATATGTAAAGAACTGTGGCTCTCTTCCACTTCAATGACGTATTCAAGATTTGGTTCGACAGGGGCATAGTTTAAAATTTCACTCTTAAATGCCTGGGTCAGTTGACACAAAATCTGAATCCAAATTTGCTCAGTCTATTTTTTTCAGCGTCAAAATTGACACTTTTTGTGGGTCATGATGACCCGGCAGAGAAACGTCATATTTGATCCAGGAAAGTTTTGCACCACCTCCATTTCATTAGAATAAGCAAATTGGACATCTCGTGTGAGCAACGAATGAACACTACAATTTTTGGATAAACATATCCACGTTATTCTGTAAGCTGGCCATCTATTGGCCAAGGACCGCGTGACGCGTCCCAATGCATTGTTCACGAGAGTTTGCACATGCGTGGGTGAAATGTCGAATTGGCTTGCTTGAGCTACATCAATATCGCGAGAGTTCGTGTTGTTGTCATTTGTGCGATTGCTTATTGTCAGACTCCTGCTGAAATTGAGGACATCTTTATTACCTAAGTGGTCGTTGAAATCAAACAATAGAATCAAAGAGCGTGAAATTGATATGAAGGCAAAGGCCTGGTATAGTTGTTACCTTTTAATTACAGCAATCCATAACGAATATGTAATTGCAAGTAATTCAGACGCGGCCTTAATATTACAAACGGATAAGATTTCACGCGTACATTTTGAACGCTCAGCCAATAAAAGGCCAGGGTTGGTAACTGGGGGAAGCACTGACCAACCACAAGCCAGTGGTGTGGAATGACGTATCATACTTCGATAACCAATCAGAGAAGAACACATCGTTTCCCAATAGCCATTTCTTGCAAAGCACGCCAAATTCCATCGTCATCGGACCTCTTCAGAAATAGATCAACCAAGAAGCGGTTGTGATTTTTGGCAGCTCAACAGTCATTACTGATCAGTCAGACACGACAACTCGCTGTATTTCTGTTCCCCGTGATTTTAACTATCTGGCACATATTTTGACGCTACATCCTTCGGTCACATTTAGGAATTTAACAAATGGAAACAATGGCGAAACGGATCTTTAATGGTCTGGAACTACTTCGAATAATATCAATAATATTCCTGGGAGCTACCTTATGCGTCTCTGGATTTGAAACTTCACCTTACACAGGAAAACATACGTTTTATGCCGCTGAAAATCGCGTCCTAAAAGATTGTGCATTTGCAGCAAAGCCTGTGCGATCTCGTGTCATCTGCGGACGGGATTGCAGCCTGGATGAACAATGCAAGTCTTTTAACTTTAACGACTGTAATAAAATGTGCGAGTTGAACCTTGCCACAAGACGAGAGCATCCCGAAGACTTCATTGCAGCCCAAGGGAGTGTGTACTTTGATGCAGATGAGGACACACCTCAATACTCACTAACTGATAGCTCCTTGAATCGCTACAGAAGTTGCAAGATGCTCTTAGCTGCCGGTTATAATTCGAGCAGTATGTACACAATCTACCCAGAGGGATTCGGCAACGGCTGTCTTCGTGTCTATTGTGACATGGAAACTGACGGCGGGGGATGGATCGTGTTTCAGAGACGACAAGATGGCAGCGTGGACTTCTACCGTAACTGGGCAGAGTACCAGTCTGGCTTTGGAGACCTGTCCGGTGAGTTCTGGTTGGGCAACGACAACTTGGTGACTCTGACGTCCGATGATTCGCGTGGAACGTGGGAGCTACGCGTTGATTTACGGGACTGGGAGGGCGACACAGCATGGGCAAAGTACTCAGATTTCCAAATACCACCTGGTGAGTACAATCTGAACATTGGCCAATGCGATATCAACAGCACTGCGGGTGACTCTCTTAGCTATCATAGAGGGCGTCCCTTTTCGACAAAGGATCTTGACAATGATGCCAAATTGGGGGAAAATTGTGCACAATACTGGAATGGGGCCTGGTGGTTTACAAAATGTTGGACGTCTCACTTGAATGGTCCATACCGGTATAAGAATACAGGCAGTCATAGAGGCTTGCAATGGATGGCATGGAAAATGAGTTATTCTATGAAAGCATGTAGCATGAAAATGCGTGAAATTGGACCATGAACGTTAGGCCCCCCCAAAAAAGTCTCCGGTTTCTGGTATGCGCGCGCGTCGATCGCCGAAGCCATGCGCGTCGGCAAAATGAAAAAGTTTTTGGATGGGGTTATGATCGAGAATAACTAAGTTTAGTAGGGCACCATTTGCAGTCATCAGCCGACATTTGGGCAAGCTTCATACCAGAAACCGCAGACATTTTTTTGGCCTTATGTTGTACACTCATACTATTTATTTGAACGTAATATTGTATGTTGTATAATATTCATTTTGTGATATTTGTTTTAATTGGCACTTGTAGGCCTGAATCATGGATGATTGTACAAACATGATATCTACCTTTTCGTGCCTTCAATAAAACGGCATAACTGTAGATCCGTTAAAAAAATACTATTTAAATAGAACAACCTTCATTGTTTTTGCCTGAGCACTGTTTAATTTTAATATCATATATTAACCAAATACCTACGATGTGGAACATGAACACGAGAGGTTCTAGACTTGCTGGCACCATACACATCTTAAAGGGAAAATACAACATTTGCAAACATCAACAAACAAAATGATCAACTCATCACGAAATACCTTACTGAATTGTTAGGGACTGACAGTCTAAAGCATGCCCTTTAAAATCGTGTTGTTGGCTGACATTTTCAAGAAAAACTGCATTTTTCCAACGCTGGTCGGTCGACCAACGTTGGAGAAAACTGGCTTTTTTTCAAAAACTGTTCTTCATTTTTTATATTTAGTTACTCTGAGTTTTCTTTGCAATTGATCAAACACCCGTGAAGGGATACAAGCCTGCTAGAGTAATTCTCTGACCTTACAATTCCCCAAAGTGTATTACTTGCTCCGTTTCATCTTAAGTGGGGTCAGGAAACCAGACTACAAGAACATGATAGCTTGGTTTTTCCAGCATCTACAAGCCCCAAACGTGAAACAAGTCAGTTTAACAATATTTTATATAACATACTAATCCTCCAATCCATTTATTTCTGAAAATTGCAGCACAAGCAAATGTTGTACATTCCCTTTAAAACGTGCGGAATGATATGCGTGATATTGCGTGTTATCAGTGTTATAAACCGACTCTTCTAGGAAATGAAGATGGATGCTTGTACAATTAACCATTTAAACTGTTTTAATTTGCCATTTTATCTGTAACCCATTGCTGAATCTAGTGGGCCTATGCATATCCACAATCCTCACGTAAGCGTGCCCGATACTACCAGTGAAGTCAGAATGGTATAATCCTAAATTCACAATACACTGGCACAGCTGCATTGTGTGCCACGTGTGCCACATCGCACAGTACGCGCGACGTGCGAGCCAATATCAATATAAGGATTTGTTTACGATACTCGCAAGATTAGACCATTATATAAGCTGGAGGGGTGTGCTGAAAAACATGAGGTAAAATTGTTTAACAAAATTGCCAGAAATATATAATTTTTGACTTGTATTGACTTTTGGCTCAGGTAATTATCAGACCAAATTTAAGTTGGTCTTGTATGACCATAACTGTTGGTGAATTTAACAGAAATTATAACCCAAACAATTAGGTAAAGCATAACCTGGTACAGTTTCAGTTTTCACCCTTGCTTGGGTAAAATTAACCCAGGCAATTTTTCAGTGCAGAAAAAAACCAAGTTCTTTATATGATTCATATAATTATATAAGTCAAAAATTATATATTTCTGGGGGGAATGAAGAATTACACAGATGACGTCATTTCAGAAACTGTGGTTGAGTGCTTTTCCTGTCCAAATTTTTTTTTTAATTGTTCAACATATTTTACTCAATTACTTTTGCAAGAAAATATTGAAACATCCACAAAACCAAAATAATTTTAATTTTACTTGTTCCTCTAATGTCATTATTTATTATGCATTTTGACTGCACGAATGAAAAACATTTGGATTGCCGGTTACTCTTCCTGCTAAATAAAAAAGAAAAGTAAAAATGTTCCTCGAAAAATAAAAGAAATTCCTTATTTTGTCGTGGGCTTTGTACAGGGTGAGACAAAAAGAAAGTGACCAAGTTAGAGAAAAAAAATTGAACTATTTGGCTCGCTCCATTTCACAACGTACATGTTATTGACTGGTAACTGTCAAAATTTCACGTAATTTGCTTACTCTATTAAGTTATTTCTATTTTAATAGAAATACTACAAAATTCAGCTGTCCACCACTGATCCTTCGCCGATACGCATTGATGAATACCGTTAAACATGTTTTTTTCCTACCACCGTGAATGAACGAAAAGTTGCAAAGGAAAGCAGACAAAAAATCACCATCATCATTTCACAAAAAGACTTGATTTGTTCCTCATATGCAAAAAACAAAACAAAAGCGCACAGTGAAAATAATGTTTCAGTCTTGACTCAATTTATAAAAACAAAACTCATTTGTATTTGAATGCCTGTGTGTAATTTCTGTGCCTCACTCATCTGTATAGCTTAAACGCATTTAGAATTCCATGGACAGCTGTAAAAATGGGTTCCATGTATTTCAGTAAAACATGCATAACTTCTGAAAGCATGAGTGGAAGAACATGCTCGTTGAATATAGGTTTTCCCGGCCAATTTCCTATTAATGTTCATTCACTTCTGAAAATCGGTCATGAATTTTCGTCTGAATTTGAATGTACATCTTTTATCCCATTTCAATTTAAAGAAAGTTTTCAATTTAAAGAGAGTTCTGGCATACAATTTCGTGAATGTGCAATCAAAGTACGTTTTCCTCATCCAAAATAGCAGATTGCATCACATACATGAAACTAAAAGTGAAATAGAATGGCCAATGTTTGAAATTGCCTTCTAAAAGCGAAAAGGAAGTCAATAAAACGAATCTGAATGAGCATAAACGACATGTGCTGCTCAATCACTTAATTGATTGAACTGAAATGGAATCGAATGCTCTGGTAGCGAAAACGAAACTCGTGTTCAGAGTGATTCTCAAATTCAGACGAAAATTAATGACCGATTTTCAGAAGTGAATGAACATTTTAGGAAATTGACCGGGAAAACCATACCTGCTTCATTAATCATTAATATATCAAATTTTATTGCTTTTTAAGGGAAACAAAATCATTAATCTAGGTAACTTTCTCTTTGACTCACCTTGTATTGCCAGCTATTGTTCAACTATACTGCAAAAACACGTGGGTTTTTTTTGGGGGGGAGGGGGTGCAATTTGTTTGAAAGGCAAGAAAATAATGGTATTCACCTGTTGTAATAATATAGGTTTTTCCGGCCAATTTCCTCAAATGTTCATGCACTTCTGAAAATCGGTCATTCATTTTCGTCTGAATTTGAATTCACGTCGTTAATGCCATTTCAATTCAACGAAAGTTCAATCGTTTTCATTGTCCGTGCATTCGGTTTTGAGAAACAGACGGCCAATTACGTTACCTGTGCATTCATTTTCGCAAGCATGCCTTTTCGCACAGAGTGCTGGCATACATTATTTCGTGAATGTGCAATCAAAAGTACGTTTTTTCTCATTCACAATAGCAGATTGCATAACATAACATTAATCTAAAACTAAAAAAAGAATGACCAATGTTTGAAATCGCCTTCTAAAAGCGAAAAGGAATACAGTCTTGTAAACGAAACTGAATGAGCATAAACGAAATGTGCTGCTCAATGACTTATTTGATTGAACTGAAATGGAATCAAATGCTCTGATAGCGAACATGAAACGCGTGTTCAGTGCAATTCTCAAATTCAGACGAAAAGGAATGACCGATTTTCAGAAGTGAATGAACATTTTAGAAAATTGGCCGGGAAAACCTATATTTATTTATCAAAATTTGAACATTACTTATTGATTTAGAGCGTGCTGTTACCCTTTGAATGCCTAATTGAAAGTAAATTAAATCGACCATAAAACAAATGGAGATACGGGAGAAGGCCAAAAAAAAAAAAAAACCTTTTAATTTTTGTTCGATCTTGGCTAAATGTACTTTGCTTGTATATTGCAATACAAAAAAATGGTTCCTATATGACCAATGAAGTTGAATAAACTGAGTGACGAGAACCAAACCCTGATTGATTTCGTTCTCGATTGATTTGAAGTGTTGAGTGTGCGAGAATGTGAACCTGCATCGAGCTGATGCATTATCCATCTTCTCTACGGACGTCTCAGTTCGATCTGTGCCAGGTTCTTTGGTCAACCGAAGATCCACAAACCCGAGATCCCACTGCGCCCCATCGTTGCCTACCTGAAACACAGCCCAACACCAAAATCGCCAAATCCTCAGAATCTGGTGGGTCAGATACCACACCATGTGTCCAACTCTTCCCAGTTTGTCAGCATCACTAGAAACCTCACCGTACAACCCACTGATGACCTGCTTGTTCCTTAACTATTTTTTTTGCAGGATTCGCCTGCGGGGACATTGGTGAAGAGTGAGACGAAGTCAAAACTGTTTTGACGTCGTCTCACTCTTTACTAATGTCCCCGCAGGCGAGGCCTACACAAATAGCTAAGGAAAGTCTTGAACATGATTATACACAGACCTGTCCCCCGACCAAATCCATGATCTGTTACTAACATGTTTTTCTTCCAGTTGTTTCCAGCGGCAAGACAAGTTCTACGAGCAAACGGCTTGGACCTCCATGGGATCTCCTTTATCCCCGGTCCTAGCCGACATCTTCATGGAGGAGTTCGAGTCTTCCTCCCTCCTCACAGCGGATCTTCGGCCAAATCTGTGTACGCTACGTTGATAACACCTTCGTAGTGTGCCCATGCATGGCCCAGACACTCCAAGACATCCTCCAGTACCTCAACAAGCAACACAATTACACACCATCATCAGCTTCACCATGGAACAGGAACAAGACGGCACCATACCATTCCTGGACGTCAAGATCTGCCGGAATCCTGATGGCACCCTGGGACACAGCGTCTACAGGAAACCAACCCACACCGACCGCTGTATCCCTCTCAGTCACTCTTCCGTACATAGATCCAGCCTCTCGTCATCTCCAACGCATCCTCCGACAAGCCGGTGTCAAGGTGTACCACCCATCTGGTAACAAGCAGGGGCGGCAGAACCGGGGAGCACTTGCCCACCAGATTTACCCAAGTGCCCCTTTTGCGGACATAAATGTGCCCCCTCGAGCATAAATGTACCCCTTCGAGACGAAAACAAAACTGTTCCTAAAAATTCGGAGAATTTGTTTTCAGTAACCATTTCCCAAAATGGTATAGAAAGTTCAGATATAAATCGAGGAATATGAAAATCAAGCCCCAAAACTCTTAAAATGCACCCTGAAGGTTTTGAAGAGCGCCCCCTATTTTGGAAGATGTTAGCAGCTCCACCCCCCCCCCCCCCACACTATTTGATTTTACGGAGGCCAAGTGTCCTGTGAAAAAAACGTGTCAAAATTTCAGCACGGATGTGCAAGTGCCCCTTTTTGGTGACCTCCCTCCCCCCTCCCAGTTTGAAAACCGTTCCGCCGCCGCTGACATGCTCCAAGGCACCCTCCACACCCACAAGGACAAGCAGGACTCCTCCTCCAAGCCGGGAGTCGGGGAAACTGGTCGGAACCTTCCCACAATGCTCCAGAGCACATGGACGACGAGGAGAGTTTGACACATCGGCCATTGCAAACATTCCCACATCAACGACCACAAAGTTGACTTCTTTCACGCGTAGTAATTCTCACGTACACAGTTACCTACGTCTGGCTGCTAGATTTGAATTTAAAAGCGGACACATTTCCCGTTGGGCTAGTCTGTTGTGGCTGCTCTGATCAACCAGCTCCCGTTATTTTATTATTTTTTTCGGGGGGGGGGGAATTTACTTGGAAAGATTACTCACAAGTGTTTTGCCTACTCTGCCTAGATCGGAAAAATAATCACTTCGCCCCCATCGCACCACTTTGTCACAAGTCATGTGACATTGGTTGCCTTGCAACTTAATCCCATGGTGGTGACTTCCCCTAGTTATGTTGTAGGTACCATCATGATGACGAGGAACCCTCTTTAAAATTCATGAAGTTTTATTTCTGAAAAATATTGCAGGCTAAAAAAAAATAATAACATCGCTATGGCTATCGTTTAGGCAGTCGACCGTCTGGTTCCCCGACCTGAGAAAAATATTAAACGGCAGGATCTTTGGCTCTGCTTGTAACCAGACTATCGATCAAATGGTTCTCGGACTTTATATCCCTTTTAAAAAATCCTCCAAAGTCACGATCACTAAGGGGAAAAAAGAACAGTAGGATTTGATTTAGCCCCATAAAACAAATGATAATAGATATAGATTAATAATGGTGTATTTGCATTACCCTAATGATAGTGAAAAATGGCGTTACGGTAGTAAGGCCAAAAAAAAATAATACCCGGTCTCTGGTCAGACCAAAGTTCCGAAATTGATGCGGCGACGCGGCTTTTTTTCTTTTTTACTTTTTTTTTTCAAGCTTGGATTGTACGGACAAGGTGGGGTACTATTTTGCTTTTTTGGTGTCCTCATGTACATTGGTGTCCTGCATAATTTGCCTTTGTGCCCTCAATCATTTGCCTTGGTGCAATTTCCCATTCTTTGGTGCTCTTTGGTAAACAAATTGAGGAGGTACGGCAATAGAGGGCGCTGTTGGAGCTACCGCGGAACATTTTGGAAAAAAAGGTTGACGCGCATCACTCATAGCCAAATCGGAGTCAGGCTTACTCTTCAAGTGGAGTCCAGCAACTATGTCAAAAATGACTCCATTTTTGGAGTCAAATGACTCCGCTAAAGAGTCTCAATATTTACTCCTTTTCCAGAGTCGCAATGACTCTCATAGGACTCTCACTGTTGCAAGTTTAATGTGACTCTCCTATGGGCAAGGGTGACTCTACTATTGGGTTAAGGCGACTCTCCTATGGGGCTTAGGCGACTCTCCTATGGGGCTTAGGTGACTCTCCTTTGGGGCTAGGGTGACTCTCCTATGGGGCTAAGTGATTCTCTCAAAGAGTCATAGTGGTAATTCGGTGGAGTCAAGGCACTAAATGACCAAATTATAGTCATGGAGCTCGGAGACTATTGCAAAACATTGTAGCAGCTTGTGTAATGAAGTAAATTTACCTGCAAGGCAAATAATGCTGTCCAGCAAAAACGATTACATTTTGACAATTATAAAATCCGCATACATACTAGTTGTGTTTGAGTGTGTCAAGCGGCTCGTCGCCGTGAGTTTAGTTTTAAAACTCGTCCTTAAACTTTTGCCCAAGGCCTGTTGTAAAAATGGAGGCACCGTGCCGAATACTTTATCTTGTGACTCGTGATTTGTAATTATTACTGTGAATTCCGACTTAACGTACAAAATTTTTCAGAGCTTCACTCCACCGACCACGCACTGTTAGCAACAAGAGTGACAAGATGGCGGCAAGCATAGCTACGTAGGCTGGAGACCGGCCGTATCAATCTCAATGTAGGAGAGTTAGTGACCAGACTACAGCAGCAACGCGCTTTACGCGCCATCAACAACAAAAATGAAACTTCGCGAAGCCGGCCATGCACCAATGACTCTTGGAGGGGAGTCAAATTGACTCTGTGTTATAATCCACTTTACTCTTCATGAGAGTAAGGGGCTATTTAACCTGTTTGATGAGTCATTTGACACCAACGACTCTGGGAAGGGAGTCAAATTGACTCTATATTATAGTCAACTTACTCTTTATAAGAGTCAGGGGCCATTTACTCTCTTTGACGAGTCATTTGACTCCGATTTGGCTATGAGTGATGGTTAAAATCGACACGCGCGCGCTGACCAGAGACCGACTATTTTTTTTTTTTTTGCCTTACGTTTGTTTTTTCCCCCGTAGCTAAGACACACTCTGAACTTCCACTGATCGGCTGTTCCATAATTTTTCTTTTTCATAAATGCTTCCACTTTGATTTCTCAATGCTGCCTTATACAGGTGTCATCAGCTCCTACACGTCTCCCAAAATGTCTGATGGAGACGATTCACCGTACCTTCAACGTCCACTGCCGCTGCAGTGACTACCGGCCGGTGCAGTGACTGTGGGCGCGCAGTCGCAATCCTTTTGCCGACCTGTATCAAAATTACCTTCAAATTTCAACTTTTTTTGCAGCAACGTGGGAAATAGGCCTATAGATCGCAGCCGATTTCCGCCTTCGATCTGCGTGCGACGCATTTTATCGCATTTCTTTTAATAGTCTTTGGCTAAGACATTGTTGTGTTTTGGATTCGCCGAGAGGGCGTAATCACGACGAACCGCTATCGATCCAGGGGGCTGAAACACACGTGGGTGATATTATCACCCACGAACTATCGGAGAGGGACATGTAAGATCCTATCATGACGAATTGTCTGACGCTAGTGGTGATATACGTAACTTGCTAGGGTACTAAATTTAACACATTTTTAGGTCTTCGATGTCGTCGGAGCTTAATCTTTATTTATTTGTATTGATTTCATTTCACAACAGGTGAAGCTGCTGAAGCAGGCTGCTTATTTTTTTTCGTTCAAAACATTAGGCAGTAGCTGATTTTAATTTTTTTTATTTGAATTTTATGTTATATGCATTATTTTTGCATTTTCGAGCAATTTTTAAAAATTATGTTCAAGGGATTACAGAACAAGCTACCAATATTA
This sequence comes from Patiria pectinifera, assembly GCA_029964075.1. Taxonomy (NCBI): domain Eukaryota; kingdom Metazoa; phylum Echinodermata; class Asteroidea; order Valvatida; family Asterinidae; genus Patiria; species Patiria pectinifera. The sequence goes on along the minus strand of CM057142.1, from coordinate 18,693,866 downwards.
CAAATTAATCATAGACAAATAAAACAAAAAGTTATGTGGCGATGGCCAAGTCTTCAGGAGTCGGACTTATGACTCTAACTTAATGAGCCCCTTACCGACTTCCAATATAGAACTCTTCCGGGACTCGGTACCCGGCCCACCACACCTCCTTCCCTGTCCATCCATGTAACTCGAAAGTCAGGCACCATAAAGGGAGGAAACGAGGTGGCACCCTAAGCCTTGCTGCCGAGCCAGCAAAAGAACCCCGTACCTGTACGCAGATGCCAACCTGGACTTCGCAGACAGTCCCAACTTGTGAGTCAGCTTACCGACCGACCGAGCTAACTGATGTTGGTGAATGAGGACGGGAAATAAAATATCTTAAACTAACGGACAAAACCGTGTGCGTTGAAACCAAAAGCGACACCACTGGGATTCGAACCCCGAATCTTGGGTCTGCTGTCAGACAGCTTAACCACTAAGCTATTTCAGTAGGTGATTTTCTCTCTGCGTTTCAAAACTGATGTGCATTGTATTCTGTGGCGATAAGATCGGGCCATTCATTTCCGCAGTGGGAGAGTCACTTTGTTTTTCAAAGCTGCGCAAAAGATGCATCGCGCTATTCACACGAATGCTGTTACGTAACTAGTTTCTACACTCATTCTGATAAACCCCATTCCAGTGTTGGAGCAAAGGCTTTGACCCTCAAGGCCAAGGCCAAGGCCAAGGCTTTGACCTCAAGGCCAAGGCCAAGGCCAAGGCTTTGACCCTCAAGCCTCGAGGCCAAGGCCAAGGCTTAACCCTCAAGGCCAAGGCCAAGGCCCTGTTTTATGAAATGACCACTGATATAGAACTAATTATAGTCACATGAGTGACACATCATCACGCAAGGGCGGATCCAGAACACAATTGGGGGGGGGCAAAGAAATGTTGGCCCCCCCAAAAAAGTGGGTCAAAAAATTACGGCTTGGGCTTCGGGGCCCGCTTAAGGGCCGCGAAAAAATTTTGGATTCGAGATGCTCTGTGGTGCGATTTGAGGCAATTTCTGACCATTTTAACCGATGCTTTTTGAGGAAAAGATGGTGGTGTACTCATTGCCTGCCTTTATTACGACGTCACATAAAAAAAATGGTTTCGTTTTTTTTTTGGGGGGGGGGCATGGCCCCTTTTGGCCCCCCTGGATCCGCCCTTATCATCACGAATTGCTCGTTACGAAGAACAACATTTCTTTAATTGCAATCAACATGCTCGCATAGGTCTACACCGTTTTATGACTGCACTGTATCTATTAAAGTATAAGTTCAGGTCTTCAATATGGTTTAACTAAACAAAATAATAATTTACTTCTATATTGACACACAATTCTCCCAAGTGTAACAAAAGGGGATCCAAGAAACTGATTTGGGAAATTTTTATTTGCTGGCCCAACATGGTCAGAAATATCAGCATTATCTAAAACAGAAACATGCAAATCTTTAGCACTTATCAGGGAGACATATACAGTCTATCAGATCTATTCCATAGTTATGTGCAATTAAAGTGATCATCTCATTAGCCCCACAAGTGTACGGAATATTTTTGCAGCAAATCTACTACAATGGTAACAAAATGTGATGCTACAAAAGTGGAAGTGTGCCCAACACACAAATATATAGGGTGCTTCCCTCCTCCATGGTAATACGATTAAAATGGTAATTTCGAACAGATTTATCTGGAAAATGCAAAAATTTATGGGCCTTGAAGAGCCTTGACTCAAAATTGCAAGGCCCTGAACCCTCAAGGCCAAGGCCAAGGCCAAGGCTTTTGCCCTCAAGCCTTGAGGCCAAGGCCAAGGCCCTAAAATCCAGCCTTAAGGCAGCCTTAAGGCCAAGGCCCAGCATCAAGGCACTACATCACTGCCCCATTCACTATTCAGAATCCCTCTTGTACGAACAATTTACTTTGCCAAGCTCGCCCCATCAATTGTTCAGTGTCGCGCAACCTTCGTCCGGTACTGGCGTCGAGCTGATGAGGGCTCGTTGTAGAGCCTACAGGGAGCGAAATTCTAGCAAGTTCATAATAATCCCCTCTTTCATATTATATTATATTGAGCTACTGACCCGTTTACAAATATTTACGAGGAAATTGCGTTTTTTTGTCTGATTCTAAATCAGCTCCCTTAGCTTAGGAATATTCATCCTTTCTTGTATTGACGCTATTAGTCTAGGGAATCAGGTGGCACGTGGTCGGAAAAAAACAAAACCCGGAAAAAACAGGGGTAGACCGAGGCGATGTTTGGATGTCTAACAACCCCCCCCCCCTCTTCCACCGACTGACCAATGTTAATTTTATATAGGCCTACTGGGACAAACATTTCCTTGGGTTCCCTAAATAACGTCAATCCACACATCATTGCAAAATTTCCCGTTTCATTTTTCAAGCCTTTTGGTCTGAACGCACAACACATGGCGGGCCATTTAAAGTCCGATACCGGCCAGGGCGTGGCTTGTCAGCTGAGTTTGACGAAGGGGGTCTACCTAATTTCAATATCTATACGCGTACCAGTAGGGTACTGCGTTAAGCGTGACGCATGAATGTGCAAAGTCCTCATAATAATCGTGTGTCCTGTCTACAGGCATAGTGTTGTACATGTACATGTAGTACGTTGGCTGCAACGACTCATTTAACATCCCCTTGAAAAATCTCGGACTTCAACAACTCACCTACCGCTTTTTGGAAAATCCTGAATCCGCCATTGGAAGGCAACTAAATCGCCAGGAGGAATCGAACACGGGATTACTTTCTCTTGGCACAAGGTTACTCGAGTTAGTTTAAGATTAAAGTCAGTGAGTACATACAGTGCCCAATTGACGCTGATTTTTCGATTCATCGGCCCGTTCTGACTCAGTATAAGAAGCTGTCACGAATCTCATTCCAGCAATGGGGGTAAGTTACCGATTGTAAATCCATTATCCAGGCCTTAATTAACATAATGCTTTGTCTTATTTCATACAGTACTGTTATATGCATATTTTGTTATCAGATTACGATTTCCAACGTGTATTTGCAAATGTTTAGCTTATTAAAGTGTTACAATATTGTAGTTTTCTATACGTGAAGTATTGCAGATCGCGATGACGGAGCGGGCTGGTTAGCGCGGTCTAACCCACGCATCTCGGGCCACAAAAAAAGCGGGGAAAAGAGAGAAAATCGTGCTGAAAAATGTAACAATTGCCTACTACCCCCTCCCCTTTAACAGCTAAACATTCACTTCAGTCAAGCTAGATCCGCCCCTGATGTGTAGGCTTATATGTTTTTATTGTTGGCCGCGTGGTATTTGTGCATGCTGAGAATTCGTATACACAACCCGTGCATGCATAATTTGGATGAACATTTACACTTCGACAAACACCTGTTGCATGTTTGGCCCACGTTTGAAATATTACACTATAACTGGACTATCAATTATTCTTTTTAAGCTCAAACAACATGCCTACGACTATAAATTTAACGGACAGACTAACTTATAACACGAATATCGGAGTTAATAATTTTTGGAATGATTGCCAGTGATTTCCAGGCATACGTATAAACTAAAGGAGGTTCTTCTTAAATTTCTTGAACCGTAATGCAACTTATGCAGTCTTTTTATCCTCTTGAGCGCTACACGTCGCGGTGAAAGTGAAGATTCTAGAAATATTGTCGACAAAATCTCATGTTGAGTAACTTTTCAACACTGGCCACATAATTGCCATAAAAAAAGTACTGTCTATACAAAAGCAGTGGTCGGGAGACAACTGCGTCAAAGTAAAACAAATTTACGTCACTTTACAGATGATTTGAAATTCTTCGTCCCTAGATTTATAGACAAACAGCTACCGCATCATACCTCCATGACTAAATGACCCTGACCAACGTACGTCGACAACCTTCTAGGTGTTTGTACGTTTTTGGAACAGAAACAGAAACAGAGACTATACATGTATAACATGAGTCCCTGGCGTGTAATAGTTATAGTAAGGATCCCTAGCCTGTACATGTACTGTATTAACCTCTTTTATGCAACGGAAGAATGAAGTGAAGCTAGTGATGCAAAGAATGAAGTGAATATCAAAAGGAAGACGAAGAAGAAGTGACTATAATGAAGGATGAAGCTGAATGACCAGTTTCTAAAGCTGGGAAGGGGCCCATACGAAGACGATTTGGATGCGGATGAACGGATGAGGGGAGCGCCATACAGTGGAATGCTTTGGAGAGCTTAATCCAAACACAATAAAAGACTGGCCGGAACGGCCTCCCAGCCTCCCAATCTAAGATGCATGTTGATGATGAGATTCAGTCACAATGCGTCTTTGGAGTTGACTTGTTGAAGCTTGCGTAAAAAGTTGTACACAAAAAAAGCTAATGTCCATCTCCACCGTACGAGTAGTGTTTACATAACTAAAGAGAATCGGTGTGATATAGGATCCCAAATCTTTGATGCAAAAAATCTTTGATACTACAGATTGTTAGTATATAGTGATCATTTTGCAAGGCTGGGTCGGGGCCACCTAAAATATAAAGCAATTACGTCCCCGCAAAAAATGCTGCATTTATTTATGCTAATCGCGTAAAAGTACATGCATGTATAATATAATACCGTGGGTCGTATACATAGAATTAGCATTTGCTTTGACAACCACTTGTTTAAGCAGCTCGCATCTGTATTATATGAATAATATAAAGCATTTTTTTCAAGGCTGGGTTGGGGCTACCTTGAACATATAAAGCAAATAAAGCAGTGCAAAAATTGCTGCATTTATTAATGTTAATCGGTTAAATGTAATGTTAAAAAAATCATGAAGTACTTATAATATAGGTTTTCCCGGCCTATTTCGCAATAAACGCATTCAAATCCATCTTGGTAGTGGCCGATTTGAAACGAATTAGCTCCCTGCTGTCATTCCCATGGTTCGTATCAGATTCCAGGCGTTCAATTTCGTTGTCAGACCCGACGTTTGCGTGTTTAACACATCCTAAGTTGAATTCATGCCATTCGGTTTAATGATTCAATTTAGCTCTCTGTTTGGTTTAGGGTTTGTCGCACAACAGTTGACATTCGCTTTCATCTCGCGCATTGCATTTAGTACTTTCTGCATTAATTAAATAATGGGAAACGAAGGCAGGATGCGAGGTTGATTTTTTTTTGGGTATTTTTCACAATTCTTTTTTTATTAGTTTCATTCTAGATTCATGTTCAAAGTATCCGTTATCTGTCTTTAATCTAAAGAGGTAAAAATATAAACTGATGCGAGAAAATTAAATATTGATACATGAAAGGCGACACATAAACAATAAAGTTAGGCAATATTAAACTCAGGAGATCCTTGCCTTCTTTGTTATCATGTTGACATACCCGTATATTTTTTTGGGTTGTAATAATGTTCGTAATTATTGAACTTTGCTCTCTTCTCAGTGAGCTATATCATAAACATGCTTCATTTCAGTAACATCTGCTGTCTTTTTATGCAAAAAAAAAATGATCAATATATTTATTTTTTGACTGCTGCTTTGTGGCCTGCTTCTTGTGGGGAAACAGCTGTTGGAACAAAATACATTTTATTGAATCCTGACCAACAAAGTATTTACATGAACCGTTTTTGAATTCCTTCGCTCACATTTCACAAATGATTGCTTAGGCCTAATGCATGATCGGAACCACCAAACTGACGCGACGTGAAGCCCGTGATGCTTGATTGTGTAAAATGCGTCAAAAACAAGAAGCCGCTTTCGACCTCCCTCCCATATTATGCTAGCCATGAATTAAATCATCCAATGAAAAGTTGGAACTCTATAAAATGGACAGATGAGGTTTTTTTTGGTGGCCCAGGAGTTGGCGCCAACTCGCCGGTCACGGCTGTCCGTGCGCGCACGGTGACATCGTTTTTGATAGTTGAGTTCAAAACCTTTGCCGTTTTTCACATGGCAATATGCTTCAGTTGTATACAGGACTTAGTTTTTATAACCTAAACGACCTTGAGAGCTAAAGTTAAAAGGACCACTCCTGGCGGAATTTAATGAATGTTCTTATTTTCTTTTTGTCAGGGATCACCAAGTTCTGAGAAAAACAAAGGTAAGTACTCAGTAGGCCTAATTATATACAACGATCTTCTGAAGAAAAAAAGAAAGAAATTGGCTCAAACAATTATGATAAACCCATGCCCTCATCGTTTCGATATAGAATCATTCTTTGGAATAAACTTCTCTTTGCACCAACACTTAATTCAATTTGACTGTTTTGTTATGTGAATCACATTTCAATATGCTATCACCAGACAGAGCAGCTGAGATTATAATCAGAAAGTCAGTTGGGCTGGTCACGCGCAGATTTTACAGCAGATTGATAATGGATTATCGAGAAAAAAAGTGTGCCATTACAACAGCGTTTTTACATTAGACTGTAGTGCTGCATTTTGGCGTCCCTTTAACTGGAAGTCTGGAACATGTTTCTGACGTCACAGCCATGCCGTGAACATGTTTCCATTGCAGCGCAAAATCGCATGACCAAAACACCTGTTCGTGACGTCACTTTGTAAACAAACATGGCTATGAGCAGACCATAATGGCCACCATTGGAAGACGAATGTTTTTGTCAATTTTACACGATTTACAAGCAGTAGTCGGGCAGTTACTTTTTTTAGTATTTCCTCACGGCAGAGTAATTGTTATGTATCAAAATACCCACCCGACTGTACAAACCGACTGTTTATTCAGCTAAAACCATTTTTTGTTTAACCTTTCCGCCATCTTGACTCGTAAGCGAACCGATCGCAAGTGTCCGTTTAACTTTTGTGTACGTTGTAACCGAAGTGCCAATGTGGCCCAGATCAGCAGCTGCAGAGTGCAGTAAATACTGCCAACCAAAAGAGGGCGCTGTGTCTTTGACCTTTTATTGCATCGGCCCTTTGTGAAACATTTTCACCCAAGACATGTGTAATGACTAACAGAAAATGACAGATCGCATTCCCATAAGTGAAATTAAGTGGTAGAAAAAAAGGAAGTACGTGTTTGAGCGATAACTTCACATTTGATTTTTTAAATATTCATCGGATTGCATAGGATATCATTTCTCTAATGAGCGGCAAGCTACAAAAAGTGCATCAGTGAAAGCCGCTATAACGAACACGATGGGGTTACAGAGAGTGTTCGATATAGTGGTTGTTCGAAATAGTGATTGTGCACTACGTGTATAATAGAATTTACTCATTCGGGAGCCCGTGGGGACGTTCGTTATAACCAAATGTTCGTTATAGTGGTGTTTGCTATTGCGGCGTTTAATATTAATGTCAACCATAATATTATTGTCAACCTACACAATGAATATAAACATAACCCGTGAAACTTCATTTGTCGATTGAAACGCAGTTTACAAGAAAGAATTCAGCAAATACGACAAGAACAGAGACGGCAGGATGAATACAAATGAGCTGCGCGCATTGTTGAGGGCGCTGAATCGAAACCCCACAGAGACTAGCCTGAAGAAGATGATGGCGGACATCGATGAAAACAGTAGGTTCACTAACTCACTCTTTTACCTCGTAGTCGTATATGTACTGGCGTCTTAGAGCCCCGCCTAACCAATGTGTACCAAGAGTGACTGAGGTCGCACTGTTGGGCAATGTTAAGTTCCCAACATTGGTATTAAGTAACCTCATTGTTGGTTAATTCTGGTAAAATTTGACTACTAGAAAGAATTTGCAGAAAAGTGTAGCGTCGCCTTGATTTTTTTCTAGAGGGTGGCAAAGCTCATTTTCCCCCCAAAGTCCCAATATTTTCCGGCATTTTCCCGATTGATCATTTTTTTCCGAGGGTGGGCAGGGGCATCCCCCAAATTAACAACAATATGATTTGGCACCTCTTTTCTTTCTCCCCCCCCCCTCTTTTTTTTGGCCTCTTTATCTTCTCCCATTGAAAATGAATGCTTAAGTGATGGCTTTCAGTATCATTGTGTATCTTTTTATTTAGTGGGAATTTCTTGGCTGTTTTTGAAACTTGGCTTTTTTTGTCTTTCAGTGGTATATATTTTGTACACAAAGTGAATTCCCGTAAATAAAAAAAAATCATTCAGACATTCGCCATTGGTAATTATTTTGTATGAACTGCTTTCGATAAATCAAGAGGAAAGAAAATGGGCCTGATTAGATCTTTATTATTAGTAATAATGATTATTATCTATTTTTTTAAACAGAGAATGGCTCCATTGAGTATGACGAATTCGTTAAGCTAATGAACAGACTAGACGCTGAAATTAGCCGCGAGTTAGCACCAACTTTCGAAAAGCATGACAAAGACAACAGTGGATTCATCAGGTAAGCTCCTGTGTGATAATCATTCAGACATTACTAATTCAAAATTTCTGGGAGGTAAATTATCGTACGAGTCTGCTAGTTACCTTTATTACTTTTAATGGTTAGTTGGTCCTTTTTTTTTAAAGGCCTATGCATTCAGCTGTTATACAGGGTGAGTAAAAAAAAAAGAACCCAAATGTCTGGCCCATTATTTTCGTAAAGTTCTGCATGTATTGCACTTTTAAAATCCTGGATATGAAAACCCACTTCATAAGCTTTCTTTTAGTACAAGAATTATTCAAATTACTTATGGCCTTTTCAAGTTACGGGGTTTTAAACACAGCCGCCGTTTTAAGGTTCTGTCCACGGATCACCAAAAAGTTCAGTGTTATTTCAGCAAAACGAACACAAATCACATAAGGATGTGTGTGAGTCGTTTTTGTTTTGCTGAAAAAACACACACCTTTTTTTGTGATCTGTTGACAGAACTTTCAAACGTAGCCTAGGTTGTGTTTAAAACTCCGTGACTTAAATAGTACATGAGTGACTTGAATGATTCTTGCACTAAAAGAAAGCTTATGAATTCGGCTGTTATATCCTAGATTTTGAAAGTGCTACATGCAGAACTTCATTAAAATAATGGTCCCGAATTTGAGTTTCGTTTTCTTTTACTCAACCTGTACAGCTATAAGAAATGTTAACACTCTCAGTGACGGATCAAAGGGTAAGATGGGCAAAAAGGCACCACCTTTCCCCAGTGGCGTATCCAGCTTTTGATGTCAGGGGGTGCAACCGCACTCGCATATATCCGCGGCAAAATTTAGACATGTTTTTTGAAAAAAACGGGGGTGGGTGGGATGTTACTGAATAAATTGTCTTTCACAAAAATCCGCAGGGGGGGGGGGACAAAGTGCCCCCTGCCTGTCCCTCTGACAACTCTGGCACTGAAATGCCAATTTAATTTCTTCCACAAAAATGACGCCATACAATGTTGGAAATCTCGGTTCATAGCTTGCAGCCTTTGTTCGCTTATTTAGATTCAACACGTCCTCAGTCACCCCTTCAAAAATCATGGATCATCCACTGCATTTACGTATGAAGTTTATCGCCCATCTTCCGTCATACCGTTTTAATTCCAGCGATTTGTGGAGGTCCAATTTTCCTAGGGCTAAAAAGTAACCTACTTAGCCAATTAATCGATTCTATAACACAGCGCCGATGAGCTGGATGCAGTGTTTCAAGAAATGGGGATCGAGTTGACTCCGGAAGGACTGCAAGCCGAGATCAAGAGCGTGGATCTGGATGGTGACGGTAACCTCAGTTTCCAAGGTATGTTCCAAACAAATAGTGTCGTTACAGCACCCTCATTCGGTAAACAAAAATTACCAAACTATTCCATCTTAGGGCTGATCATTTTGGCAAAAAAGTTTACTTGGCAAACTTTTATTTTGGAAGGTAGACGGGATTTTTTTCCCCGGTCAACCGACCGTCGTTTAAAAAAAAAAAAAAAGGGGGGGGGGCGCACAAACCATCTGACTATTGGACAAGAGGTGGCGTTCTTCGTTGCGGCATGTAAATAAACTAAGCTGTGGAACGCGTATTTCTTTTCTTTTTTATAACTCGGGGGGGGGGGGGGTGGGGGGGGGGGGGGGTTGAGGACATAACTCATGTTTTTTTTTGCTGGTACATGTAACTTATATATGCCAAGCTAGTATTATTGATGACGGTGTGGCCTAATTCATTGTTTTGGGTTCAATTTTTCAGGTCGAACAGTGACAAAACGTAATATTTTTTTTTTCTCTTTTTCTTTCTGTTTACAGAATTCAAGAAACTGGTTGGGCGCATCTAAGCAAGATAAGAACAACATAGATGGAGTTCTCGGAATCACAGCTGCAAATGTCCCAAGAGGCGAGCTGTGGTCACGTGATCCAAGACGGTGGCTGGTTTACTCAACCCTTAGTATGATAGTTGCAGGATGTGCGAGGTGCTGAAGCAGCTCGTGATCTGATTTTATAACTACATATTTACTATTTTTACTAAAGTCTTGAAGGGGTCCACGAAAAAAAAAGAGTTATTAAGTAAACACAAAGTTTTAACCTGCAATTCAGGAAGTGGAAGGGGCGGTCTGGTGCCCACTCTTCTCACTACAAAACTCCACAGTTTGGAATTTAACACTGGCTAGTAAGTTGAACCTAACAATTAAAATTAATCTGAAATAAAAAAAGGTGTGCAGTATAGGGATTTTTAATTTAGCTTATGTATATAATAACAGTAACAAGTAACAGTAAAATGCTAACAGTGAACGTAACTTTAATTAATCACTAATTTTTATATTTAAAAGATCCCTCGATATAAGACTCTTATGGAATACGGACCTTTATATCACGGACGTTGCTTGAAATATGAAGGGGGGGGGGTTGACCACCTATGTGCCGATAGACCATTTCGAACAGAAACGTTTCTGTTGATAAAACAACAACAACAACAACAACTTAACCCACCCCCCCCCAAAAAAAATCCAGATTCTGGTGCAAGCACTTCTTTGGAATCGAGTTCTAATTAACACATTCTGCAGCAGAGAGTAAGCAATTAAATCATTAGAAAAATGTAATAATCAAAATAAAAGAAGAAGAAGAATCGATAGCTTTGATGTGATTTCCGACCGTCCATCGACTTTATTCGTAATTATCGACGATGACAACAGGATGCACTATCAGAGAAATGAAGTTTGAGATGCATTTACAACACAGTTGGCAGTTGTCCAGCACTGTTTTGATCAGAACGCAATGAATTTATTTGATACAACAATGAATGCGAGCAGAACCGTGACGTCATATTGCACCTTTCAATCCCTTCAGGGCGATTACATGTAATTCCCTTAGATGTTCTTTGTTTCTAACTACATAAACCGAGCTATATCATTTCTTTGGCAGATGTATCAGTGCAGTATTTCAAACTCTGTGTAAGTAAAAAAATATTCGATGTTTGGCTAAATAAGAGCGTAGCACGGAATGTTGTTCAGTATCAAGTTGAATGGTACATGATTTGAGAGGAATATGCACATAATTATGTTTTTAAAAAATTATAATGATTTTAGTAAACTGTAGAATCATCTAACTATTTTGGGGAATGATCTTTAAGTAATCCATAAGTACATGTTTACATATTGTTAACTGCCTATTATGCACAGCGCCCTCTATAGACCGCCAGGCATTCAAAATACTGTGCAGTAGTTTTGTGTTGTTTTTATAAAGTACTATAGTGCCGTTGTAACATAAAATTTGGACCTCCACGAAATCTGGTCTTTTTACCTTCTATGGACTCTATAAATCCCTGACACGTGACCCGTCACTGTCCTATTTATCTTAGGCATGCACATTGAGTGCGTACTTCATAGAGTCCAAATTTCATACCACACCGTCAATGTAAATAATTAAGCACTTAATACGACTTGAGTTGAATAATCAAGCTTTTTCTCACTGTTAGTCTGCATGCCTGCAGCAGCTCGCCCTTATTTACAGACAGAGGGCGCTTCTAACTATAACAATGTATCAGTAAAAGACTTTTCTCTCAAAGGCTTTATTAGGAATGCAAAAATTGACATTCCGTTGTTGAAAATATAACAAATATGTCTTCGTTCAAGGTGGTATCTTATAGGCAATAGCTTGTGAATTGACGTCAAATGTACACCATGGTGTTATACTCTAAAAGAACGATCATTAAAGATAAATTAAAATATTAGATAATGCTATATTATTAGTAAGATACCCTCTTTGTAAACTAAGGAGTTCTTTGAGCGGTTCTATGTAGTAAGCAAAATATCGGCAGGGCAACACTCGGTCTAGGTCTATCAACAAAAATTACTTCACTTTGAACAAGTTCGATGTCAGGTCAAAGACACCGAGAAAAAAAACATACAAATTAAAATGACGTAAACAGCAGGCGAAACAACGGTGGTCTCGTGAGCAAAGCAAGATCAAATAACGGGTCAACCCATAGCCTTCGGATTTGGATTTTGAGATGAAAATTCTATTTGAAAGACTTTACACTTGACGGCTACACAACCCTTGATAATGCCCCAGCGTTGTGATGCGACCCTCATACAAACTTTTGGTCTTTTTACAAGCGTAACATTGCACACCAGCCCAAATTTACATTTTAAAACCAATTATATGTTACTGAATAAAATAACCATGGATCCATAGAATCCTCATTTAAGCCGATCGAAATTTTGAACAAAAGGAGCAAAATCTTGAATGTGTTTGGTAACTTGAAAAAAAACCCCCACAAAATGGACTCTGCGGTAATCTGGTAAACACGTTTTATGTACGAAAAACCTGTATGTTTTGATGTTACAATTCCAATGACTTAAGCTGTGTTATTTCCCGTAAATCGTTCTTAATACTTGCTACAAATGGAGGCACGTGCCGCAGAATGTGACTGCAGATTTTGGCTCACTTCGCAGTCATCATGGAAACGAACTCTACATCAATATCAAGAAAGGAAAAACAATAAAAATTGACTTTAGCTTGTAATCACACTATCCTCACAAGTTCCCGTTTACTCCTCAGTGGGGAGAGGCAATAATTAGTGATCATGGGCGTCGCAGGGGGGAGGGGGAGGCAAGGGGCGCTTGCCTCCCCTGGAAAATTGGAAAATAGAAAGGGGGGAGACGAAGTGCAAAGTCGTATTGCTGTTAATTTAAGGCACATTATACAACAACATGGGCGTCCGCAGTGGTGTCAATGGGGGTGGGGTGGGCAGAATGGGTTTTGGGAAATAATGTGCTTTGCCCCCTTCTAGAAAACATATCCTGGTGGCGCACACGTTAGGCCAAAAACAAGTCTCCGGTTTCTGGTATGGAGCTTGCCCAAAAAGTGGTGCGGCGACGCGGTTTTTTTTTTACCTGTCTTTTTTGCTTCAAATGTCGGCTGATGACTGCAAATGGTGCCCGACTAAACTTAGTGCAAATATATGGGAGTCCAGAGAGGCCACATAAGGTAGCAGACCAGTAAATAAACTTCCATTGAACCCAATGGTAAATGCTCCCACTTCAAAAATTCGGGAAAAATACTCACAACTCTCCAAGGTGTTCGAGACACACATCAAATTAAAGCTTATTTCATCATCTTTCATTTTCTTTTCAATTTTCGGGGGGTCAACTGATGACTTTTAGGAGAAATTTCCATCTGAAGATGATCACCCCTGAAAATAGTCCTGAAGCCCATCGCCATTTTGAAAAACGATGCCTACACTCCATTGCAAAGTAGAGCGCTTTTAGGGTCCAAATTACATCAAAATTACACAGAACTGCAAGCTCCAAGTCCTGTGCACGGTTTCCACCCATATTTTTTACAAACCCTCAAGTTCATGGCCCACAGCATGCTCAAATACCGAAGATTTTGAGGGCATGCAAATCGTGATTTGGCCGGCGCAGGCAATTTCGGACCGATTTACTGGTCTGCACCATATAGAGAAGCGAGGTTTTGAAAAATTTCTCCAAACCACTTGTACGGCACGAGGAAGGATGGATGACTCATATTTAATCAAAAAATTGCGAGAAAAGAAATCTCTGACTGCGATTTCTGGCCTGAAAACAAGTCCTCTGTTTGTGGATACCTTACTGTAGGCCGCCCCCAACGGGCGTGAATTGAGTTTTGCTCCTTCCGACCCCAAATTACCCCCTTGTTCGCTCGAAATTGCTGTGATCAGAGGACGGTCCATCTGCCCTCTTCAGATTATGGAGGCATTTGTTGCGGAACCGCCATTGGTGACCTTTGAAACGCTGCCCCCTCAGGTTCCGCCCCCCTGAAAAAAAACCACTCCGCAAACATTTGACAACAAACCGTGGAAGGCGCCATGTTGAAACTACAGAGAAGCGAGGTTTTGAAAAATTTCTCCAAACCACTTGTACGGCACGAGGAAGGATGGATGACTCATATTTCATCAAAAAATTGAGAGAAAAAAAATCTCTGACTGCGATTTCTGGCCTGACAACAAGCCCTCTGTTTGCGGCTACCTTACTGTAGGGCGCCCCCAACGGGCGTGAATTGAGTTTTTGCTCCTTCCGACCCCAAATTACCCCCCCCCCCCTTGTTCGCTCGAAATTGCTGTGATCAGAGGACGGTCCATCGGCCCTATTCAGATTTTGGGCGCATTTGTTGCGGAACCGCCATTGGTGACCCCTTTTGAAACGCTGCCCCCCCCTCAGGTTCCGCCCCCCTGAAAAAAAACCACTCCGCAAACATTTGACAACAAACCGTGGAAGGCGCCATGTTGAAACTACAGAGAAGCGAGGTTTTGAAAAATTTCTCCAAACCACTTGTACGGCACGAGGAAGGATGGATGACTCATATTTCATCAAAAAATTGAGAGAAAAATCTCTGACTGCGATTTCTGTCCTGAAAACAAGCCCTCTGTTTGCGGCTACCTTACTGTAGGTCGCCCCTAACGAGCTTGAATTGAGTTTTTGCTCCTTCCGACCCCAAATTACCCCCTTGTTCGCTCGAAATTGCTGTGATCAGAGGACGGTCCATCGGCCCTATTCAGATTTTGGGCGCATTTGTTGCGGAACCGCCATTGGTGACCCCTTTTGAAACGCTGCCCCCCCCTCAGGTTCCGCCCCCCTGAAAAAAAACCACTCCGCAAACATTTGACAACAAACCGTGGAAGGCGCCATGTTGAAACTACAGGTAGCAGACCAGTAAATAAACTTCCATTGAACCCAATGGTAAATGCTCCCACTTCAAAAATTCGGGAAAAATACTCACAACTCTCCAAGGTGTTCGAGACACACATCAAATTAAAGCTTATTTCATCATCTTTCATTTTCTTTTCAATTTTCGGGGGGTCAACTGATGACTTTTAGGAGAAATTTCCATCTGAAGATGATCACCCCTGAAAATAGTCCTGAAGCCCATCGCCATTTTGAAAAACGATGCCTACACTCCATTGCAAAGTAGAGCGCTTTTAGGGTCCAAATTACATCAAAATTACACAGAACTGCAAGCTCCAAGTCCTGTGCACGGTTTCCACCCATATTTTTTACAAACCCTCAAGTTCATGGCCCACAGCATGCTCAAATACCGAAGATTTTGAGGGCATGCAAATCGTGATTTGGCCGGCGCAGGCAATTTCGGACCGATTTACTGGTCTGCACCCATAAAGCTTATTCTCGATCATACCCCATCTAAATACACGTTAAAATTGTGCAGCAGCAGGATTCCAGTCAAACCAGTGAGTTTGGCGGTTTTGAGACATGGCTACGGCGACGCGCGCGCATACCAGAAACCGGAGCCCTTTTTGGCCTTAGTGACAACTGTTTCCCCAAGGACACACGCGCCACTGCCTCAGGCTGGACTCGAACCCACTGCAGAATAACCCACAATATCTTGAGTTCGATATGCTTCAAGCCGCGAGACCAGGACACTGTAGTAAATGTCCGTAAACACATTTTTTGTGGGTTCCGGTTTCATCATAATTATATATTGGCTGGGCAGATAGTAGGGTGTGATTAAGCGTCTTGAGTGGGATGATAATGTAAATCGGGAATATAGACGAGCACGTGGTCATTGTACACGAACTAGCCCCCCCCCCGGCCCCCTGAAATCACGCCCAAATTGATCTATAACGCACCTTCATAGTTGACCTGGCCGTCTCCATCGATGTCTGCTTCTCGGATCATCTCATCGACCTCTTCATCCGTCAGCTTCTCGCCAAGATTGGTCATCACGTGACGAAGCTCAGCGGCACTGCACGAACGGAAATAAAAAATATGTATATGGTATTTAAAGATATAAAGTTTGGACATGTGATGACGTCATCAATTTTCTTCTATAACACGTCCCTGTCTATGTTTACATATTAAAGTTGCAGCTGAGATGAACCTATAGCTTTGTGGATATTTGCCTTTGAAAAATGCAAAGTTGATATGACGCTAGATCACGTGATTATGTAAATATGACGTTTTACTTCGATTTTCATCTAAAACTCGTCCCTGTCTATATACGTGCAGTTCCAAACGAATTGAACATAAAGTTCTGAAGAAATATGCATTTAAATAAAAACAATTAATGTGACGTCACGTGACGTATGATGACGTCATCGTGGCATCCCTTAAATTTTCATCTATAACACGTCCCTGACTACATGTATCTACGAACCAAGTTTCAACCAAATTGGACCGAATGTTATCTAATATAGGCCTTTAAAAATGCACCCTTAATGTGACGTTACATGACACATGATAACATCATCATTCAATTATCTATAACACGTCCCCGTCTATGCCCAAACATAATTTCAATAAATTGAACATATACATGTAGTTCTCTAGATATTGACCTTATGGGATTTTGGAAATAAAAGAAGAAAAAAGAAAATACGAAGAGTTTTCCAAAACTTTGTAGAAAGCCCAAAATGTGCCTAAGCCGTTTCGCCAAGGGGAAAAGAAACTCGAGCAGGTGATACTACTCAAAGGTAAAACTTGAAAATGTGGGGAAAATAATATGAGATAAAAATGACATGAACTAATTAAAAAACATCTCTTGTAAGACCAAATTAAACATATGAAACACCGCAAAGGAACATGTTGAATAATAAAGGATTCCAAAATATTTGGTGTAAAAATTCCATACAATAACAACAATCAATCCCTTGCACAATGGCTCAAACGCCTAGAGTACCCTGATAAAATGTCAGGAAATTGAAGGGATTAATTTATGAATCGATAATATTAGCGGTGAAAGGTATAACGTTATCGTGACTCATGGTATTCAGTCATCCCTCAAATCGCGCTAACCCAAAGGACGCGGATCGGCGAAAAATGACGGCAACCGGTATCCCATCTTTCCATGCGCACCATTGAATATGCATGAAGCATAAAACCAAACCACGCCCATACCTGATATAGCCGTTTCCATCCTTGTCGAAGACTCTGAAGGCCTCTCTGATCTCCTCCTCGCTGTCTGTGTCTTTCATCTTGCGCGCCATCATCGTCAGAAACTCAGGAAAGTCAATTGTGCCGTTGCCTATGGAGGACAATAAACATGACTGTATGAAGAAAGAATGGAAGCGTTTGTGGTAACACCATGTGAATAATATCTCTTTTGAGTTGTGTGGTTCTGAAATGAACCAGTTTTTTTTTTTTAACTCGATGTTTCGAACAGTGAGCGCCGTTCGTCATCACTGTCTACTGATGACGAACAGAGGACACTGTTCCAAAAACATGCGCATTCATTAATGGATAACGAAACGAGCCTGAAAGGTGGCTGCTTTTATGTAATCGATCTATATACAGTTCGCTTCTTTCTTTTGTTCCCATTTTTATTTGAACTTGTGCTAGTCTAATGATTAATTTCTCCTATGTACAAAGATGTTACAAAATCCCCAGCTGTTGGCAAACGAACGGCTAATGATCATTTCAAAAGGCGACTTTGGGTTGAATGAATGTGTTTTTTTCGGACATAGGCAATGGGCAACTGCTGGTACGTGAATATGCTTGTTAAAAGGAATAGCATGTTTGTTTGCATCCTTTTTCCCTCGATATTTAATCAACACAACAGAAAATCAAATAGTCTCCATATACAGGATGAGTAAAAAAAAGGACACAGATGTTAGGACCATTGTTTAAATGAAGTTCTGCATGTAACACTTTCAAAATCTAAGATAATGAAAGCCCAATTGATAAGCTTTCTTTTAGTACAAATATCATTTAAATCACTCATGTACTTTTCAAGTTATGGAATTTTAAACACCAACACCGTTTTAAACATCTGTCCACGTATCACAAAAAAGTTAAATGTTTTTTTTCAGCAAAACCAAAACAATTCACATAGGAATGTATGAACATTATTTTCGTGTTGCTGAAAAAGCACAATAATTTGAATGATTCTTAAACTAAAAGAAAGCTTATTAATTGGGCTTTCATTATCTTAGATTTTGAAAGTGCTACATGCAGAACTTCATTTAAAAACATTTGAAGTTAACCGTGGATTAACTTGACGGTGCCTTCAAGAAATCATTGCACATTGCAGTTTACGTCAAAACTGTTCATTATTGTCATCGTCACTTGTCACAGTTGTCGTAGTTTGATGTGTCATCATTTTGGTCGGATTGAGTTTGAACTTACCGTCAGCATCGACCTCGTTGATCATGTCCTGCAGCTCAGCCTCAGTGGGGTTCTGACCCAGTGACCTCATGACTGTTCCCAGCTCCTTGGTGGTGATGGTGCCGTCGCCATCCTTGTCAAACAAGGAGAACGCCTCCTTGAACTCTGCAGGAGAAAGAAGACTTCACACTGAACTGCCATGCTAAAGCTTCGTTGGGTGCAGAAGTAATTTTATACCACATTTCATTTACATTGTAAACTGCCAAAAAAAACCAACCAAAAGTTGCAGACCATAATGCGTTGTGGGTGTCTCAGATGGTGTTGTTTGTCATTTTATTTTGTAACAATGAAGGCACGCAAGGTTAAATCATGCCTTCACACACATGTTTACCTTACATACCAAGTGTGGACATTCCCTTGGAAAAACCTCGGAAAAATCATTTTACTCTCACTGTGAAAACACTTTCAATGCAATTGTTTTTCTATGATTCACTTCAGTGTTTGTCTTCATTTTGCCACGGATAAAACTAACCCCAAAATGCCTCTAAACCTGTTTTCCAGAAAGAGGGAAACACTGTGTGGACTTGCCCACGTCCACACAACGTCGGCTCTACCTTGATTATGTGGATCTCTTTTGTTCGGAGGTCCACACAGTGAATGTAATACCTACCCACGTTTTTTTATGTTGTAAATCGAGGATGTTCTTTTGTTCCTCTTCCCTTTTCCTTTGTTTGTACTAACTTTTTCGCAACAGCTCATTGGTTTTGTACACGTTTTCTAATCGAGGTTGTCCTCGTTTTGGTTTCTGTCCTCGATTCACCGATGATGTTGCACGTGTGTGTCTGCGATTTACACCATAAATAAACGCTCTAAAAACTGACTGCACCCCATGCACCTGTGCACTAGCACAATTTTGTCCCAAAATCATGAACACTTGAGGCTCTTGACAGGAAACTGAGGCAGTTGAGGTTATGATTTGCAACAACACAAAAGTGAAGCTCAAGTGCATGAGGTGTTAGGAAGTAGCCAGATATGTATCACATGGTGCGCTTGAAGCACATAGGGTGACAGTCGGCTTAGCCTCAAGTGTGTGTGTTTTACCCAACGTTGACACTTCATAGTACACCTTGACATCTAACTAGTACACCTTGACGCATACGGTCTTTGGGGCCATGCATGCCACACATTTTCTAAGAAATTACCCGCATTGGTCAATTCGGGTAAAAATGTACCCACTTTTGGAAGAGTTTGCCAAAAAGTGTAGGCGGTTGTTGACCAATTTGGAGCAAAATAAAAATCCATTTGCCCAACTTTTTTTTTTTTAGAGTAATGATAATAGAGCTTACGGTATAATAAATTATAAATATTGATGTCGATGACCCCCAAATTATTGACACAAATACGTATCAGATTTATATCATTGTTTCATAAATGAAATTTTCAGATTCAACTTTCTGAATTTGCTGATTTTATTCTTCCTTAAGAATTCTTTTTTTTCTTCCCGAAAAAATAAATTCAAATTCAGACCCAACAGCTAGTACCACTTAAATTATGATTAATTCATTCAGTAAATTCATTCAGTTGTGCATCATTCTGTTAAGACCTCTGTGCTTCTGCCATGCAAAAGCGTAATTTCGACAAAAACATAGACAAGAATGATAATCGTTAGTTTAATACATCAATAAATATATATAAACTGTGCGAGAAGAGTGCAGTGACATTGCTTACACATGTGGAAGTAATCCCATTACGCTCTGGCTTTGTATTTAAAAATCATGCGACAAATTATGTCGATAACGCCCGGCTGTGCTCTGCTCGCAGCTTTTTCATACTTTTTTCCCCTCAAAAATTGATTATATTGAGGCCTATTTTAATACATTTCCCTGAATCGCTCCTAACCTATTCAGAAAATCTCCCGAAGTATAGCGAGCTGATAATGTGCGCTGTTCAAACTCATGCATTGACCTTTGGGAGTTATTTAACATCACCATTGATATTCAAGTTTCAATAAAACTGGACACATGTGTGGCATTTTTTTTTCATGTATTAGTTTGGCATGCTCTCTTTACTCGGTAAACATGCATGTTGGACTACCATCATTACGTTCCAAGCAACAATCAATTTATTGGTTAATTTAAGCAGTAAGCACGTTTTCTTCTATTATTGTGGATAGTTTTGGAGTCAATTCTCGCGCGGCCGAATTGTTTGATTTTGTCATTTCGTTGACGATTATTATACAGAAACCGGGGGACAATTTCAGAACTGATGAAAACATTCGAGAAATACCAACGTCGCAGTGTTTTTGATTCACGGTTGAAATTTGAATCAGCTCAATAAGTATAGAGCCTTGCAAGTTGACGTTTAAAACCCCCCAAAAAACAAAACAATCTCATAACATAGATTATTGTTATACCTCTGTTTTGAATACTGTATTTTCATTGGCCTAGAACGATCACGTGTTTAGTTTATAAAAAAAAGTCATAGCACACTCGTGATATCCCACAGGGAGTGTGCTATGACTTTGTGCGCATAGCACCCTCGGCTTTGCCTCGGGTGCTATGCGCCACTCGGGTGTTCAGAACGTCTTATCCCACATCACACCAGTCAACAATTGTTAAATGCTCCATCATAGCACGTTTTGTGCCAAATGATAGGCCTTATTAATATTCACCAGCCCAATTTCAAATCATCAATTCAAATCAAAGATGATTGCGCGTGACTGAATTCCATCATGATAACAGGTTAACCTGTAATCTCATGATTATACACGTTGAATGAAATCAAGAGGTCAGTCAAATTATGAAAATTAGAAGCATTTGAGTAATTTATGAATATAGTATTTATTATAATGCAATTTAGAGGTAAAATTTTGATCACAACGCTAGAAAATTTCGTACCTAAAATTTTCGACTGAAAATCTGGTCTTCATTTTTATTTATCATAATATTATCGTGTCGGTTAGACCGAGCCGATCCGTCTCAATCTGTTGATTAATTTCCAACATTTAAAATGCATTGATTAGACCTAACCGAAACAGGAAATCAACCACCGTAAATTCCTGCCCCAGAGGAAAAACAGTCCACTTAACAATTGCTGTCAACAACCAGAAAAATCACAGTCACAACCACACAATCGTGAATGTTCATACTCCCGAGGACAATGCTTTGTGTTTCCCTTTGTCCCTGTAATATAACACTCTTCAAGCACATACCGTACGATTAAGGACCGTTTTAACTAAAGACCCAACGCTCGAGGACTGAAGGGACGTTTTGTAGTCCCCCACCCTGTGTCCGTTCTCAATCGTAAAACCTTACATGCATACGAAATCCTGTAACAAAACTGTGTATGTACTGTTTTTATAACTAGGCCTACTTGATTGATGTTTAATTTTTGGGTGTTAAATTAATTTGGTTCAGTTTCAGTTCGAAAGTTATGTTTTTCCTACAGCTTGTGAGAATGTTTATCACCTTTGCAACAGAAGCCCTTAAAATAAAATGCCGTTTCACATTCTCATTTTTGACAGTTGAATTTTTTTTTCTCATTAATTAAAATCATACGAATCAAATCTTGCAGAATCTAATTCTGTATTACATTTCGTTCATTATATTCTTTATTTTTTTTCTAGGCAGCAATGATGTCAATGAGCTGTCAATTGTAGGAATTATATATTCATCGGAAATTCAAAAAAGTGACACCTACCAGCGATTTGTTCTTCCGTCAGTTGATCTGCCTGCAATAGTGAAAACAAACAGAAAAAAAAATTAATGAAAAACGATAGCCTTTACATTTACAACAATTAAATCTCAATTTCACCACCCAACACGTATTTGTCCCCTTTGTATACATGAACTACAGAGACACATATGGTAATGAATCAAAGAGGTAATATACATTTTAATTTCATGGGTGACACTTTTACACGGCCTGCGTGAACCTTTAATTTGTTGCTTTAATTTCAAGTTCAGCCTGCTTCAGGGCCATGCAGTTGGGTCTCATACCAGCCCAACGTTTATCTATCCCCTTTGTACTACACATCTTTAATGAGTCAAAGTGGTAATAAATATAATATTTAATGCCCAGTCCATTTAATGGGTGAGACTTTAACACTGCCCGCGCGAACCTTGATTTTGTTTCATTAATATCAAGATCAAGGCCAATATTTGAGTCTTTCGTGGTCACTGCGTAAGAATAAAATGGTTCGATTAATTAAGACATCACGTTCACACTCTTTGTTCGCACGACATGAATGGCCGTGTGCAATATAGAAAGGTCGTGGCTGAATGCAACTAGGCCTACTGACAGAAACGGAGTGGTATAATGAGACGATATTAATTGTTTCCTGGTAGATGAAAACAATTGAATGAGTTTCACTTACCATTTTGTCCCAAACAAGTGTTTCCAGCAGGTGTAACTCTGTTGCTCTGTCAGTGTCCCCTTGTCTATAGCGGCAAATGCGGACGGTGTATACGACACAGACGCACGGATTCCAACAACAGCGGCTCCGATGTACGAGAGATCAGAAGGGGGGAAAAAGGGAAAGCGGCTGCGCAGGCTTAAATGGGCGTGATATGCGCAGTTTAAGTTCATGCGCATGCGCACTGCACAAACAGCTAGTGAATAATGACAATGAAGCTGGCATTTAATCTGTAAAGAATCATTCATAATGTAGAGAATCATTCATAATGTAAAGACCCTGTGTGCGATTACTCGGTGACTCAGAAGGCCACATCATAAATAATTTTATTTACACAATATACCATCAACAATTGATTTTATATCCAAAATCATTTGTACACCGTAATTAAAAACATCCACACTAGGCCCTAAACGTGAAAACTCTAATAATTAAATATTATTGAGAACATATCGTATTATGTTATTTACGCTGCAATCAAATATACAAATTGTAAAAATTCGGCAAATCTTCCTCCTTTGATTTTTGGTTATATCGGTGCTAATTTGTGGGTTTTTTTCTCCATTTTTTTTCCCACTTTGAGAATTTCCAAAGCACCTACGCTTGTTGTTTTGGACCTTGGACCCCAACTGTTCATCATAACCAAACATGCCTCCAGCGTTGACATCCAAGCTCTATGCAAAAATTTATTAATGAGAGAATACATCAGTCGGCAGTTGTCGTGATACATGTACATAATATGCGTGCGTGGTGACTGCAATGCGTCTCGCCGCGCCGGGCGGGCACTTATAATAACATGAAAATGTCGCACCGCGATCCCACCATCCTTTGCGCTCGCTCGCAAACAAAGATGCCAGCCTGCGCCTGTAGAGCAGCAGACCCACACTGCTGTGTTTATAGCACGAGTTCGACGAAGACGATGCTGTGCACTTGACAAAGACATCTCGAAGAAATTAATATGCAGCATTACCATGATTGTATCCGAGGACAAATGCGAGCGCTTGCGCGTTCTCATGGCTCGTTAATTTGGGCGGCGTTTGTCGTTAAGTAGTGTTGACAAATTATTTCCTGTTGCCTATTTCCGCAAGCATTAATATTGTGCTGTTGTGATGCGTAGCAACAAATGGAGAATGCAATTTTACACAGATGGGAAAAAAAGAACCGTGAAAAACACATCTAAGATGGATAAAAAAAAAATCGCTTCGAAAAACAGGCTATTTAAAACATTGACAAGTCCAATTTTCTCCTTAAACTTTAGGTCTTTCGAAATTGTTTTTTTGTTTTGTTTAACATTTTCATTTCATGACGCTTCTCGAGATTCCAACCTCATTTTCCCAATACGTTTTTGAGAAACCGTAACCCCCTCCCTAAATTTAATATTGACACCTCTCCCCCCCCCCAAAAAAAACACCCAAACAAACAAAACATAAACAAACAAAACACAAACAAACAAACAAACAAACAAACAAAAGGCAAGAAAGTCGGTCTATTACTGCATGCGCGTGGAAGGCCAAGTGACCGGCGTACGTCACCGTTGAGGTGGAGTCAGAGAGCAATGTTTTTATTACTAGGACAATGTCTATGCTACAGTGAATGTTGTCTGCAATCATGAATGATGGTGACATGAGAATGTAGAACTCAGCCGGTTATCAGGAAAGGCTGCATGCGATTATATGACTAATAATACATATGTGAATAATTTATGACAGCCTCTCAATTGACGTTGATCAATATGACCAACATTATTCACGGGGTAAGTTGCTTTTTAGAGAAACCATTATCCAAAAAGGTTACATTTAACCTGCAGAAAATTAACAATTGACAGGTTTGATGTATGTTTCCATGTGGGTTTTTTTGTGAGTGGAAAGAGCCCGAAATATCTCACCTTTTTGTTAAAAAAATGATTAATGCAAATCTTTTTTCAAATGATAAATTTAATGATAGCAGCGGCCCACGCGAAAGTGCGAACAATGAGTACATAATAATCTCGGACAGACTGGTTGATCTAAACGATGAGAGGGAAAAATAATTGTCGATTAATTATTTTTCAACAATCCCTCAGTCAAACAAATAACAAACATCGCCCCCATTGGTTCAACAACAAAAAGCGTTAAAACATGGAACAATAATTGTACAGATGAATAGCAATTCAGTGGTCTTATAAATAAGGGTATGAATATTCAGTCATATTTCAGGGGCACTTATACGGGCATTGGAAAAACTGCGTCTTGCAGAAACAAACATAGGAACACTTAATATACGAACTAAAATAATCCGATTACAACTAATGTTTTCTCTAATTACCGTTTTATTATTCATATTATAGGCCTCATTTACTGCAAATTTATCATTGACATTTATAATCCTCTTGTTTTTTATTTAGCCTGTTCAGTTTCTTGCATAATACTCGTACTTATTTTAGTATTTGGAATGACAACCCTTTTTTTATTTCTTTAAATTTAATTTTTACTTTTAGGAAATGGTAATGCCTTTCCCGCTTGTAATCATTTTTACTACCCAACAATCGTATGTTTAAACAGAATAATGACAATTACTTCTTTTCCAAACAATGCCTTCAAAAACGCGTGATCCAAGCTGATATTAATTATTTATAGTTTTTAAGATTCTTTCAAATTTAGGTAATCAGCATTAGAATATCGCAAGTGTTAACAAGCTAAGTGCTTACATACCGGGTGAGTCAAAAAGAAAGTGACCTAATAAAAAAACGAATATTTAAAAAAATATAAGGCTCGCTCTATTTCATAAAAATAAACAGGGATAAAGTACATGTTATTGACTAGCAACTGTGGAAATTTCACTTAATTTGCATAACTCTATTCCCAATTTATGACTATTTTAATAAAAAAAAATCACAACATTCAAAGTCCTCCACTGCCTCCATGAATGAATGAACACTTGCATAAAGAAAGCGGACAAAAAAAAATTATATATTCATATTCAAAACACAAAATCTGACAGTAAAAATAATGTTTCAGGCTTGACTCAAATGATTAAAATCTCATTTGTATTTGAACGCCTGTGGGTAATTTGTAAATCTCACTAGCTCAATAGCTTCCAATGGCATTCCAAGGACAGTTATAAAAAAGGTTTTATTTGTAAAACCGTGCATAACTTCTGATGGCATGGATCAGTTTCATTAATTCTATTTTTTTTATTTTTTAGATGAGTGGAAGGGCATGCTCTGTTAAGACATACTTCATTTGTCTATTAAATTTGACTGCTTTTAAAGAAAAACAAAATAATCCAGGTCACTTTCTGCTTGACTCACCTGATACGTAAATCAAGAATCGGGCATATCGAACCAAAGAATAGTGATAAAAAAGGCTTAATTCGAATTTTTAAATCTTATCATGACAATGCTCGGAAGACCAAATATATGCTTGTGATGTTAATTCTTCGAAATTGGTTTTTCAACGGATTTTTTATTGGCACATCAATGTGTTAAAAAACTTTTCCCGCTAATTGAAATTGAAATTGGTTATGCAGACAGGGCATTATTCATCTTTAAATGATCAAATCAACCGAATCAAGCGACATTGGCATAATTTTATTCGACGATCTCAACATCAACACATTAATTGGAAATTGGGTGAAAAAAAACCAGCTTGCGGAAAATCTTCATTTGGACGTAATCATGGTCACAAATTCTGTTGGAGCAAGGAAGCGAAACAAAGATTTAGTGTAAATGGAGATATCATGAATTAAGATCTGTACAAAACCACAAACATAATGCCGAGCAAATAAAAATAGTTTCTCGTCCGCGATTTTTGAAAAAGCGGATTTTTCAAGATGGCGGATCCCTTCTTGCCTTTTCTCGACTCTTTTGCTGAAAACCAAATTGCGCCAAAGGGGCCGTAATCCTTTATACATAGCTACAATCCAAAGACAATCCAATGACAGTACTTGCAAAATATATTGCAAAGTTATGAATTCGCTTCACAGAATCTTGTGAAGAAAGTGGCCTATGACCTATGTATAAAGCATCTGGCTGCAGCTGTTCAAGACCGCAGTTAGACAATGTGCGGATATGCTATCCGAAAACTTCCCATAGAAATGCGCACATTCCATACCAGATGTGATTTCTGTTTCATTGCGGACCACAATTTTGAGCGTCGCATAATGCAATCCGACTGTTCGTGATTCGAAAGTGAGCCTTCGTTGAATCTGTGTTGTAAATTTACAACACAGATAAGATTTACAGAATTTCCTACATTATTACGCTTTTCAAGGAAAAAAAAATGGCATCTCTAAACTGGAATAAAAGAGTAATGAATCAGTCTAAACGGTCGTTTCAAACCTTGCAGAGTCATGACCGTGATGACGCCGCAGGTCACAGGTCACGCAAAATCTATCCAATCAGAGCGTGAATTCATCAGAGTATCCCAGCGTCCTGTTTGCAGGGCGGGGGTACGAGCGAAAGTTATGAATTCAAAAAAAGAAGCGGGCGGAGAAAAAGAAGCGAGTGGTGACGAGGAACTGCTTTTTTTTTTACTTGGCCTTAAAGTGAGGTTATTCAGAATCTTCATAGGTTTTTTTTGCTTTGAAGTTCCCCTTCTAATTAACTGGACACGGAGTGCACCCTTTTTAGGCTCTTAAACTTGGTCCTTGCAAAAGTATAATAGTTGTTCACTTCTGGACGTACGTTTATAAGGTAAGGCAAAAAACACTTCCGCGCCATTGACCAAGAGCTTTGAAATATGGCTAATAAACAGTATGTAAAACACTAAATATTGGCATTCTCTGGACGAAAGTGTAATTTTAACAGTAAATTGCCACGTTCTTTGTCAGTTAACTATAAAATCTATTTCAATCCGGTCCCGGTATGCATCTGGTAACAGATAGAGGGCGCTATTACTTATTAGTTTAGCGTGAGAAAAGTCGTGTGCACGGTGGCCGGCTCTGAACGATTGCAGCACCACTTGACTCTGAAATGACTTTAATGGTCTCGATATCTGAAAAAAACCGATAAATAGTTACAACTAAGAAAAGTTATCGGTGTATGAGCACAGGGAAAAAAGGATGCGAAAGAAATGAGGATGCACACTTTCATCATTGACTTGGCCATCTCCATCGATGTCTACTTCTCGGATCATCTCATTAACCTTTTCATCAGTCAGCTTCTCAACAAGATTGCTCATCACGAGACGAGGCTCGGCGGCACTACTAACATAAGTTGTGTAAGATTCACGGTCGAGTCCGGTAAATAATTTCATTTGCAAACAAAATTCCCATATTTTGGTTGAATTAATTTTTCTAGAAATGTATCCCCCCCCCAAAAAAACCCATCAACTCAGGGCTTAGCTTTCAATATTTTGAGGCATTCCCGTTCATTTTAGTGGAATAATTATGTAGTTTTACCTTAATCTTCAGTTATAATGTCTTGAGTTGTTGTTGTTGTCTTTTTGGTTTTGCGTTGAAATCAGGTCAGAAGTCAAAATAAGCATGCTGCGTGTCAAAGACATTGTATGTTTCACTCAATGTTTGTCTTTGAGTGCTGCACAACAAAAATATTCAGAGTGAATTTAAAGGCACTATAAATTGTGTCATATTGAGCAACAACGCTGCACCGAAACCAAAGTGTGTCCTGTTGACGACAATGAATGTCTGAAATGACAGGATACAACCCGCCTTTATGAAGAGATCATGCTTTTTTCTGGCCTGATGGAAAGTTTGACAATGTATAAGAATATCCTTTGAACCATCTACAGTGAAAATGAAAAGTTTTTGTTGACAGTGTATGGATGGACGTTCTATTGTATATTATGTTCGGAAGAAGTGACTGAAGTGTGATCGTCAGTGTTTAAACCATTGCTATGACGTCACACTATTGTTAAAAGTGTGGATTCGGATCTACGAATCTCTTACACTGGTCACAAAGTGTGGACTCCGAACGAATAGTGCATGATTGGTTTTTTTTTATGTGACGGTTGAAGTGGCGGATCGTGCGGGGGGGGAGGGGGGGGGTTGCACCGCCCTTCAACCGCTGACTAATGTTATGATATTATAAAATGGGGCTGAAAAAATACTAAATGGGAAGCTATAGTTCCTAATTTTATTCTCGAATTGGCTTAGAATGTAGGAAAAAGAACCGTACATTTCGATATTTTCGGGGGCGGGGGGGGGGGGGAGCATGCTCCCAGACCCCCTAGCCGGGCACAACTTCACTCACGCCCTTCATATCAACACCCTCCCCGTTTCCTGAAAGCTAGATCCGCCCAGACTGCAGATTAGTGAATAGATTGCCAAAGGCACCAATGATAAATACTTTCAGTTTCAAAAAACAGATAAAAAAATTCACAAATCCTTAGGCCTATGTGTTCCAAACGCACATATCACATTTCTGAATCAGCCCCATTGACCATTTTTCACTCAACTGTTCAATGTTCGATTGCATTCCCAAGAATGAAAACCCCAAACTATTCGGATAAGAAAAGTTCTCTCCTGTAAACTGAAAAACAAAGCAACCTTGAGGTCTACATTCATCAAAAGCTTTTCAGAAATGAGAGCTGAAGGTATAGTGTTCGGATCTGGGACACTTTATCTTATTAAAAACTTTCAAAGGTTTATGGACAATAACATTTGGGATGATTTTGTTGGCGTTGGCAGTATTGCAGGACCCATTCAATGGCCTCATGCAACTTGGAGGTACCATCGTGAGAGTAACGAAAGCCACACCCACCTGATGAAGCCGTGCCACGGCAACGACTCCGAAGGCTTCTCTGATCTGTTCCTCACTGTCTGTGTCTTTTAACAGGAGCGGATGTGGGGGTGTGGGGGTCAAACCCCCCCCTCCCCAGCTCTGACAATTTTTTTTCATAGAAATTCATTAAAAAAATGATGCGAACCCCCCCCCCCCCCCGCTCTGACACCCCCAAAATATACTTATAATAATGTCAGCCTTTGCACAAAATACGGACAGAGCCAGCTTGGTTAGGGGCGTATTTGTACACTATACTATAGTGTTAATAATCGCCGTATTTGACCGCCCCGCCCCCCAATTGATTTTAGGAGGCCAAGTGTCCGGAGAGAAAAAAACCTGTCTACATTTCATTTTATTTTTTTTTGCTGATGAAACCCCAACCCCTGCAAAAAATTCCTGGATCCGCCCATGTTTAAGCTTTCACCTTGCGCACCATCATCGTCAGAAACTCAGGGAAGTCAAAGGCAGTGTTAGGAGATTATTTTCCAGATGCAAATGATGTGACCTGCTCCATCAAACAATCCTACTTAACTGTCAGTGCCAATTTTAACAATTTGTCATTCTGAAAAAAAAAACCCCTCCAAACTTCAGCCCTACCATCAGCATCAACCTTGTTGATCTTGTCAGTGGGGTTCTGACCCAGTGACCTCGTGACTAGCTCCTTGCTGCATTGTGGTGGCACCATCGTACCAGGAGAACGCCTCCTTAAGCCCTGCATTAAGGATAAGAAAATAATGGGCAATTGCAAAATGTCAATTCAATTGCTCGTGACAGAAGGTACTATTGCTAGCTCTGGGGCATCAATGTCGGTTACGGTGAAACGCCACTATAACGAACACCGCTATAACGAACATCCCATTCGGCTCTCCAAATATTAAATCAATTATAATGCACAATCACGATAACGTACGAGCACTATAACGAAACATTTGTATGGACCCCATCGTGTTCATTGTAGTGGTGTTCTACTGTACTAAAGTGACTTCAGTGAGGATTAATTAGTTGAGAAAACACTGTCATAAATTAAGTAATAAATGAGAGGAATATAAGAACATTATGTGTAATTATCGGACAAGAGCACGTGACTGATGACCGTGACATCCTCGCCCACCTTTTCAGTGCCTGGAGATTTCCAAGAAGACTTCAAGACTGTGTTTCTATAAATTTTCATCCTGAATGCGTGTAACCATGGGCGTCGCGAGGGGGGGGGGGGGCAAGGGGGGGCACTTGCGCCCCCTGGAAAAAAAAAAAAAAAGGAAAAAGGAAAAGAAAAAAAAATAAGGAGAAGAGGTGCGAAGCCATATTGCTGTTAATTTGATGGGGGGGGGGGGGGGGGGAAAATGCTCCCCTGCTCACGCTCGGACAAAATTATAAAATGAGGATATAATGAAAAAGTTAAGGAATTTTAAGGAAAAAATGGCTTTGCCCCCCCCCCCCAGGAAAACATCCTGGCGACGCCCATGCGCGTTACATTTTGTCCAGTTCTTCCCCCGAAAATGTTTAATTCATACAGAGAATACAGATAATATATTGTAAATATCCATATATATACCTCTCATAACATAGCTTATATTTATGGTCGAGAGCCGTCACGTGGCCGCCGGTAAACGGATGATGAATTAGGATAGACATGACATGAAGTGTTTAAAACCAGTCTTAAACACTTTTCCAGTATCTATAAAAAATGGACTCCTAAAAATCCAGTGCCTCTTACCGTTTTATTGCACAGCAACACTGCACTACCCCAGCAGAGTCGAAATTTTAAATTTTCTAAATTCAAAACAAACGCAGGTGCGTTGCGCGCGCATCGCGTCCATCCATGTCGCGCAGAGAACTACGCGCGTCAATCTCCATAAAAGGGTTGTTTACATCTAGCTGAACATTTATTTTTTAAAAGCATGAAGTGAACTTGCTGAACAAAATGAGGATTTTTTGTGAAAAAATTTGATTTTGAATTGTTTGATCTTTTATGAATGGAGGAATAAATGTGCTCGGTCGGCTTATCACTCACACTTAGCATACTTTTCAAAGGCTGATAATACTGATGCCCGGCTCGCCCGGCTTAAGCACCCAGACAGACCCAAGTGGTATTAAACAGAGTGATAAAAACCTCCGGAGCACACATTTATTCCCTTAGTAATGACCTAATACATTAATTGTGTGGTGCCCAGTCTGCATTATTTCTCATTAAAACAAGTGAACGTTCATTTGCGCCGCAATCAACAAGAAACCATCCCCAGTCCCCACCCCAATCGAGAAGGAAAAGATACAGCTATAGATTCGCTGTCTGGTATGTTTATGGTCGTCCACAACCAGTTTATTTCAATTCGGATAAAGATATGCTCTTTTAGTGGTTTCATTTCAAGCAATTATGCAGCCAACATCAAGCAGCCATGCAAGCGCCAAACTGTAAACACAATTCAATTCAATTCAATTCAATTCAAGAAGACATTTATTCCTTGCTCCTTTGGATTCAATAAATTATGAACATAAAAAAGACCTAAGGAGATATAAGTAGAAATCACACACGGTGTAAAGTGAACACTAAATAAGATTTACCCTCTAATTACTTAAATCTACGTGGCAAATCTGAGACTCCGTAAGTGACCTTTTTATATCACTGATTATGTACAGTGCATTATTTTGTGTCCAGGGCAAGCGCAACGGTGGAATGTGTAAACACACTTTTCAATATTGTACAATAAAAATCTGCTTGCATTGTTGATAAGCGCTTATAAGCTTCCCACTAGCACTATGCATCACGTTGCCAGGCAGTCGTGGAAATATGCCTGAGAACTGGTCACGAAGTTTGCAACAAGGCTCAGCGTGAAATGGCACTGGAGCTGGGTGCCTTACAATTACATTAGGCTTCAGGCCAAATACGCGCTTTTCTCAATCAATCAATCCATCAAGTTCATAGTACCAACAGGAAGGCATCGTGTACATGTACATATTAAAGCAATGGCGGCCGTAACAGTCAAACGCCTTGCCGTTTTTCTGCTGTGTGCATTTGTATTCATGAAATACATCGTTCCGCGACTAGGACAGGAGATCCTCTCCAGATGTTTCGGTTACATCGTCTCGGTTGTTACATCCTATGTCATCGCCGTCAACGTGAAGGAGGGGAAGGTGCAAGTCTCCGGCAAGTCCGTGGTCATCACGGGATGTGACACGGGGATCGGCAACGCGTTGGCCCGGTACCTGGACAAGCGGGGCTTCCGGGTGTTCGCCGGGTGCCTGTTCGAGAGGGGTGAGGGGGCGAGGAGACTGAAGGCGGAGTGCTCGGGGAAACTGCAGGTGGTTCAGATGGATGTGACCAGTGACCAGCAGGTGGCGGAGGTGGCCCAGTTTGTGCAGAGTGCTGTCACGGTTTCAGGCGATGGTAGGCTCAATAATTTTGTTGCACGATTTGAACGAGTATTAAGTGGCAGATCAAATGGGATGTGATGAGGTTGCACTTGGGACCAGTCTACTTCTAGTTGAAGAAGTATAGGTTGCTCTCACAACGGACCATTGGTCCGTGCTCTCACACTGGCGTGCTCCAAGACCGTGGATACAGTTTGACAATTCTTCGAAATAGGCCTATATTCACTGTTTGTTTCATCGTAGAGTTCGAAATTCCCTCTCTAACAATATTAATACTTAAAGTTAATCTGTTAATATAGCACACCATTGATAGGCCTACATCGATCGAAGTTATCAGTGTTTCAATCAATATTATTGATCAACAATAATCAATCAATCCATCAACCAATCAAGCACAACGTCAGCGATTATAAAGTAGTCAAAAATGTAAAGATGAAAAGGAAAGCGAACCAAAAATACGGATTTACTGAATTTATAAAATAATAAGGAGGACCGATTTGAATAGCAATATTGGCCCAACAAGAAAGAGAAAACATATCGCGGTATTTGTGAATAAAGTAAAAATAGAACTTCCTGTTTTCGCGGATATGCAGCTTTGGTATCAGTGCAGAGTATATACACCTGACCAAATTTGACATATTCGTATTTATCGGATATCTGATTCTGATGAATTGTGGAGAAGTCAATCGCATGACGCGGTCCATTTCCCCTTCCATTTTAAGGCCATTAGGTCGTTTTCAAAGGCGCGCGCGCATGCATCTGAATTAAGGCTGTGGTATCTCGAAATCTTGCAACGTGACTGCCTAGCCTGATTTGTATTGAAGTCTCGTTGGTCGGGATTGTTAATATTGAAAGGTTTCTCTCTTTTATGCTGTCGACAGTGTTGTGGGGAGTTGTAAACAACGCGGGCATTATCAAACTTGGGGAGATAGAATGGCTGCCAGTGGAGAGTTACCGTCAGGTCATGGAGGTCAACTTATTCGGAATGATCCGGGTCACTAAAGCCTTCCTTCCCATGATTCGCAGGTGTAAAGGTTCGTCTTTGTTGATATTTTTTGGGGGGACGGTGGTATGAAAAGAAAATCGCAGCGGGTACAGACATAAAATTGAGGTGAGGGCCTTTTTTTCAGAGCTTGTTCTAAAGTACACTCTTAAACATTCTTTGTCAGTTTGACCCGGAATCCGGCCTGATCCTATTTGGCCTAACCCTTCTTCGGGCCGGTCACAAAAGGACACTTTTCCGTTTCACAAATGACACTTTTCCGTGTCAAAAATGGTCAATTTCCGAGTCATTTTGACACGAAAAAAGGGCAAAAAGTGCCACTTTAACCCGAAGTCCCTGGCAAAAAGTGTCACTTTGACTCGAAATCCTCGGCAAAAAAGTGTCCTTTGACCCGAAATTCTTGGCAAAAAAGTGACACTTTGACCCAAAATCCTTGGGGGGGGGGGTGAAATCGTGGTTTTTTTTTACCCTGAAAAGGGTCAGGCCAAATAAAATCCGGATTTTGGGTCAATCTGACAAGGAATTTTGTAGAGATGTAAAAAAAGGTTTGGTTCTCCTCATTTTTGAAAAACGTGGCATGCACGAGCACTTCAAGGACCACATTTCTCAAGAATGGCGGAAAAATCCTGGAGCCTTAGATAGGACTAAGACTGACAATGACGTGCAGGAATATTGTGCAGACTTGTTTCATCTGACAATTTGTCGTTTTCGTCTCACCAGGTCGCATTGTCAACATGAGCAGCATGCAGGGTCTCTTCAGCTCCGCCGTGTCCTCCCCGTACTCGGTCTCCAAGTTTGGCGTGGAGGCGTTCTCGGACTCACTTCGTCACGAGGTGGACAAATGGGGAGTCCAAACTGTCATCATTGAACCGGGAAATTTTTCAGGTATACGATTGCAGTACGGTCAAGATGCCCCCGATGCGTGCCAATGCGTGTTGTGTAAAAATATACTTCCAAATGCTCTTTCCCATTCCTCTGAAAGCAGCCAAGATTTTGGTCATTACTAATGACCAAACTCAATATTAAACCAGTTCTAACAGTTTTTAGTTGATGAAATCGTGCATTGGAATGAGACCTACTCAATGTTTGAAGTAAGATTATCGGTTTTTATCTGTTTTTGTTGAACAAATCCCCTGCTGTCGAATACTACTAGAAATTGTATCACTTAGCGAATCAAAATTAACTATCTAGCCTATGACCTGCCATAGCCTAATGAGGAATATCCCCACCTTTGATTTTTTACGTTTGTACATCATGCTAAAGTGCAAATCATTGGCTTTCCAATGATACCAAATATATTTTTGTAGCTCAGTTTATTCCAAAGATATGACGCAGGAACTTCAGCAGTGTCCTGCCAAGTTTCTCCAACATCATTTCGAGGAAAACGGCTTTGAAAAAAATGACACGCATTGCGCCGCCAACGGCAGTGAAAAATTCTCATCAGTTTTCTCACTTTTTGGGGTATTTGTTTCCCCAACAAAAATGCATGCAAATCTTGGATACCTTGGCTACTCACCTTGGTGTACATTCCTCATTTTGCCCCAGGAGGTCACATTTAAATATATATATAGTTTTTAGTATTCCCCAAATATACACACACACAAATATTTTCATTATGTGCTTCGCGCGAACATTGATACTATGTAGGAATTAGGAGCGTGATGCTCCTATCAACTTGATTACTGTTGTTGCAATGCCTCACTTGAAAGATCATAACATATCTAGTAATCTAGAGCTAAAACAAAATAGCATAGTGATTTGAAATTTTGTGTAGAATTTTAATAAATACTTTTCAGGTTCTGCGCACAAAACACGGACTTACAAACTTTTACCCCAGGACTCAGCCTCATTTATTTTCCCCCTCTGTACCCACACAGCATTTACGAACGCAATGGAAGGCGATAGCATCACTAAGATGATGGACGATGTTTGGAGTAACACACCAGACGACATTAAGGAAGTCTACGGTCTGGACTATTTCAAGGGCGTGGTCAAGTTGCTAAACACAGGCACATTGAGTATGAGCGCCAACACTCTAAAGCCGGTCTTAACGGCCATCGAGGACGCCCTCGTCGACGAGAATCCGCCAGACAGGTTCTCCCCTGGCAACGCCCATTCCAAGCTTCTGACCTGGTTTTTCTGCTATTTGCCCTCCACCGTGACGGACTATTTGTACAAGCTGAGCTATGCACTGTCTGTTGATAAAGCGAAGGGGGCTACTGCGGCAGAGCCTGTAGCGTGACGTGTCAGGAACGAGGCTGAGCGGGGAAGTACTTTAAATAGCTAGACCTCACTCGTAGGCCAGGATGAATACTTGGATAATGCCTGCGGGTGTGTAAAGTGAAATGTGTACTCTATGAAATACGAAGTTATTGATTGTATTTCACATGCAAATTCAGTGAAGATAACAAGGAAAGTAACAGGTTACGCGTGAGGGATAACTGGTCCATACATTAAAGGTAAAAGGGACCCGATATCATAATAGTAGTAAAGTCTGTCACGAGCCAACGTGGCCAATCAGGCCGGTGTTTTATCTCTGGTTTCAGTACCAAACGACTAAGAATGTTTGTACTCACGTGGATGGGATGCTAGTCCATCGCAGGTTACTCCCCAGCTAATGCCGGTACCCATGTATACTCCTGGGTGAAGAGAGGCAAGTGAGGTTAAGTAGCTTGCCCAAGGACACAACATGTTACCATTAACTCAATTCGAGCCCCTGATCCTCTGATAATGAGTCACAGACCCTAACCACTATAGGCCACACTCCCCACTAAATATCACATCACATAGGAGTTCATATCTCATATGACACCGGAAGGTCCGTGGGAAGTAGATTCAGTGGTTTCCATAGGCACATGGGCAATTTCCGGTGTCACATGAAAATACGACTCCTGTGAAAACCGGACCCCTATTTCCCTATTATTGGTCGATCCCTTGCACGTGACAGGTCACTCTCCCGAAAGGATCCTAAAAATAGCATAGTATCGTATTCACGCGTGCGCAGTACTACCAATGTCTCCACATTTCATAGAGTCGGATATTCACGTTACACCGGCCTTGACCCAGTAATGCAGACACAGCCTTATTATTAAATTTCATCTAGGAAGATAGTCATTTCGCTCGTACCCCCGCCCTGCAAACAGGGCTGATGCCGGGTAACTTATCATGACCTTCACATGTATCTAGCGCGCTACGTATGATAAACAGCAGCACTGCTGCATGCTACGTCACAGATCACGCAAAATCTATCCAGTAAGAGCTCGAAGAGATCAGCCCTTCCCAGCGTCCTGTTTGCAGGGCGGGGTACGAGCGAAGATAGTCATCGGCATCAGAATTACTATTAGAGGCCCACCACATAGGGGGACTCCGGCTAGGTATGGGGTTGTGTACTGCCTCATGAACTTCATACTCGAAAACACGATTTTGACCCCCATCTTCATTTGACAATTTGAACTGTTTGAGCCTGGATCTGTTTTTCGCTGAAAAAAGTGGATGAGTTTCGCAGGCATCTATAGAGGAAACAGAGGTCATGAGGACTTCAAATGGAAAGCAGAATAGCAGATTCATTTTATGTGACACGAGATTGTCATCGAGTCGTCTGAGGATAGTAATGACTGTCCTATGCAAAACTTCTCCAACTTTGTATTGTGCGGTAATAAAGAAAAGTCTTCATAGAAGATATGTAATCAATTGCTTAAATTAAATTATATTTAAATGTTCAGTTGTAGCATTTTCCATATATTTTTTTTTTATAATTTCTTTCTAGGACCCGTAGCTAGCTGTGAGACAATAACTTATGCTTCTTTCACTTGGATTTCTATAGAAATAAATAAATCAACGAAAAATGTATGTTACACATAAAATTTTTTTATATATGCGTCATGTATGTTTATGGGAGTGTATGGGGCCAGCGCTTGCATCATGTCTGGGTTTTCGCCATTATCACTATTAAAAGTGTCAAATTCGATTCAAATCTGGGTTAGATTTGACCTGACACTTGTCTGGGTCGAAATGACACCACTCTGAGGCACTTTTCTGGGACATTTGACTCGGTGAAGATCAGTTTGACATCAAATAATGAAAATTTTGTCCCAGAAAACGAATATCAGGTCAAAT
This sequence comes from Patiria pectinifera, assembly GCA_029964075.1. NCBI lineage: Eukaryota > Metazoa > Echinodermata > Asteroidea > Valvatida > Asterinidae > Patiria > Patiria pectinifera. Next base: position 18,655,853 of record CM057142.1, on the reverse strand, counting down.
CTGACCCGCATTTCCCGCCAGATCTGACCCGGGACTTTAATTATAAGAATGCAAACGGATACCACGACTAAAAGGATTCGGGACATTTCTCCACGTATTTGTTTTCTAAAATATGTATTAGAAAAGGCACACACAGCTCAACTCTTCATGTCGATATAATTATTTGAAGAGCTTGACACTGTAATAAATCTTTACTTCACATGAGCAAAACAAAACCAAAGAGTTATTATTGCTAGATCGGAAGGGCATGCACTTCCGTTAGGATGGTCATTAATTATTAAGGAGTGTTTCGTTTGTTGAGATCTATTTCAGTAATGTCTATTTTTGTTCAGTTGAGGGATTTACAGCTCTACACAATGTAGTACTGATAACCTTTACAACCATGCAAGTGTGGGCTGATTTGACAAGTTAAGCCATTCATGATCAGCCCACAAGCGATGAGTGTGCCCACAAGCGATGAGTGTGCCCACGTACTTTGTACCATGCTTGATCAGCTGCGTGCAACGAAGAGACATGAGGGCTCGATGGCTTTGCAGAGAAAATATACAGCAAGCTTGCTCACACTGCCGCTGAAACAACTCCGTTCATAAGCATCGAACCAAAAATGGCTGCTGTAAGGATAACAAACGCAGTCGTGTTCGCTCTCTGTTTGTATGTCTGTCTCGTTTGGATCGTGCCTAGAATTGGTGAGGAATTCCTGTCAAGGTTCTTCGGTTGCATCTTATCTGTTTCCTTCTCCTACTTCATCGCCGGTAGCTTCACCGGGGGGAAAATCCCCAGCGTCCGGGGCAGAGCCGTGCTGGTGACTGGCTGCGATACTGGGATAGGTAACGCGTTGGCCAGACGCCTGGATGACTTGGGGTTCCGCGTTTTTGCGGGTTGTCTGTTCGCCGAGGGACCGGGGGCTCTGGGGCTCAAGAGCGAGTGTTCAGGGAGACTGGAGGTGATACAGCTTGATGTGACGAGTGACCACGAGGTATCTCAAGCAGTCAAATCTGTGCGGGAGTCACTGTCCACGACGGGAGATGGTAAGGATTTGAGCTTTAATGCGAATAGCAACTGAAAAAGATTTAAAGAAGTGCCCCCTCCACCCAAAAAGTCAACTTTCCACGCCTTGCTAGGATTCACAAGGAAATCTTTTTGGTGAAAATCTATGAAAACGCCTATAGGGACAGGCGCATGCTAGCATTGCTCCACTAACTCGAGGTCTTTCCCTTTGTGGAATTTGGCGACGAAAAAGATAAGCTTTGTGTAATAACCACCAAAGCCAATGGGGCCCTTTCAGACAATGCCCGATTTCCTTGAACGTTGGACCCCTGAAACGCGCGACTATTATGCGTGGCAATTTAAATATAGCTCCATGGACAAACCTATAGTAGTGGGTTTTTGATTGTCCGAAAATTTGGGACTCTCAGTACTGTGTGTGAGAGTCCCATAACTTAAGGTATCTTAAGAATTTTGCTGGCTCAAGAGTGAGTAAAGTTGGCCTGATTTTTCGTTTTGCATATTTATCAGCACTCAAGGTCCCAGTCTGTTCTTTTTTGGTACAATTTTCGGCTTCAATCATAATGTTGATTATTCTCCTTTTGGGGTTCTTTTGAAAGTAAAGGAGTTATCAACGAGTCAGCGAAACCTTATAATACGGCAAAATTACCTTGTTCCTGTGATTGCATCGCAAAGTATACAACAGCGCCATCTTGCGTTGGGATATGTAATAAAAACATTTCCTGCCATTCAACAGCAAATCAGCAAAGTTTCAGGGGTGACCCCTTTTCATACTATAAACCTGCTCAAAACCGATCCCACTTCCCCCCTCCCCCCAATTTGTTTGTTTTCTGACTAGTTTAAAATCAATGTTCCTTTCGAACGTTTACAGCAATTTTCACCAAATTAGTCTCCGGACATCACAAGGGAACTAGGTGCCTAGCAACGCCTGGATTAGTTTTTCCAGTTTGCTAATCAGGCGTACTTCCAGACATCCGACTCTAAAAATATTTGATGTTTTTGAGCCATTAAGAAAGTCTACTAGGAAAAAAAAATACGCAGACATTTGGGGGCTTGCCAAAGGCGGTTTCATGACAGGCCCTTCTCCACGTATAAATGGGAATGTGAAGCAAACATGACGTCTTAAAACACTCACTGTGAAATTTGCCGAAAGTAAAATGTGTTCAACTATTGCGAATTCCTAGCACGAATACTTGCTTGAGTCTCGCCACATATTCGCGTTTGCGTGGCTTTCGTGCCGAATGTGAACCGGCCTTTAAACGGGCTTGCCCAACGTTGTCATGGTGAAGGGGTCCCGGAGATAGGAGTGGATTTTGTCCCCTAAGACCTCTCACCCCCTCCCATGGGCGTCGGGAGGGGAGGGGGCGCTTGTCCCCCTTCCCCCCTCCGGAAGCCACCCCTAAATGGAGGGGGAAAGAGTTAGAGAGAGAGAGAGAGAAAAAAAAGGTGCAAATTCATATTGCTGTTATTAATGCATATTTAACGACCTCGGCGGGTTAGCGAAATACCTCCCTGCCCACCCTTGAAAAAAAAAGAGATAAATTGAGAAGATGCTAATTGAGAAAGGATTTGGGGAAATAATGTGCTTTTGTGTCCCCTCTAGAAAAAAATTCGGGCGACGCCTTTGACCCCACCCTCTGTATCCGCCAATGGTCGTTTTGTACATATTTTGTTTTTCCGTATCTTTTTTTCTCCAGTACTGTGGGGAGTGGTGAACAATGCCGGCACGGCATGCTGGGGCGAAGCGGAATGGATATCGCTTGACAGATACAAGAAGCTGGCAGAGGTCAACCTGTGGGGCATGATTCGGGTCACGAAGGCCTTCTTACCTCTCATCCGAAATTGCAAAGGTAAACATCAGTAGATAAGACGCTCGAGGCTTTGGCATACACACGAGTCGGGCCTAGTAGCGTTTGAAGGAAATTGCTTTTGACGCGTTGTCTATTCCACAGTAATAGGCTTAGAATAAAGTCATGCAATATCATTACTTCTAGACAACTGGGGGCGCTGTTTAATGTCGACGAGTATAGTTATTTGGTACTTCCATTAATCTCCGTTTCACGACTCTTCAAAGTGCTTAAGATACATACATCAAACTACAACTCGCCCCTTAGGCACAATTTTATTATAATTTGTCTGGAAGAGACCCAAACCTTGCTAGGCAGAATTTCCAGGCTTTGGCTCTCACAGTTGACGGTTGTGTCGTGCACGATATGCTCCCCCTGCAGTCAATGTTGTTGTGAGTTATTTCCTAAAACAAATGTTGATATAGCCGATGGCTGGGACTATTTTTGTACACGTAATTTGAATTTGACGTGCATGATAAGATCATTTAAGGACATGCAATTTGTGATTTGTTTCGCACGTGCAGTTTGAGACTACTTGTATACTTATCCGGTGGTCAAGTTCAGCAATTCGCAATCTGCACGCTGTGTTGTGAACACTCTTTTCCCATGGGAAAAATAGTTGTCTCAGGCTTTGGTTTTTTGATCGAATGGGGGCGCTAATCCGCGCTATTACAACTGAATGGCGTCAGGTTGTATGCATTGTCTCTATAATTCATAATTAAACGAAGTAATAAATTAGTCGTAACTTCTATCCTAGATAATGAGCAGTTAATGGTGACACAATATTTTGCGGTCCCTCCTCACCAATACGGCAAATGAGTGGGGGGGGGGGTGCAACGGGGCCATACCACTCCCCCCTCTCCCCCCAAAAAACCCGCACCCTACTTTCTTCTGTTTAGTAACGTCGAGCAATACATTTGCACCCCTCCCCTTGCTTTTCATATTTAATATAGGGCGGAGAGTTTCTGGACCCACTTTTTTTTTCGGGAACAAAAACATTTGCGCCGTGAATTATTAAAGACGTTTGGTCCTTTTCTGCTCACTATAACTTTGAAAGGTATGATTCCTCTTCATCATTCTAGGGCGTGTGGTCAACATGAGCAGCATGCTTGGTCGTGTGAGTATGCCAGCCTGCTCAGCGTATTCCATCACAAAGTACGGCGTCCAGGCCTTCACGGATAGTCTCCGCAACGAGCTCGCGTCGAATTTCGGTGTCTCTGCTGTTATTGTGGAACCTGGCAACTTCTCAGGTAATAATTGTTGCTTAAAGAGCAGCTCCGACCAAGGGCGGATCCAGGGGAGGGGGAAATGGGGCCACGTCCCCCCTAAAAAAAGAACCCAATTTTTGTTTTAAGTGACGTCGCAATAAAGGCAGGCACTGCGCTGCGTACACCACCATCTTTTCCTCATAAAGAATGGTTTGAGTATTCAGATATAGCCTCAGATCGCACCACGGAGCATCTAGAATCCACAGTTTTTCGAATTCCACGCCGTACTTTTGTGCACACACTCTTTGGGGAACAAAATTTGTTTTTGGCCCCCCAAAAATTATTTTCTGGATCCGACCTTGGCTCCTGACCAGATTGAAGACAATCTTAAAGTAACCAAAATCATTTGCATTGCGGCTTCCGTAAGTTCCAAGAAAAAAAGTAAATTGAGGATCCCAATTTTGCTCGAACGTTGAGCAAACTTAATTTACTGTAGTGATCTTATTTTGGTTATGAAGATTTGAATAGTTCGATTCTGTCATGGCCTTCGAAACCAACAATCTGTGTGGAGTGTATCGAAAGTTGCCCGTCGTTCCACACACACAAAAATCTTACGATAGAGTGAGGCAAAATTTAAATTATAAATATCATTTCTAACCAGATGTATTTATAGCCTAAATTTATGGCGGCTTGTGCAAATTTTCATAGAACACGTCACCCCTCATGCATGTAAAAAGGGACAGTAGTATATTCATTGTTACGGGGTCTCCATTCATTTCGTTGCCATTTCAGGGGGAGGGTCCGCCATGTTTACAAGAGAATACATGTCCAAGGATCTGGACAAGGTCTGGAGCGAAACAACTGCAGAAGTTCAGGAGGTTTACGGTGCAGAGTATTTCGAGTGCACGAGAAATAACATCGTCAACGCGTCCCAGAGCTTCTCTCCGACCAGCCTCGTGCCGGTAGTGGACGCCTGCACGAACGCCCTCACCGACGCAAATCCGCACGAGCGCTACTTTCCCGGAAACCTGACTTCTAAACTCACGGTTTATGTGTTCTGCTTTCTCCCGGCACCAATCACTGACTTTGTGCTGGGGATTTACTACAAAATTATAAGTGTACCTGTAAAAGGGGCGACGAAAAATGGTCCGCGTTGAACAATTTATCTGAACAATATCAAACAATAGATGGCGCTGTTTGCTAAAGAGGAAAGGTATGCTTGCTTCCGCGGAATGGAAATAAAAATGACACGCGTCATTCTCTAATATTAATCCGACTCACTGAGGCGCACATTCTGAAATAGGAAACTCATAGAAGTGTTGTTTAGTTTTTATGCTAAATGGTAAATGTCCATTTCAAAACGACTTGCAGTGAAATAGAAAAAGCAGAAAAAGAAACAGATCCTTGCGAAAAATAATAGGCTTGAATGTGGGATCACTGAAAGCACGATTGCATCGATCGTATAGGAGTCTTGAATTACGAAACTGTACCTTCAAGACCTTAATGGATTAACTTGTAAAATTTTAGAGTTCAGAAATGAAAGATTATTAGGCCGAAACAGCTAGTTAATTCGCTTAATTCCTTCTGATAAACCACTAAGTTGTTGTCCTTGTGTCCAGTTTACTAATTAATAATCATCCTAAGCCGCTGATAGTCAGTTAAATGTGTAGTATAGCGGAGGTGAAATTGTCTGTTGTAGTGTTCATTGTTGCATGCGTAACGACACGTTTAACAAGAGACTTGGGTATACTGTTTCCAGACAAATAAAACGCAGTGGGTTCAAGTACCATTAAAATGCACTGAAAAAACTGCAGTGTTAAATTTACACCATTGGTAGCAAAAGGCGAAGTCAATGAAGTGAGAAGTTGCATCCTGTGAGGATGCCAAGTGGACAGAATCCTAGAACAAGCTTGGTGCCCACTGGATCAGCTGGTGTTAAATTTTACTGGTGTTGTCCTTTATGGATACCGAATGGTGTTAAATTAACACTACATTTTTTGCAGTGTGCAGTCTCTTTTTTGTCCACAGAGCCAGAGCAGATGAACCTAACAAATGAATCCTCCACGTGAGCCCGCCTATAAAGACACATTGGTTTGAGGAGAACATAGAGCCGAATGGTTCAAATTCTGGGGAACAGAATGCGGGTTATATTTTGGGATTAAACGTAAATAACCAAATTTGTTGTTAAAAGTGAAATTTCAGCAGTTGACACTGTGGGTTAAAGTACCGACTGGAAGGGTTGAATTTTTGATTCAGACTGTGATTATAACATTTTGGGTTTCGGATACGACGTGGCAATGAGGCGAAGTAGCAATGAGTCGAAGTGGCAAGGAATTGCAATTGGGCGATTATAATGCACCTTATCCACTAGTAATCTGTGACTTTTTGGAAACCTACAAACCATCATTTAAAGGGAAGATTTTCAACATTTGCAAACATAAAAAACACCGAAATGATCAAATTATCACGAAATACCTTACCGAATTGTTAGGGACTGACAGATTAAAGCATTCTGTAAAATCGTGGCTCCTGGTGTTCTGACATTTTTATGAAAAACTGTATTTTTCCAAAGCTGGTCGGCCGACCAGCGTTGGAGGAAAAAAAAAGGTTTTTTTAGCAAAAACTGTTCCTTATTATTCATATTAAGTTATTCTGACTTTTCTTTACAATTGATTACACACCTGTGAAGGGGAACAAGCCTGCTAGACTGATTCTCTGACCTTACAATTCCCCAAAGTGTAGTAATTGCTCCGTTTCATCTTAAGTGGGGTCAGGGAACTAGACTACAAGAACATGATATGTTTTCTTGGTTTTTTGCAAGCATCTACAAGCCTAAGACGTGAAACAAGTCAGTTTAACAATATTTTTTTTATAAAATGTATTATCCTCCAAATCCGTTTATTTCTGAAAATTGCAGCAAAAGTTGTACATTCCCTTTAAGTTGCAATGTCCAATGTAACATTTTTTTCCGTATCATTTTTGCACATTCTCCTACAACATTCTGAAGTAATATCTAACGAAAAAAAATACTTTAACTAATGTACTATGCTTTCTGTTTCCTAATGTGCCACGCTGGAAACAAAATACATGCACTTTATTTTAACACGCAGTTATCCTTTAAACCTCAATACCAAAAAAACCCCAAAACACCTTCTCCCATGCTATGCCCATCGATTAACGTGCGATATCGAGCTAAAATTAGTCACCTTTTCCTGCCACACATTTGAAAACAATATAGGCCCTAAAGTTGAGATTACGTAGAAAACATACACCATACAACAGCTGTTTCTAAACTGCATTTTTCGCTTGGCTTTTGAAATGAAATTTCTGAAGTTGAACGAAATGGAGTTATCACGTTTTATAAACAAGCTATTCTATTGTAAATGCAACAATATCAATTACTGTCCAATGAAAACAACTAACTGTTCATTTTATTCGCTTATTCCGATATTTATTTAATTAAGTTTAAAGCTCGAAAGTTAAAAAAACAAAACAAATGATGCACTCTTTTAATACCAAATACCCCTATACCTATTAAACGCAGGGCACATCATTTATAAAAGTTCGAAAGTGGAATTATCAATTTACCATGGAATTGATTCATGCAACTATCATCATGCATAAGTATTCTGAAAAAAAATGTACCGCCTGTATATTCGCAATGCAGAACGATCGTCAGAAAAAAAAGATTCCACTAACAGCTGTAACGGGCGCAAGTCAGCTTACTGATCTTGTGCGTACGCTCGGTTTTACCAAAGATAATAGAGAGGGGAAGATAGGACAGGCCGCTGAAAAAAAGTGAATCAGGAAGTTCTAGCTCAAAGGTCAAGATGGGGAAGGGCGCCTCGCACGGCAGGTAGGTAAAAACTAGATTGTCCGCATGCACTCAACGTGAAAACTTAGTTACGCAAAGCCGCTAAACTAAATTTTGCAGATATGTATTATTTTAAGGCAGATTATTTTCTGATTAGTAGCACCATCCCTGTGCCTCATGAGAAATTGCCTACAAGCGCCTTAAAAAAGATTATGCTTATGAACTTTTGTACAGGTTCAGAGATAGGGGTGGTAATGTGAACAATGCACTTTGCATCATGTTTATTCCTTTGGTGTTTAGGGCTCAACAGGATTTTTGTTTTCAAAGTAAATAATACATTTGTTAATTTATTGTTGAATTAAATACTTAGCCCCAATCTTGATGACGTCATCGTGTTTCACTGGTCACCGTACAAATAGATACCCAGTGTCCTATCTTCCCTCTCTAATATCTTTGGTGGTATGTAGTCAAGGCGTTCGTCACTATCCGTCCGTACGGTATTATCGGCGGCATATCCTCGACGCGCGCTGCACTGCAAAACTGTAGTGTTAATTTAACACCGTTCGGTATCCATATAGGACAACACCAGTAAACTTTAACACCAGATGGTCCTATATAGATACCAATGGTGTAAATTTAACACTGCAGTTTTTGCAGTGTGGGTGCACTGAACTAATTCAAACCCCATTGGAAACTCTACATTTTTTTTTTTTTATATTCACACCAAAAACAAAATCACCTCTCGAAAAGTGATAGTTCCCAGGCCAGCATGTAGCCATTTTACAAGTGGCATTCCTCCACTTTCCAGGCATATAGGTACTTTCTTCATTCAAAATAATGGGAAACGAAGGCAAGATGCGAGTTCTTTTGTGTGTGTACTTTTCACATGTTCTTTTATTTGTATTGGTTTCATTCAAGTTTGTCAATTTTCGAAGTATGTGGTATCTGTCTTTAATCTACAAAAGAAACAAAATGTAAACTAGTGATACGAGAAAATTAAACATCATGAAAGTCGACGTTGAAACAATTAACCTGGGCAACATTAAAGCAAAGTTGATCCTTTCCCCTCTTTTTCTCGTGTACACATACATGTATACTTTTTGTTACAATTATTATGTTCGTATTTCTTACCTTTTGCTCTTTTATCTTCTGTTTTAAATTGCGATCCGTGTTTTCTTATAATTATGTCTGAATGTGATTTTTTGTTTTTATTATTCAATTTGCTTCATCTTAAACATGCTTCATTTCACTAATAACTGACTTTTCTTTTTGATGTGCAAAAGAGGGGGGAGGGGGGAATTTGGGTTTTTTTTTGGGGGGGCGGCTGCTGCTTTGTAGGAGAATCTTGTGAGAAAAGTTCTCATGTACTTTCCAATTGGAATTAAGACACTCTATTGAATTCTAACGAACAAATTATTAATATGATCCGGTTTCGAATTCCTTTGCTCACATTTCACAAATGCTTGCTTAATGGCGAATTCGAATGACCAAACTAACACAACTAGAAGCTCAAGCGAATTTGAATGACCCAGTGTCAAGTGTTAATTTGAATGCATACATTTTGAAATTGAATCATTGAAAAGTGCAATCGCATGCTTTTAGATTTAATTGAACGATTTATTTATGTAATTGAACGTTGATCTAAACGTGCATCCAAATGCTTGCGAAAATGAGTAATTCGTCATCAAATTAGTTGCCAAATCTATTAAACTGACCGGGAAAACCTGTTCTTTCAATAATCAAAAACTAGCATAATTATTATGTCAAGCAAAGAAAATAACGTTCTTTCTGAAACAGCTTTGATACATCATCTCAGATTGTTTCAGAGAATTGTTTTGTTTGTTTGGGTAAGCCTTCGCAATCTCTATTCGGCATCGACGTGGATGGTGAGAAAGTCCGCGCGTCCAACTGTAACGTCACCTGTCAACATTAAGAAAGACAAAAAAGACACGGTATTTTAATAAAAAATATCCGGTAAAAACTGGTCAAGGTGCTGATTTCCAACTCTTCAGGCCTTGTTTGCTCATTTATCCATAACAGTGACGTAATGAACTTAACATCATAGGAAAGATTACATTTTCCCTTGTAGTTTTTTTCTGAATTATTCAGTACATTTCTGATAATTCACATTAAAAAATGGGTGTACTTTTTAATATGTTGAGACACCATGTACATGGTGTTGTTGAACGAGTATAGGATGATGTTTAAGCCGCCATTGACTGCACCACGCTTGCTCCAACGTTGAAAATAATCATTGTTACAGTTTTTGGACCCTGTGATCTTGAGTTACGTAACTTGGTTGCTCAGTGGTCTTTAAAAAAACCTTGGTAGAAAGGGATGTAATGTCTTTTGGTTCAGTTTTACAGTTATTAAGGCCGTTTATACGAATGGGTAAATTCGGGAAGCGGGTCCGTTCGGTTTGTCCTATTCAACAGCTTTTTAATTAGCGGAGAATCATTGGAGTAAAACGGAACCAATAATGTCAGTGTTAAGTGGATGGTGTTCCTTTTACCTATTAGATAGAATTGCAATTCGCATCCTATTTGAGGTGTTCATTTTAGCTTTCCCAGTTTAACACTATTTGGTAAAATTCAAACTGCTTGTATGCCTAAATTAAAAAAAAATCAACACTGGGGAAAATAGCAAACGTGAGGGAATATAAATAAATGGGACACTCCGTACGAGGTGGATGTAGGTAGGGATTACTTTTATAATGTAACAAATAAAGATCATAATCCGGCGAACTTTGTATTTAATTAAAGAAACAAATATATCGTATTGCCCCCATTAGGACTTCATATTGAAATATTGGCTTGATAACACAAAGAGTCCGTTTTTCCCTATAAGCGGGTTCCGCTTTACCCCCTATATGGGATAACACGGTTCAGAGATGGAAAGAGGTTTAATTGCCCTGTAACCATGGCAACACTTATTGAATGAAAAAGATCACATTGTTGCACAAATACAGCAATAAGTGTTATACACCTCTACATCTCAGCTCGAGTCCCATTGACAATTATAATTCACAATTATATTGCACTTAATATTCCACCCGTACCTGCACTGATAACGTTATTCCAAAGTACGTCGCCCGTCAACCTGCTGTACAGTATAATCGGGTAGGGATACGCCGTGGACGGTCTTTCCCATGCGCAATCCGCTGTGATACCGGAATCTGTCACGACCAACCAGCCTCTGTCGCCCGCACATCCATTGTGTATGTTATTAATGTAGAATCGTCGATCTCTTTGCATGAAGTGGCAAAAACATAGAAATAAATATTCTTACTATAAACACACTTGCACAAAGGCATATTGCAACACAAAGAGGGTGCAATTGTTTTACTTGACTCTATCTTCACTTGTATGGTTGGATATCTTAGATTGTCATTACTTTTCCAAATGTTCACACACACAAAAGAGTAATCAGTTGCTATAATATATGATGCTCATAAAACATCATCCGACCGGTCCGGCCGCAGTCTCCAGTAGGCGCCACTGTTACGTGACCTACACCAAAAAAAAAAATGCAGGAACCTGCAGATTTCTGAATATGTCTGAAGTTTTCTAAATACCTTTTCGTTGACACTAGGATAATAATCATTCGCGATATCTTGGGTATTAAGTGGGGAGGGGTTGTTAACAGAATATGCCTACTTGTAATTTAAGTTTCCGACAATTTTGAATTCAACCTTTGAGTTCTGATCTTGCGGAATTCTTTGGCGGGCGTAATGCCCAGTATTTAAAGTCCACTGTAGACGAGGACAGGGCCCGCTCTGTCATGCACTATATGTTTGAATGTGACAGCTACCTGACCTAAGACGATCATGTCAGTGTCCACTCTGGTCATCGATTTTATATTGTACTTACTCTTGAATATACCCGTCAGTGCTGAAGAATGCTGGTGTGGATGATTTCAAGTTCTGCCAGGGGCTTGAAATGAGGCGCTCTTGGGTGAACCAGTTATGGATATCCGTCGAGATACCGTTGAATATCAGGTCAACTCTGCGCCCCTCGAAATCATGCAGGGAAAGTTTTACCTTGACATCAAAACAAAACACGTTCTGCATGTGCACAGCTTTGCGAGTATGTCTGAGGTCATGCATTTGGTTGTGATTAAATTTAGCGATTTCACTGAGAAAATCATAACATGATAAGCAGTGTTGTAGTACTACTCACCCATCTGATGTACTCGTACACGCACTCGCAAGAAAAAAAAAACCAAATCCGTACTCGTACTCATGACCAAAGTACTCGTATACTCGTATATTTAAAAACTGTTTGGGAGCTACATGCAGGAAAAGAACCTGGTTTCTAATGTTGAGAAGGCTTCTGCATATTTCATGCCTAGTTGGACAGCGAAAAGCCCTTAGAAACAAGTGACATATTGAAATTTGCTCCTTCTCATGGAAAAACTGCCCTGTACTCGTACTCATTGCAAAGTGCTCGTACTCGCTAAAGTACTCTACTACAACACTTATGCTAAGTCTCCTCTGACGTCATGCTATTTGGATTTTTCAAGTCACACACGATCCCGGATTATACTTAACTTCAACCTCGTCCTAAATAGCACACCTTGGAGGCTAACATTTGGCATCCCATCAAACCAATCAATTAACCCTACGCGCCGTGAAAACTAAATTTTCCCATATACGTCATGTACACAGACCAGAATTACCATTCGTACATATGCATAATTAATTAGCCATAATTCCAAAACCATTTGACCTAGCAGGCGGATCACATCACACATCCAGAAAAAAAAGTTCTTCCCAGCGCTCTGTTTGGGCGGTGGGTACGAGCGAACTTGTGATTTTGCAGACATCAGGCCATTCCACATGTGATCATGATAAATGTGCACATTATTTGTAGAGGCTATAAAATAGTCCAGTACTCACTCGCCTAACGATCAGTTCTCCACTTTTCCAGCCGTCATGCAGCGATTCATCCCGCCAACTCCCACTGACACCCATCGTGTTGTCGTCCCAAGATGCTGCAGTCCACATGTCATATATCCCAAATCCGGTCCCCGCCATACCTTTAAAAACCAACTGCCATTCCGAAGCTGGAAATTGATAGAGAAAAATGGCCTTGATGGAGAAAACTGGCCTTTTTCAAAAACTGCTCCTCATTTTTCATAATTAGATTTTCCGCGGTTTTTTTTGCAAGTGATTACACACCTGTGAAGGGGTACAAGCGTGCAAGACTGATTCTCTGACCGTAAAATTCTCCAAAGTCTATAAATTGCTCCATTTCATCTAAAGTGGTGTCAGGGCACCAGACTACAAGAACAGTTTTCTTGGTTTTTCCAGCATCCAGAAGCCCAAAACGTGACACAAGTCATTTTAACAACATTGGCTATAGGGCCAAAAAAAAAATTCGGTCTCTGGTCAGACCAAAGTTCTGGAATTGACGCGGCCACGCGGCTTTTTGTTTTGTTTTGTTTTCTTTCTTTTTTTTTTCTTCAAGCTTGAATTGTACAGACAAGGTGGGGTACTATTTCGCTTTTTTGGTGTCCTCATGTACATTGGTGTCCTCCATAATTTGCCTGGGTGCTTTCGATCATTTGCCTTGGTGCAATTTCCCATTCCTTGGTGCTCTTTGTTAAAAAAAAAAAAAATGAGGAGGTGCGGAAATAGAGGGCGCTGTTGGAGCTACCGCGGAACATTTTGGAAAAAATAAGATCGACGCGCATGATTAAAATCGACGCGCGCGCTGACCAGAGACCGACTTATTTATTTTTTTTTTTGGCCTAACATACTATTCCTCCAAATCCATTTATTTCTGAAAATTGCAGCAAAAGCAAGTGTTGTACATTCCCTTTTTAATTGAAACAAATGGACATAGATCATTGTGGGAAGGCAGACTGATGGCCAAGTAGTTTGTATCGCCGCTTGTACTTATCACCTGCAACACAATTAGCAACTAAAGCACATTATCTGCAAGCAATCTTATATGAGTATAATACAGAGAATGATAAAAAGAAATTGCCATTTCGTTACGGTGATACATTAATAGAAGCACAGATAAGAACATACGTGGCACACTGCTCCGTTCCAATCTGCATGTGCCTAATAAAGTCTCTTTGAAACACATACCTTTGTTGCAATGAACACTACCAAGCGCTTTGACAGCATCCAGTTGGTACCGAAAGGTGTCGAGTTGACTGTACAACGGACGGAGAGCTTGGTCAAGAGTTGACTCGGAGCGTTTATCTGTGTGCGCGGTGGTACCAATCAGGCAGCGCTGCGCCACCACTAACATAGCTACCAGAACGAACTTCATCTTGAAAACAGGAGATTCAAAATGTTCACTGTATCTAATCGTGTTTCAGAATTGCACTTTTATAGCTCTACCTCCGAGCGTGAAACCCTGAACCTTAGACTCTCAGACATGAAGACCCGTGCCACGCACACCACCTTACGGAAGCGTAATGCTGCCACATAAGAAAAAAAAATCGATAGTTTTCGTTATTCGGATGCGGATTGTTTTTTTCGTTAAACGAAAAGTGGCGGTTTTGTTGGTACATGTATATCGAAAAGTGTATACGTTATAAGGAACTGTTACAACGAAAAGTTTTCATTGCAACGATCTTTTCGTTATAACGAAAAGTTTCAGTTCTTATTTTTTTGGGCAGAAATTACAGGCTTCCGTACCACTAATGTTTCAAACCACGGTATTTTGCCACATTGCCTGGTTAAATTTTAACCCAAATGAGTTAAATTTAATCCCAGCATAGCCTGTGAAAACTGCAACTGTTCATTACGCAAACATCTCACCAGACAGATTCTTTGCAATCCCTTGGCAAAACAACTGCTTGTAATCATTAACCAAACACTTATAAACTGGAATTTGCCGGCACTACTTTGGATTGCCTCAAGTATGATATGCCATGCTGTTGCATACAGTACAATGGTAGTTGATGCCCTAAATGTATGTACTGTGTTCGTACAATGTGCATGCCTGTGCAATCATTGAGGCTTCAATTATTTTAGAAGACAGCAAAGCCGATTGTTAACAATCACATGAGCTGTTCTCAAAAAAAAAAAAAAATCATTGGTTGTTTTTTTTTAAGCACTAGGAATGCAAAGGGTATACATTCTACTGAGGCACTGGAGGATCACATACGTCAAATTAAAGTGCTTTTTGATTCATTATATCAACGTTTTTGGATTTTTTTTTTAATGCAATACTTCGGAAGAAAGATTTTGTCGGTTCTATACGATAAAACAATGAATTTTTTGCAGGACTTTATTTGTCTACTTATGTAACTATATTCCTACAAATGTACTATTAGGGAGACACGGGCTTAATACGGAGACACCTAGGTGTCTCCCTATTGGCGCAGCCCCCCTTTAGAGGAAAAAATTTGCTGTCGAAATTACGTTATATTTGTTGCTCGTGTTCTAATTAGTAAAACATACCGAAATTCGTGGAAAAAGGACAGACAAAAAAGTTTTGTGCACAAGTCTATGGGAAAGTCTCCCTATTACCCCATTGCCGGTAATTATTATTATTATTATTGTATTAAGAAAAAGGGCAGGTCACTTTGGACATTTGAAAGGGCACTGAGGCCAAGTGAAGGGGCACCACTGAGGCCAACTTTCAAGAATTTAATCCATAGTTTTTGCATAGCACAAAGGCCTTTACCAGCAATAAAATGGGACATATACATGTGACTGCATAAGCCCCATGTGCAGTGGGGCCGAATTTGAGCTGATAGTTCCAGACAGGATAATATCTACAGTTTATCTAGCAACTTAAAATAAATTAAGATGAACATTACAAAAAAAACGAATAACGACTGTTTTGATTAACATACTTCAGGAACCAGCAGCATTGTTCATGCAGAATCACTGTGTTGATATAAATGAAAAGCCAAAACAAATATGACTTTCAATGACAACGTCGATAGGTCTGGATTTTTTTGGAAAGAATGTTGCAACCTGACGCCTTTTTTCCCCTTAGTGTGTCATCTCAATAAAGGTCATTCATTCCAAAAATGTTGAAAAGACATGAATTTGGGACTGTGTGAGAAATATTTCCAATTTTGTTAGGAAATACTTAGAAAATGTTCATGACTCTCCATAGACTTTGTACACCTTCGCTTATGAAGTGGCGCCTGCATGAATACTACATTCTTTCCCTTTTTTATTTTGTATTTTTTTGGTGCGCTGGTTAAGTGGAGTATTTCTTCATTTACGCAATGACAGCTATCAAAATGAGCCCTTAAGACTTGCTATAATTAAAGAATACATTTTGAAGGTCGTCGATGTTTCTGTTTCTAATAGATACGAAGTTTGAAGTTCTTCACATCATGCCACTATATATGCACGGCATTAAGCCAAGACAAATACGGTCTGTAGGCCAGAGAGTGCTTTTGCCACTTTTATTTTTATCTGAAGGTCTGAGCATTATGGTCTGAGTATCCCGATCATATGCCCATTTTCAGCCTGATTTGTTAACATTTATACATCATGAAAACTGACAAATTCAGCCCCCAAAAGTGATGAAAACTTTCTTTAACTATTGCAGAAAATGTTAACGGTGCATGGATGGTTCTTAAAAACACAGCACACTGAAAATGCAGTCAAGGGGTGATGCGCAAATTTGCCAACACCGTCCGTATATCGCACAGGATCAGCGCGATATTAAAATCTAACTCAGACAATTTTTCAGTGTACATGGAACTTGGGGTACATTTAACCCAAACATGTTAGTGAAGCAATTTTCTTTAGGGTCAATTAAACCCAGACATTGCGGAATAGCAGTAACTGTATATTCAACCGTACTTATTGACCAACGGATCCAATGCTGTTGGGTTTACATTCATGACCCAAAATGTTATAACCACAGTCTGAATTAAAATGTAACCCGGTAAGTCAAATTTCAAACACTGAAATTTTACTTTTAACAAACATTTGGGTTATTCACGATCATTGAACCTCATACTATGACCCACATTCTGTTACCCAGAATTTGTTCTAACGCAGAATTTCAACCCAGATTTTTTTTCATATTTAACCAGAAGTGGGTTAATCGTGATTGCTATAACCCCAACCGGTACCCACAATTTTAGTTTAAATTTAACCCAGGCAATTTTCAGTGTGGGTGCCTGACGACGTTAGTGAGGAAAGGCAAGCGAAGTTGAAGTCGATTCGGCGTCCGAATCTCCTGTTTACTTTAATCTAGGTACGCCAATTTGGACTGTGTGGGAACAAGCTGACAATAGACCTAGCCGAAGCCACCACTACCCCTTTCGGGCACGGCCTTTGACTGAATGGTACAGATATCGCGTTTTAAAAGTTACCTTGTCATTGCGTTCCAGGGCTTGTGTCCGGGTTACGTAGTATAAGTTGTCAAATTAATAAAAATCCCAAGCCGCAGATAATCAGTTCAATTTTTAGTAGGCGGAGGTGAGATTCTACAGCTGTCCCAATTAAACAAAATTTATCCTGCCTGTAATGTTATGAAATTGTTTGTTGTAGTGATCATTGTTGCATGGGTAACGAGACTTGGGTATATAGTTCCCAGACAAATAAAACGCAGTGGGTTCAAGTACCATTAAGGCCAACAAAACAAAAAAACTCGGTCTCTGGTCAGCGCGCGCGTCGACCAAAAAAACTCGGTCTCTGGTCAGCGCGCGCGTCGATTTTAATCATGCGCGTCAACCTTTTTTTTACTTCAAATTGACACGGAAGCTACAGCAGCGCCCTCTATTGCCACACCTCCTCATATTTTTGTACCAAGGAGCACCAAAGAATGGGGAGATTGCACCAAGGCAAATGATAAGGGCACCAAGGCAAAATATGGAGGACACCAATGTATAATAAGGACACACAAAAAAGCAAAATAGTACCCACCTTGTCTGTACAATTCAAGCTTGGGAAAAAAAGAAAAAAAAGAACCCGCGTCGCCGCATCAATTTCGGAACTCCGGTCTAACTAGAGACCGAATATTATTTTTTTTGGCCTAAAACGCAGTCCCTTTTTTGTCCATAGAGCCAAAGCAGATAAACCCAACAACCCTTTACGTGTGCCCGCCTATAAAGACGCATTGGTTTGAGGAGAACATAGAGCCAAATGGTTCAAATTCTGGGAAACAGAATGTGGGTTAAATAACCCAATTTGTTGTTAAAAGTGAAGTTTCAACAGTTGACATTGTGGGTTAAACTACCGACTGGAAGGGTTGAATTGTAATTCAGACTGTGATCATAACATTTTGGGTCACGGGTACGAAGTGGTAATCAGTGTTGTAGTCCAGTACTTTTTCCGAGTACCGAGCACTGCCGAATACTCAGGTAGCCGAGTACGGGTACGAGTACGAGTTCGAGTACTTGTACCTCCGAGTACAAGTACTTGTACTTCCGAGTACGAGTACTTTACTTCCGAGTACGAGTACAAGTACAAGTACTTATATTCCGAATGCGGCCATTCGGCAAATGGTTGACTGTGTGTAATAATTGGCCCAGGCCCAGTCAGACCGATATACAGACCCACTCATGGCTTGCTGTTGTGTTTGTCTGGACGTCCACATAGAAAAATCAGGAAACTTCGATTTCTCCATAAGCCAATCAACCATTTCAAACTGGAAGTATCGATAAAATAAGGCCATGGTGTATAAAGTCAAGCTATACCATTTCCCCGAGTACTGCTATTCGAGCGCAAGTACTTTGCTGCCCGAGTACAAGTACCGTCATTTCGAGTACGAGTACCTTGACATTCGAGTACGAGTACGAGTACGAGTACGAGTACTCCAAAAAAGGTACTCGAATAGTACTCGAGTACGAGTACTACAACACTGGTGGTAATGGAGCCAAGTGGCGTTGGGCGAAGTGGCAATGGAGCGAAGTAGCAATGAGTCGAAGCGGCAATGAACTGCAATTGGGCGATTATAATGCACCTTATACACAAGTAATCTGTGTCATTTTGGAAACCTACAAACCATCATTTAAGTTGCAATGTTCAATGTAACATTTTTTTCTGCATCATTTTCACTATGCTTTCTGTTTCCTTAAGAGGACAAAGGAAACAAGAGGGACATTTCAAGATCTCAAGAGGACTATGGAAGACCATTATAGACTCTAAAAATCCAAGATGAAATATCAGGATGTTAATTAACAATATGTCAAGATTTCAAGATTCAAGAGAGCCTCAGGAAACTCATGAAAACTGTAACAGACTCCGAAAAATTCAGGTAGATTTCAAAATATAAATTTAACAAGATTTCAGGATTTTAAAAGAGCTTTAGGAAAACTTATGAGGGTCCAAGATTTCAAGAGGACTTTTGAAAACTCACGAATTCAAAAGGACTAAAGAAGACTTTTTATTGACTCGAGAAAATTCAAGATAATTTATGTAGACTTCAGGATGTAAATTAACAATATGTCAAGGTTTTACGATTTCAAGATCCAAGAGAGCTTTAGGAAAACTCATGAAGTTTCGAGAGTTCAAGAGGTCTCGGGAAGACACAGCTAGTTGCATGTTGTCTCGAGGACTTCCGAAAGCTCCAATAGACTCCGAAAAATTGAGGAAGAGTTTAGGATATAAAATTAACAAGATTTCAAGATCTCAAGATTTCAAGAGAGATTCAGAAAAAAAATCATGAAGTTTCAAAATTTAAAGCAAAATCAGGCAGACTCAAGAGGGTTCCAAAATTCAAGCTCTTGCACGGGCGCCCTCACTGACGAAAATCCGCACGAGCGATACTTTCCCGGAAACTTGACCTCTAAACTCACGGTTTATGTGTTCTGCTTTCTCCCGGCACACGACACTGACTTTTTTTGTTGAGAACATACTACATTTTTGTTGTTGTGCATGTCAAAGGGGTGAAGAGAAACGGTCATCGTTGAAAAAATTATCTCAACGATATAAATCAATAGATGGCGCTGTTTGGTAAAGAGGAATGGTACGCTTGCTTCAGCGGAATGGGAACTAATGACACGCGTCATCTCTAATAATTAATCCGACTCACTGAGCTGAGGCCCATAGATGTGTTATTGAGTTTTATGCTAAATGGCAAATGTCCATTTCGAAACGACTTGCAGTAATATAATTATGATTTGCAAGCAAGAAAAAACCCAACATCCTTTGGGGGAAAAATGGGCTTGAATGAGGGATCATTAAAAACATGATTGCATCGATCGTGTGGGGATACTGAATAATGAAACTGCAGCTTCAAGACCTTAATGGATTAAGTTGTTCTTAAATTTTAGAGTTCAGAAATGAAAGATTTATCAGGCCGAAACACTTAATTCGACCCATTCCTATAGTGAAAAAAAAACCACTTAATTATTGTTGTCCTTCTGCCCAGGTATAAAAGTATGAGTCTAAGCTACCCAATTAATAAACATCCTAAGCCGCAGATAGTGAGTTCAATTTGCAGTAGACGAGGAGAGTTTCTGTACTTGTCTCAATTTAAAGAAAGTGGGCTCAATATCCATCAACATGCAGTCTCTGTTTTGTCCATAGAGGCAAGGCAGATGAACCTAACAATCCTCTACGTGTCCCCGCCCATAAAGACACATTGGTTTTGGCGTGTCCCTGCCTATAAAGACACATTGGTTTTGGCGCGTCCCCGCCTATAAAGACACATTGGTTTTGGCGCGTCCCCGCCTATAAAGACACATTGGTTTTGGCGTGTCCCCGCCTATATAAAGACACATTGGTTTTGGCGTGTCCCGCCTATAAAGACACATTGGTTTTGGCGTGTCCCCGCCTATAAAGGCACATTGGTTTGGGAACTTCAAGGTAGCCAAATGGCCGAGTGGTTACATCCTTGGTCCACAGATCGCGGGACCCAGGTTGGTACTTGGTACTTGGTACTTAGTTGGGTTCCTCCTGAAACATCCTCTAGAGATCTTGACTAGGAGGTCACGGGGAGGTGTCGGCACCTAGATCTCGGTCATAATATGGTTGTAGTAGTTGTCCCTAAAGGTCTTGTGCGTCAAAGAGTCAGTGATGTGTTGGGGCAGGTCTTTCCATAATTTAATTGTCCTTGGAAAAATGAGTTCTTGAATGCAGTTGAGGATGTTTGTACTATGTTGATTTGGTTGTTGTTCCCCCTCCTGGATCTCTGCATTTTTGGTTGAAGATAGTCTGAAGCATCGATGTCAACGGTGTGAGTGATGATCTTGTAGAGTTGAGTCATCTAGAGGGTTTCCCTTTTGTCAGTTAACTTTTCCCATCCAAGAGACTATAGCATGTTTGAGACACTACTCTGTCTGGTGTTATCTCCATGAACGAAGCGTGCAACTCTGCGCTGAATTTTCTCTATCGCAGACTGATGCCTGATTTTATAAGGGTTCCATGCTGCAACACCATATTCTAAGAGTGGCCGGACAAGTGTGAAATATAACCTTTCCTTTACGTTTTTACAGCTAATGTAGACATTTCGTTTGATGAAGTTGAGGACTCTCGTTGCCTTGGTAACAGCATGCTGCGTCTGATTTTCACATCCCAAATCATGTTGGATTTTTATGCCCAGGGACGTGAATTCCTTAGTTGCTTCAAGACCCACTCCATCCATCTCATAGGCAGGTTCACCAGGGTTGCGTTTACGAGAGTTGCAGTTCGAATCCCCTTGGGTGTCTTTTTTGTTTTCAACGCACGCGGTCAGTCATTTACTATAAGAGATTTAATTTCCCGTCGTATAATACCAACAGTACCTTAGCTTAATCGGTAAGCACTGCTGCTGGGACTGTCCGCGAAATCCAGGTTGTGCATCTTCGCACAGGTTCAAGACATTTACTAACCCACTCGGGGGCCAGGGCTTAGGTTGCCGCCCTGTTCCTCCCTTTTACATGGTGCCTGGCCCTCGGGTTATGTGGACGGACAGGGAAGGAAGTGGGTGGGCCGAGACCCCGGAAGAGTCCTATGAGAGTCGGTAATGGGCTCATTGAGTTGAGTTCCTAAGTCCGTACACCTGAATGCTTGGTCAACACCCATAACTGTTTTTGTTTGTCATTACTCCCGATTGTTTTTCTACTTGGAGTATTTGAAATTCACGTCCGTAGATGTGTTGATTCATTGACATGGAAAAATTGCCTCTCGCAAAAGCAAAAGTACAAACACTTTACAATTATATGAATTGAAAAAAGTCCATTTCAAAGTTTACTCCAATTACAATTTTATTATTCATATTTAAATATAACATAATTTACTGCTTATTGAGTATTCACAGTGATAATCATCGTTCCATTAAAAGGAAACATAAGTAATTACGCTTGTTCGTTTTTTTTTATATTCCTAAATAGTTTCAGCATTTGAAATGACAAACAGGTTTAAATTAAACGACATTTGCCATGAAAAAAAGAGATTTGATTCAATGGCGTTTTGTTCTGTAAAATGTGCATAGGCAAAAACACTGAAATGAGATTTCAATTCGGAGTTTAAAACCCAAGACAGTGATACGTTCATACATGAGCAATAATTCCTGTAAATTTGTATTATAGTTGAACGAACGCATCCATTGTCTTTTATTTTTCTGACCACCCAACATTTTTGACAGAGATACAAATCACCGCCAACTAAGCGCAGTTTCCAATGAACCCAACTTATGAATATCGAAACTGAGACAGATACTAATCGGGGAGTTATCGACGAAGATGTATGCACTCTTTTAGAGCAATTTGATAGAAGCTGGACATACGAACCACCCAGGGGCTGGAGAAAATGGCCATTATGAACAGGTGGTCACTTTGCAACACGTACAATAACCCGTTGCCAACTCTTCTGAAACTGAAGTGAAGGGTAAGGGAAGATGGCTATATTATTAAGGTGGTATAGAAAATCACCTACCGATAAAAAAAATGGGGGGGGGCCAAAAAAAATTTGGTTCCCCAAAAAAGTGGGTCCAAAAAATTACGGTGTCGGGTTCGGTGGTGCGATCTGAGGCAATTTCTGACCACTTTGTTCATTTTTTTTTAAGGAAAAGATGGTGGTGTATAACGCAGTGCCTGCCTTTATTGCGACGTCACTTAAACAAAACAACAATTGGATTCATTTTTTTTGGGGGGTGGGGGTGGGGTGGCCCCCGTTGGCCCCCTGGATCCGCCCTTGCACTCGCAAAAGGTCCAAGTGGTGACGGAGACAGTGTACCAGCTTTACTGCTCTGAATATTCTGTTATGAGCAGTTGCATACGCACGGTGATCTGCCATAACCGGATGCCTCCGCAAGTAGTGAATTTATAGTCTAACTGGTCCAAAGCATTGATTGAGCAACAAAGTATTATAACCTTATCGCTAAGGGCACAACTCTTAGGTTTTAAGGCATAAATAACAATTTTAAGACGCTGTTTTACACTTACATTTTACGATCGGGAACGTACAACCTTTTCTTGATTGAAAAATATGCGCCAGGTCTTTATCTCACGCTGTACATGGACCGCGGCGCGAGAAATCAAGTGTGTAATTTAATTAATGTGTAATTTATACAGCAAGGAAATATGAAAATATCACTCTTGAAATGTGTTTGGAAATCTATAAGAGACATTTCAACGGATTCATAAATATTTAAGATATGGTGCTTACGCACTGATATCTCGTGAGATGACTTTCAACCGATGCATTAATATATCGCACTGCGATGGAGCTGCAGAACTACGCGGCAGCTAAGTGCGCATGAATATAAATGGGACATTCGATTCAACGTAAACACCTCGTTAAGTGTATCTTCTCTCCTTGAAGCACACTCCAGAATGCCAATGAAGGTAGCCAAGGCCGATTGAGATAACAGCGCTGAAATTGATACGGTGTATCAATAAAAACGTAAATGATGAAAAATTACACTTTCGTAATTGACACACTGCCAAACAAGATTGTGTAATGGACTTTATGCACGAGGTAGCCATTTTGGTCGTGTTCCCGGAATGTATTTCATAAATTGTTCAGTGTTAAGTGGGATGGCGCCAGACTATTTATGCAGCCTAATTTTACTTTATTTTTTGTATCTGGCTTTAAACATTAGGGAATGTTTAATTGCAAATTTAACATTAGTCATAGGCCCTATAAGCAGACCTGATTTAGCAATGTACTTGCTTTCTTTTCTCTTCGTAAGTTCCAAAAATGAAGATTTTCCTCACTTTCTAAAATGGCGGACTCGTGAATAAGGCCCATTCAGCATATCGCTTGTACTTTTTTTTCGTCCGGTTGCTTCAAGTATAATCTGTAATTAGATGCGCACCACAGACTTGAAGCCAAGTTTGCGCTGGCATTTTTGAGAAATATCTAGAATCTAGACGGCCAGTCGGTCTTGTCTCACAGAAACACTATTCACCGAACCAAAGACCGTACAAAATACATTTTACTCTAAAGTTATATTACCGCTACCTTAGTGTATTACATATACAAACAATATATTGCACTTATATACACAAATCTTCGTATTCGATCCTCTCAGGAAGGCAAAGCAATCAGGCAAAACATATCGTACAGATACAGTTTCCATGTTTGTAGGTATTATACAATCAAAACACATTATACGATGTACATTTCATGGAGAGTGATTTCAGATTATTATGTACACAATTTGTTCCTTGAGCACACAATTTGTTCCTTGAGCTTTTGTGCACATGGGGAGGGGGGAATCACGTCGCATAAATATTTTCAAGCAGAATATATCGATGTTTCACTCGAAGTTGGCACAGAAGAGAATATAAGTTTATTTCCAGGTGTGCTCATGGATTTTGTTTTGCAAACAGTGGTGTGTCCAGGGAGTTGAGTATGAATGGGGCGGGAGGGGGGGGGGATTATTTGCTGAAAACAGGTAGCCACGATATTAAGATACATACATGATATTAAAGGGCAACCCATGACATTTCCATCGGTAAAAAAGTTATTGCTGTAGCTTATATTATGCCGAATATGCTACGAGAAAAGAGATTGTGTATCACCGAACTTCGGCGACCTCATTTCGAGAGAAAAACGGCTTTCAAAAAGTGTACGCGTTGCGCCGCCAACGTCTGTGAAGAATGTTTGCCTTGTGTGTTATGTGTGTATGTCATACTTTCTCGGTATACATTACAATGCTAACGGATATTTATGAAGGTCTACAGCTTTAACATTTAGAATGTGGTCCAATGTGAGAACGACATAAAACGGGGAAGATTAAAATCTCATGAATTCATAATTAAAGATATGTCTTCGTCAGTGGACGGGACAATGCAAGTGCATATTGTCCAGTGGTGGCGCTTTCATTATAAAAGAGAAAATCTACGAATACACTGAATTCACCACTGATTGCAATATCAGTTTACCCAATCTTTAAACCGAAAATAACACATGCCATCATTGAAAAAAATCCGTGTGTGATTAGGATAACCGTCTTGTACAGAAGAACATCTGAAAACGTTTTGGAGGCACAAGTGGTTCGATGTCGCTTATCCAAAATTCCCTTTATTTGTCCGAGTTCATCATGGCGACGAATTCTGTAAGGAATTGCATGGGAAAAAGGCTTATTTTAGCTTAAATTTTATAGATTCAGATTGGTTAAAAAAAAGACATAGGGAAAAGTTGTTTTTGGAGAGTCAGGATTATTCAAGCTTACCTTGTACGTTTTAGGTAACAATTATTAAGTTCAAAGACTTCTTTCTTTGAATGTAAAGATCGATAGTCACCAACTAAACTTTAGCTATAATTGCAAATCCGTTTCGAGTTGATATTCGAAAAGGTGCATGTGTTAATAAGGATACTCTTACTGTGAAAGTGCAAGTACAATACTTCAATCAATATTTTCGTAGTTCAGAAACTGGTTTTATAACACAAAAATCTGATTCACCAAAAGAACTCAGTGCCTCTTTTACCTGCGGGTAAAAGGTTAATCCAAGTTATCAATACTATTGATTCACGAAGCAATGCTCATTCTCCTGAATTCAACGTATGCGACAACCAGAAGATGGTGTTTGTACGAGGCTGAACAGCCACAGGGGGGGGGGGGGGGGGGGGGGGAGGGGGAGTACGAGCGTTGCCCGGTGATACCTACCCTCATAATTGACTTGCCCATCCCCGTCCACATCCGCATCCCGTATCATCTCTTCCACCTCATGCTTGTCAACCTTATCATCCAAACTCAGCATCACGTGACGGAGCTCTGCTGCACTACAGATCAGAAGAAGAAGAAAAAATGGAGAGAGGAAAATAAGTCCGAGAAACCACGCGTGCATGAGCTGCCGAGAAGATTTGCCAGATCCTATCAAAGGCTTGACTGTGTTCCGTTATTTTAAAGTCAGAATACAGCTGTAGAGCAAAAGAAAAAGGCGGTGAGTTGGAAGCTGGGTGAATTACAGCGTGCAGTCCACTGCTGCATGCAGTACCAATAAACAACATACATGGTGGTTCAAAAAGAAGGAAACCCACTTTTGACTGGAATTTTAACCTATTTACTTAACTTATTTGGATGTAGTGAAGTATAGCTCTTCAACAATACGTGGTGAAAGAAAAAATCTTTGAAAAAATCGCAAGAATAGCGTTATTATACTAATTTGAATACAAGTCATCAAAATCGCGATTGTCCACTTGTACTGTTTTTCTTTGTCTTCAAATCAAGCTCCGGAGCTCAGACAAGCGGATGGAATAAAGCCGTCCGTGGTCAAACAGGTTTGGCACATGCACTTTTTAAACTACCATATCTCAGAGACAAAATAGTCATTTGAAA
Source organism: Patiria pectinifera (assembly GCA_029964075.1). Taxonomy (NCBI): domain Eukaryota; kingdom Metazoa; phylum Echinodermata; class Asteroidea; order Valvatida; family Asterinidae; genus Patiria; species Patiria pectinifera. Next base: position 18,629,329 of record CM057142.1, on the reverse strand, counting down.
TCATTTTTCTTTCGCCACTTATGTTTAAAGATCAATATTTTAATACTAATCAATTGAATTTTTGAAAAATGCTCTACAAACAGGTGACAATTGCTGTCAAATGTGGGTTTCCTTCTTTTTGTACCACCCTGTACAGCGCCCAATACATTTCTCTTTGATTTCAATTCCATGCCAAAATAAACATTTTTGCGCAATTATTGTTGTACACAGGTCCTACTGAGACGTTTTTGTTTCTACATGTGACTCGGTGGTCGGTCGGTCGGTCTGTCTGTATGTCCCCGAAAATTGACCAAAATATTTGACCAAAAATTTACTAAATGCTATGCCGTCGTCAGTAAGTGCATCCGTGAAGAAAATTATCGGAAAACGGGCTTTGCCTCGATCGATGCGCATGCGCGTCTATTTTGCTTAATTATGTCTGTCCCAGGAAAATTGACCAAAAACGACCCCCTAAGTTACCCATAAAATATAACCACCAAATTTGAATTTCAAGAAAAAAAAGCCAAAGAAATGAAACACTTGACAAAGATTGTTTGTAACAATTCGTTAAGTCGTTTATGAGAATTTTGTAAATTGGGGCAAGGTAATGTGCAGTAATGTTATAGTCATGTTGTATATAACGCGCTATAGTTATGGGAAAGTTAGGATGCTTTGTTATTGTGGTCAATTTTCAGCGCCTGATTTTCGCGTGGGACGGCGGTCCGCGCTTGTACGCACAATCATTTCATGTAAGACTGTAGGCGGCCAGAGCTTATTGTGCACTCGCACTTGTTTTTGGTTTATGTGTTAAACTGAGAACGCACAGCAGTTGCTCCTTTCACCAGAATCCGGTCAACCACGACCCCCGAGGGAGGTGGCATCGCACACGGTTTGTACAGTAACAAGATTATGATTTGATCGTTGGCCCACAACGGGCAGAATCTGCATCTCACTGAAACATTGATTCCACGGTAATATCATTATGAGATCTGTGATCCGAGAGGGCAGAAGCCTGCTGCATAATGCAAAAAGACAGGTCGAAAACGGCAACCGGCATTATGCCTGTTACCCTACAAATGCATTTCGCTTATGGTATAAAATTAGGGAACAGTTTGGATCTAGTTCATCGCTGGTAAGCCTTATACAACTTAATGTATATGTTATGCATTAAGTCCTACACAAGGCTTACCAGCGAACCATAACAAATATACATGATGAACTAGATCCAGAATGTTCCTTGATTATAACGTTTGGGAGCCTTTATAAAGACATGCCGTGCAAACCATATCCAAGCCGAAGTGAATAGGTCCAGCGCCATTTTGCACAGTTGCCAAAGCTTTGATCATGCATCTACATGCTTTAATTGTTTCATTGTGCCACCAAAGCATAAAACATGAGGCTCTACTCAAAAGCACGGGGATCTTTCAATGCAATTGCCTCTAGGTTTTAATACTGACAAAGCACGATGGGAGATTATCCTGGGGACGAGCTCAGGGAACGAGTTTGGCCACAGCACCCCCGAGCTTAATTGCTGACATTTAGACTATTGCATCTCGGTGCAAGTCGTTCCCTGAAACTGCTAGAACGACCATGGTGCTAGGCATGCATGCTAGGTACAGTACTCGTAGCTAGGTTATAGGGGTATATTCGGCATTCAGGGTGTAATACGGGACGGTCAGTACAATCGATGGGCCCAGAGGCTATGTAGAGCTCAGGTACCATAATCGCTTTCCCTCGTTCCCTGGAGCTGCCTTAGGCCTACAGGGCCGCTGTGGGATACTGATACACAGATGCCATAGCAGGTCGATCTTGTCCTTTTTTTCTTCTTCCTTCTTAGGTCTGGCAAAAAGTCCTCGGGCGGATGAATAATTATCGGACTAAGCATTTTATGTCCCAAGTCCCTCGCGGAGAATTTTCAACTGGAAAAAAAGAGGCTTTGATCTAACCAGCGGGATTTAAAGAGCCCGTAAGTCTTAAGGGACGAAGCTCTTTTGGCGTTCCGTGGTTGCGCACGCCAGCACACGGCGGCAGAATGTATCAGTTTGCTCAGCACTCAAGAAACAAGAAAAGGTCGACCACGAGCACTGATTTAGGGGAATTGGTTAACCATTGGTAGGTGGGTTTACTTAGCCCTCATGCCGGCTTGTTGTGTGCAGGTCACAAGCAGGCTAAGTGGTTTGACTTGGGGTGAACCATCGCATCCTTAATGCGTTACCCAGCTCGATCCGGTCAATACCGGGAATATAAATTGTCACATGAATATAGCAACATCTGCTGTTTATGGACGGAGGGATCGGTCCAAAAATCCGATAATGCATAACCGGGCTCTGCTGGGTTGGATATGCAGCGATCATCATCATCACCTCAACAAAACATGTCTCCTATCTCCGTATTCTGGGTTTGTGCTGTGTTACGTTACCAAATTGAAATCCATTCTTCCCCGGTGTGGAGAGGGGAAATTAGTCCCATGATACCGGATCGATCGCTGCGTTAGCCGGTCGACTCGACGCTTGAATGGTACAAGCAAACATCGATCCGCGGCCATATGTCTGCAGTGGGCTAGTGATTCCGGTGGTAGAGTGCTCGTTATGGCGTCTCCCAACCAGATGTAAAGGACATCAGCGTGGAGCGATGTTTCGTGTACGATGAACCGTAGCCTAGGTGTATACGCTACGAAAACGACAATGTGAAGCAAATCTGTGACGTTAGCAGTGCCGGTGATTAGTTGACGCTTCGTATATTTTTTATATGTCAATTTCTGAGATTCTTTTACAGATTTTCAATTCACCCTTACTTCGCGTTAAAATCCTGAAACTGCCTTGCGGATCCTATTCAAGTCATTGACTTTAATACCCAGTTCTTAATGCTAATACCTGTTTAGAGAACATGACTACTGTGTTTAACGTTCGAGATTTTGCTGCCGAGGCGCTGTGTCCTTGGGCAAGGTAGTTTACCAAGGTCATATATGTGCCTCACTCGAACGGGAAGTTCAAGTGGGTGTCGACAGTGTTTGCGTTAATAGAATACTTCTGATGTAGTTTTAGTTTTTCGAAGATATATACCTCGTTTAAATTCGCCGCCCTCCGATACCACTTATGCTGGTACCGGTGTGGAATATCGTCTCCCATGAAATGGACTTGTCATTGGTATTGCAGCGCGCGCGCACGAATACTATGCTATTTTTTTTTTTTCGGGAGAGAGAGTGACCTGTCACGTGCGAGGGATCAACCAATAATAGGGAAATAGGGGTCCGATTTTCATAGGAGTCGGATTTTCATGTGACACCGGTTCTCCAAGTCCCTACCCAAGGTCCCATCCTTCTTCTTATTTGAGAAGGCACTCCACAAGATCCCCCCCCCCTTTCTTAATCGGACCTCCCACCTGATAAAGCCGTTGCCGTCCTTGTCGAATACTCTGAAGGCTTCCCGAATTTCCTCTTCCGTGTCCAGTTCCTTCATCTTCTGTCCCATCATGCTGACAAACTCCGTAAAGTCTATCGTCCCGTTTCCTGAGGAAGCAGGAAGAAAATGCTCGAATTATAATCAATATTTTCTTAACATAACACAAGATAACATAATAGTTAAGGTTTTAAAAGAAGACCGTAACAATCAAGAGAGACCGAACAATTTGAAGTACCCTGGGGAACTGTAATAAATAGGCCAAACTCCTTACTTGAAATTGTGGAATTGAATTCGTTCTTGGACCAAAATTAAAATGTTCTGAGTGATTATTTATACTCGAAGCGAAACCAACGTATGATGAACGAATACAGTCCCACGAGATGTGGTCGCTCCATTTTCGCGCACATCTCAATATCAGTATTAATTCCATCAAGCGCTGCAAAGCCGCTTAGACATTTTTACGGGTTTACTGGAAGTAGAGCACCGACGGCTGATGGGTAGGTTTATTTCTCTGATCCGAGAGGGCCAGCCTTGTATTCTCTTTGTACATATCTATTACTGACTGACTGTCACTGACTGACAGTGACTGTTAGTTGTGTCAACCCGAAAGGCCCAAATGAATGGTCGGGCCAGATGCATGAAAAGACTGGAATAGCCATTCTGGTTCAATTGAAATGAATTCCGTGTGCCTCGGGGTGAGCTTAACTATAGGCTTGTCTGGTCATGTTTAAATAATTGCAAGACGGTTTGAGCTGACAAAAATATCCAAACATGTCCCCAGAAAAAAAGTATGTGGCTTTAGCGTGTAACAAAAATACATTTTATCACTCACTCAAAATACTACTCAATAAGTTGTTTTCATGGTGGCCCCAAAGGCAAGGTCACATACTTGAATAACCTGCCCCTTCAGAGCCACAGTACTTTTGCTATTGATTTACGGCACTGTAAACTTTCAGCCTCGATCCTATTCACTAAAAAAAACCCTGTAGATTCAAGAAAAAAAGGATCGTCGTCGTTCCCACTATACCCAGACTTTAGATGAACGTTAGTCGATACTTCTTTCCCTTCAATTCCACCACACTGTTGCCACTGCATCGATATCGGTCTCACATAAGGATGCACGCACACGACAACGTTTGGCCAACATCACAAGCCAAACAGGATCATAGCATTAACGTATACTTTATCTAATTTACCTGAAAACCATGAAAAGCTCACCGAAATCACCGCCAGAATCAAACTGTCCAAACGGATCAATCTGTTCTGCACGAGCCATGAGTGGTAAAGACTCTGACTAAAGCAAGGTCTATGTATTGAGGTTCCTTGCCCATAACCCAAGCAACAAATTGACATTTAACCGATCATTTAGCGGTGTCTGTCGGTGTCAGCCGGTTGCTCCATCACATGCTATGTGACAGCGATTGGCAAAGTTCGTTTGTGCATGTTATGTGCTGGAGTTTTGTCTCGTTGCCGGAAACAAAGTGCATAACAAAACGTGGGTGGCCACATAAAAATGTTTATGTAAACGGATTCAGAAAAAAGTTGGAGTCAAACTGGCAGTCAAACCTATGCCAGTGGATTTTATTGACGAATAGCACCCTGACCTCCTGTAAACCCTATCAGGTCTTGCTTTGTTTGCCCGAACCTGTCAAGTATCTGCATGCTTTAGACTATAATTCATAGTCACGTGAATCCAAAATGGCTGCCATTGATGCGAAAAGCATCTAATTTGTCACCCTTTTTGCACAATTTACTTTGCTTTAGGGTACATTTGACATCTTTTCGCATGATAAAAATCTAAGCCGTTATAAACGTACCATAAGTACTTCATTTGCGCCGATTTTGGTGGAAAAAACTTCAAATTTTGGGACAAATCACGAACATTTTAGATTTTTGTCCTAACCGGTTGGTATAATAGCGCTAACTATTATAGCGGTGAATTTGATTGCCAACGGTTGATTGATTAGATAGATATTGATCCAAATACTATTTGAACAATATTTGAAGGCATTTGAATGAAAACGTAGAAGGTATGCCCAAAATAATATATATTGTTTTACCAATGTAGGCAATGTGTATAGTAAAGCGCCCTCTTGTGGTCACAGCGGGGCAATCAAATACCCCGGTCCTGATAAGGTTAAAGGGCTCATGCATTGTAATGATTTTAATGTAATCCTTGAAAATGCACTTTTGTGTTACTTTGAACCTAATTTTCGTTTTGCTTTTTTTCGAGAGTATATTGGTGCCTTTCTTGTTTTTATACTAATGCGAATATACATATTCACGAGCAAAACTCTAATGTGATTTGGGCAGAAACCTCAATTTTACAGCTATTTCAGCACAAAAAGTTGCAAGAATTTTGGATGTTTGCTGTCTTAAATTTTCTTTTCTTTGGTGGCTCGTTGTTGTGTCAGTACATGGCAGTAAAACGATAAGCAAACCTTTCTGACAAATGTTTTCAATGTGTAAATTTTGAGTTCACAATTCAAACTGAACAGTGTCTTCTTGAAATCACAGCAACAGAGCCCTCAGTTGTCCGAAAAAGCCTGGGACATTTAAAAAAAAAATGTTTAAAGGAGTGCACTTTTCAATAAAATTAACCCACAAAAAGATGTCAAATAGTTTTTATAAGTTTAAGAGGAGTATAACAGTGTTCAAACTGTGTTCCTAAGAAAAAATATTGCATGGGCCCTTTAAGGCAAAGACGAGTAATACTAATGAATGAAGGTCTGCGGAAACACCATGTGCGAGTAAATTTCTCAAACCAAGAGAATATAAACTCGACGTTCCGGTCAGTATGCTCTGACTGTCTTCAGGAGACGTTTAGAGCAGTCGACATGGGCACTATTCACGAGTTTGCCATTTTAGTCGAGTTCCATGAACGTATGGATGGCGCAAGACTATTTATGCAGGCACAATGCAGCCTTATTTTACTGTCTTTTTTAATCTGGCTTTAAACATTAAGGAATTTTTAATTACAAATTTCAAATTATTCATTGAAGCAGATTGGAATTAATAAGGAATTAACTTGCTTTCATTTCTCTTCTCAGGTTCCAAAAAATAAGATTTTACCTCACTTTCAATTCAATATGGCCGACTCGTAAATAAGGCACATGGGCTTACAGTTGACGGTGGCTCTTTTTAGAACAAAGACGAGTTTAACATAGAGTTTGGTCAAGATACAATTTGACACTAAATACATGTTAAGCACTACGCACCAAAGCTGAAGGAAAACATGTGAGTAATCTTTCATGATGTTATTTTTCTCTACCGTACCTCCGTCGTGTCTGCCGTTTTTGTGGCATGTAAGCTACGTTAGAACGGCAAATAAAGCTTTGAAATTTGCATAAAATAAACTCATTGTCTGCCAGCCTGTCGCTCCACGGTTGGTCCCGCGAGAGGGCACTGTGTCTTTCAAACCTTACACATTGATACGATATCAGGGATTTACCACTAAACATAAGCCACTTCCTGAAGAAAACAGATAATTAATGCACAGGGGAGTATTTTTGAGTGTTTCGCTATCTTCTCCCGTGGGCTTGCAGTCGACAATGGCTATTTTTAGATACAACCGGCTGCATGGCGTAAAAGTGTTTTTCTCTGTACGGGCACAGCAAAATAAACATGGCCACACATTGCGAAAGGAGAGATGTGCAGACGTGAACGGAATCAGGATGAAGATGAAGTAAAATGCTACAACCACGTCAACCACATGAAATGAAAATGGTGTATCTCAGAGGAGTGTCAAAATCAGATTTGACATTGCAAGCCCGTGTTACACATTCGTTTTCACGTAGATTTATCAACGAACTTAAGCCATTGCTTAATATGTACAATCCAGACCCAATATAATTAAAAAAGAGAAACACGGAAACAACAATCTGTGGTAATCATGGCATGTTTGAATAAAATATCAGTTTAGTATCCCAATTTTTAGACTTGCCAAAAACATAAACGGTGACTTTTTGACTATAATGTCTGTTTGTGTAAAATGCATTTCTGTTTGGTCAAGGGGAACTAATTCCAACGAAGAGGAATCCCAGCATGTGGACGGCGAGGCTAAATCAAGCGTGTGTGGAATCTGATGCGTGCATTAATAAATGATAATGCTGGGGAGTTTGAGGGTGTGAGAGCTATAGATTGAAATCTACTCATGTACGTATTGGGGCTTCACTCAGTGGGGAAAATGAGAGACACAAATAGGTCCCGGAACAATAGATGCGGTGGCATGATGTGGCTGTGGGCATTGTTGACTGGGGAAGTATTATCATGATTAAATTTAGGGCTCGTGTTTATGGTTTCTTAGAGCCAGCACGTGGTGAAATGGTGAACAAAAGAAAATGGGATATAAAATTAATGTTTATACATTCGATCCTTTTTTTTAAAGGAGGAACAAGAGACATTCGGTAATTCAGATAGTGGGATGCTATTCGAGAATAATGGGTTAATAAGGCACTCCTGGAGATTATTACAATGATGCATACAGGCGAGTTGAAAGCAATTTGACGGACAGATGGTCTTTAGATGACAAACAATCGGACTCCGTGGTTAAGAAGATCAAGAAGTCTATAAACCTGGTTTGGATGGCATAACTTGGCCTTATTTCGAGTTTCGAAATGTCTGATTTGCTACAAATTCATAAGCATCGTAGATGTTCGTGAAATGAACGTTTTGGTTCAGTAATGCCGCGCGCGAGCTTCTCTCTGATTCCTACCGTGAGCTGACGTATGAAGTGATACTGCAGAGCAGGTGCCGTTAGGTGTGCTGTATTTATCTTGTTTAAATAAACTGAACTGATCCAGCCCATGCATCATTACAAGCAATACTTGGTTCTCGTGGTAATAAATAACACATGGTTCTTAAGTTATTTATAGGGAAATGATATAGTTCGGCAAATAGGTGATGGGATTGTGCCGTTGATGGATTTTGGCACACAGTCACAGTATGTCATGAGAAAGATATTTGGCTATAGGGCCATCGCAGATTTGTCCTTTGAAACATATAATAGGTAGAATAACATGCAACGGTAGCCATTATATTACCTATATATTTTCAAAGTACAAATCTGCGATGGCCATTTAGCCAAATATCTTTCGCATGACATACTCTGTCTGCCAAGTTCCATGCTTGTATCATCAAAGGCACAATTCTCCAAATATTTTCATTATCTGCCCCACTAATATATAGAGCAATGCTGCTGACTTGCAGACAGCAAGACATATCGAATAGTACCGTACACCTTTGGCCATTTATTAATTCCACTATACTCTCGGGGAAGAAAAAAAAAAGAGATTAAAACTCACGCTAGACATTCAAGTGTAGAGTAGACGACAGTTTACGTAGAGTACCTCATTGAGAACTTTAAAGATGTATTGTCCGTGCTTATCGCAAAGAAATTATCTTTTCTCCTAACAAGTATTCAGCGTGTAGGTCTAAGCTTTATTTTGAAGGGGGAGAGACTACTTCATTTTGCCTATTTTCGGTGACAGCAACATTCTAAAAAAGGCTTTAAGTTGGTCTGCATTTGCGCTCAAACAAACCACAGCAGTAGTTCCCGTCCGTACATTTTCGATTCTGATAGCGAACGGGAACCATGCCCTACGAGATTTGAATTCTTGCCGGGTCACAAATAATTCGAAACATGCAAACGACTTCATCTTTACAACAGACATATTTCCCCCCCAGTTATTTTTGTTAAACTATGCAGTGTTTGAGTAAATTTCAACGGTCGTTTATTAAAATGACAACCATCACGAATGTCGGCTGAAACTGGTCAACTGTGAAACAGGTGTTGATAATTGTAAGAAATTACTAAAGGCCAAGGGCGCCAAGATGATTGTTGACGGATGGCGTTTGCTCCAACAACCCCCCCCCTTCAAGTTCCCCCTGCGGAGTTAAGACGGTACATGAATAATAAACACTGTAATAAGTTATCAGGGGAAGTGATGATGTCAAAAGCGATGACACTCTTTTTTTTATACAATCTGCCACTATATAGAAAAGACAGTATATATACCATCTTGATCTGCCTCGTTGATCATGTCTTGCAGCTCTGCCTCGGAGGGGTTCTGACCCAGCGACCTCATGACAGTAGCCAGCTCCTTGTGTGTGATGGTACCGTCGCCATCTTTGTCGAATATTGAGAAGGCTTGTCTGAATTCTAGCGAAAAAAGGAAAGATCGGAATTCAACTCATTTCATATTAAAGTACTTTCCAGGATATTGGAAAAGTACAACGCCCTTCCCCATTACAACACCCACCCTCAACTCTAGTACGGCAGATAGGTGATGGGATTGTGCCTTTGATTATACAAGCATGGCATTTGGCATACAGTCTGAGTATGTCATGTGAAAGCTATTTGGCTATAGGGCCATCGCAGATTTGTCCTTTTAAAACATATTGGTGGAATAACAAGCAATTACAGCCATTTTGAAAATTTCGAAAAATTGCTTGTTATTCTACCTATATTTTTTTCAAAGGACAAGTCTGTGATGGTCCTATAGCCAAATATGTTTAATAAGACATACTCTAACTGTGTGCCAACTCCCACGCATACAAAGGTACAATCCCCCAAAATATCCCCTATCTGCCCACGGGTCGCCATTAAGGGAGGGGATCTCTCGAGGCCTCTGCCCTGCCCCTTGTCCCCTCCCCCTACCAGTCCGAAGTTTGGGGAAAGCATAAGTCTAGCTTTCAATCATTAAAACCCTTGAATGACCCATGGGAACTGGACCTTATAGTCACGCCATTGCAGTGTTTCAGTGTCAATTGGGAAGACTCGGAGGGATATTATGTATACGCTTCGGTCATCATGATCGAGCCACGCGTTAACACCCTCGGCCTGGGGAAGTGCGCCGCGATACCCCCTAGTCCTTGATCGGATCTACACGGTCGCGTGGATTGAATGTCACATGGCATGTAGCCGTACTAATGCATCTCTTGGCCTCGCCTCGACAGTTCAGGATGTGAAATGTGTCACTCTCACGGGTGATGGCACTTTACTCATTGATGAGATAGCTCTACATTTCTGATGCATTGTAACTCGGACATCCCTATTTGTAGAAGAGTACCCCCAAAAATACATCCAAAGGTTTGAATCTACCCATCGAAAGGATGGAAGTTAAAAGGTTCAAGGGTTCAATTTTGAAAGAAAGAATTCCGATTATTCGGTTAATTCCGTATTTCGATTATACAAGGATTTGTAAAGTGACCATATTTCCGCGTTATCGAGATAAATCGTGCAATGGGGAAATTCGATGCTCTAAGATGTCTTTTTGAGATTCCGATATGATTATCCGCGCTACAGTTACCTTGTTTCTCAGATAGATTATGTTGGAATGATACACTGAGGCAACTATAAGACATCGTCGAAATTAGCCTTTTCATAGAAAAACCACAGAGAAAGGACATAGGTTGGTTCTAAGATAAAATATCGTGGAAATAATGAAAAATACCTTACTCAGCTAATACATGCACCGAAAGCAGTTTACTAGGATTGTGATTGGTCATTTTATAAGCGAGGACTCTCAGAAAATGTCAATTTTTGTATTATCTTGGAATTTTGGAATCATGGACGGTCACTTTAAGCTACAAAAGAGTCCATATACATTATAGAAGAAACAAAATGGCAATGAGGCAAACGCGTGCATCGGGTCGTTATTAATATTGAACACTCTGCCCTGGCCATTAATTGATCAGTAAACATAAGGGGCCGGCCAGGAGGTGGAATAAGCAGCGCACAAACATGATCGATTGTTGTTTCAACCCAAAATAAATCTGGCAGTTCCAAAACAAAAATATGTATTGGCTTGTCTCGGCGAGGTGTGAAGCTCGATGCATGTGAAACCCCCGGGGCCAGTGCGCGCTCAGACGTTGGGAATGTCAGTGAGCGGCTTTCCAAGTCACTTGACTTAAATCCAATATTTATGCCACACGCTTCGCCGAAAAAGAAAAAAAATGGCAACTCCACGAGACCTGATCTGCGCCACAGCGAATCGAACTGTCCCTTCTCCAGTGATGCCCCGCGAACACTTGTTTTCCACCCCACTGGTGTTCCAGCAATTTAAATTTTACAGAGAAATAATTGCGTAGGCTTGTTCAATTTCCATCCCATCAATAAGTAATGGTGTGGGGTAATTCCACGGAGAAAACTGCCCATTCCAAGGAGAAAACTGTCAGGACTGTGATACTGTAAACAAATGAGGAGACAAAAACTCATATGTTAAGAGAGGTATATATCGATCACAAACTATGTAGAAAGCTTGTGCCTGTTTGGTCCAGCTTATTTGTTTATCGGCCGCCCTTACTGGGAATTATGCGAAGCCTTTTGATTGTAGCTTTACGGGTCAGAACATCTCACGTGACAAGAACAGATTCGCAGGTGTACAAATTAAAGATGTTCTGCCTATGCTCTTCGACAAATTCCTCCAGACGATTGCTCAAGTTGTCTGTTTCATTTTTAACAACAAAACAACTACACATAGGGTCTGCATGAAAATGGGCAATAATCGGCGTTGCTTGCGCCCACGAACACATCCACCAGAGAGTAGACTGATTCCCGGCCCTTACATTATCGAATCTGATAGGGAGGTAGGTACCCGTCTACCCAGCGAAATCTAAATTATTGTCAGGCTGCAAGCAATTCGAAATATGTAGGTATCATTACTTTTTATTCGTTGTTTCATTCAAAAATTTAGAAATTTTGTTCTGCCAGAAAAACATAGAAATTATTGAGGAAGTCTATTTTCAGGGGCGAAATTCAAACAACTGCACGAACAGTTCATCTTTAATGTTGCTGTCGCATTCATCATAGGAAAGGTGGACGGTGCCATCAACATCGAGAACAAAAATAGTCGGGACTGTCCCATCCCCAGTGTTTAAGACAGTCTCTATATGGTTACTCTAGGTTCCGACACCCATATGTTTCGACAACAACTCAACCTGTGTTCCGACATTCCTATGTCCGACACCCCTATATATGTTCCGACTGCACATATTCTTATCCCTATCCCTATCCCTATCCCTAACCCTAACCGCAATCCCTAACCCCAAACCTTACTCTACCCCTCGCCGGGAGTAGCACAAACATAAGAGCAGGTTGTCGGAACATAAGGGTGTCGGAACATAGGTTGAGTAATCGGAAGATAGGGGTGTAGAACATAGGGGTGTCGGTACATATATAGCGGTGTCGGTGCATATGGGTGTCGGAACATAGAGCATTCACCCTCTAACATTACACCCCGCCAAGTAATTTATCCTCAGGTGTAAGCAGTTCGATTCCGAAATAGGGAATGATAACACACTGTGCCCGAGACATTCGCGATACAACGACACATGCCCAACAACACTCACAAGCCCCACAGCACTATGCGGGTATGAAGGAAGAGTTTGCTCAACCAAATTGCTTCAGCCGTTCAAACAGTCAGGTCCGTGCATCGTACATTTAAAGTGGATACATAGTACATCACTGTGAAAGTCGGAATCGGAGACAATCTGTTAATTATTCAATGCTGTATGATTAACAGGCAGACCAGGCCGATTCACTGCGCGAACTGGAACTCCTTGCATTCTAAATTCCCCGTCCAAATTCTTTCAAAATGCAAATTTTAGTAACGAGGTATGGGCACACCCCTAATTGGCTCCTGCGTAAACTAATTAAGGACCCAATCAACGATACGCACCTAACTAATGAACCGGACTCGGTTAACTCATCTCATTAAAACCACGATTAAAATGCACGGATTGTCTCGGTTGAAAAGCTTGAATATAATAAATTGTTTTAACCATTTACGTTCAGCATGACTTGTAAACAACAATTGTATGCATTACCACTGCAACACTTACTAAACTGATTTGTTTCAAATGTTTAAGTTTTCTTTTCTTTCTACGCAATCAACACCCACTGAAGAATTTCAGCTATAGGATACGACTACTTTAAACGGCTGTTTTTTATTTCCCTTTAAAAAGATCAGCACAGATCCAGTCTGGTTTTAGATAGCGTGAACATGAACCACGCGCCCAAATCTAATAGTCATCTTTCAGCATTGCATGTGCAGAGAGCCATATAGTCAAACTCTTCCCGCCGACTTACTGCGATCGTTCAGCCTTTTAATGTTGATAGAGCCACAGCCGAAGATCTTCATGTTGACTTATTGGATTTGATAGGCCTATCGTCGTGTGAAAAACGTTCGGCTCGGGCTAGGTAGAAAACTCCGGATGGTGCATGCATGCAATGGTCTATGAGCGTGTTGTTGTCGTTCGTGCTCGTGACATGAACAGCCGGATATGATGAGAACCTAGACAATTACAAGGACCTTGAAAATCGTGATTTGGATGATGCCAAACTGGAGTCCGAGAAAGTGTCACGGAATCAATCTTTTTTTTAACTCAAATTAACTCATCGGATTATTGCCCTTCTTGTTCCGCATCAAAACCCAAACTTCCTAATTCGCTATGATTGTACACCCGAGTTTGAATAAAGCAATGACAACGCATGCATAAATGAATGAACCCCCTAAAAAAAAACCGAAGAAGTAGAAGAAGGAGATGGAGAAGAAGAAGAAGTATAAGAAGAAGAAGCAGAAGAAGAAGTAGGAGCAGAAGAAATAGAAGCAGAAGAAGAAGAAGAAGAAGAAGAAGAAGTAGAGGAAGAAGAACAGAAGTAGTAGTAGAAGCAGTAGTAGCAGAACTAGTAGCTGTGGTGTAACTAGTAGAAGTGGAAGAAGCAATTGTGATCGGTCGGAAATCCTATTTGCATTGAAACCACCCCCCCCCCCGAAAAAATCATTCATGTTCAACTACTGGTGTTTTTTTTCAACCATAAGGAAAAAAAGCCAAAGCATCAATGCCTTTCACTGGAAACCGAAGGTAAACAAGGACAAATCAACAATTTGCTTGTCTTTAACACTACAAAATGTGTGATAACAAATAATGACAAACGCCAGTTCATTATTAATCTGTTGTAAGTTTTTGGTATCAAGTTAATTCCAATTGGTATTAAATAATTCCAACATTCATGATCTTCCGTGCAAATGCTCCCCTAGCCCGTATACACCGCCTACAAGTTGCACTTTAATACCAGGATTCAATGACATAGTACTGTCATATTATTTTTGAACGATGAACTACTCCATTTTTAACTCTGCATCCACAAAATTTATACTAACTATGCAAAATAAGCGTAGGCCACATCGTATATCTCAGCTGTGGATACTGCATATCATAATGCAGCAAACAGATAAGATGTTATGTGCAACCCGATTTAAACCTTGCACCCACCCCGTTGAATGTACGGGGAAAAATAACCCAGGCTTATATCTCCAGATATCGGCCGTGCATATTGCAGATTATACAGTTTATATGAGTAGTCATATATAATATCATAGACGATAACATTTAAAGCATGTAAAACTCAAGCACCCATGGGGAAAATAGTAAAGACGCACATCTCAAGATGCATATTGTGGATTAGGCTACGCAGTTTATTTAGGTGAAGTTTTTTTGTAGTATATCTTGTGGACGATGCCTCCCCCGCGTCCATATCTGATGTAATCTGTAACGAATCGCGGCGTCGAGCTCATCGTGCATTTAAATTACACGTAGACCCCACCGGTAAAAGTTGATTTCCCGAAACCGCGGCAAAATCCCGGGGCCCCTCCGGTAGAGAGAAATTGGCGGCGGCCGGAGAGACTTCCATAACTGATGACGTCAGGGTATTAATTGCAATCGATACGCGCGGATCGGGGGTATGTAGAAGAAGACTAATTGATGACAGCTGTCACCTGGAAAATGTCTATAGATTTCGCTCGATGGGAACAAAAGCTGGCTTGTTTGAGAAGAGAGACCAAGTGGTGCACGGTTGGCATTCCAAAATTTCCCTGATTTGTGGCTTGCGAAATAATTAAAATTGCTCGGAAACACGAGTGCAAGTGAAACAGGACAACGCTACCCTTCAGTCGGGAGACAGTTAATTTCAACTTTCCAATCGAGTTTGGTAAACATGATTCTCTCCTTATGTTTTGATTTGATTTTGCTGGCGCTTCTTCCATGGACGTCTGTGGGGAATAACATGATGAGTCACTCTATTGTATTGCGCGTAATTTCTAGCCATGCTTGCATAACAGAATCAGACAGAAAATGTTAATTATGTGACTTCTTACGAGGCAATCTCTTAAAGGGATGTTTTGAAGACAAAGGAAGTTCCAGGACGACTGGCTGTCTTCTCGAAGAGGTTCATGTGTTGTTATAAAGTTTCCCAACAAAAACAGTAATTTCCAACACAGGCCTAGACTTAACCGTGTCTTTAATTTTGTTTTCACCTATCAAAAAGGAATATTTGACATAGAATGGCCATCTGGTATACTACTACACTCGAAATACTAAAAGCTGCTCGGCGAAGTGAGCATGGGAGTGTGAAAAATGGTTCAGGTTTCTCGCACGTTGGCTAAATTAGTCTTCGCTCGGATGTTAAAGACACGTCGTCAACCCGATTGTTACTCGAAATAGAAATGTCGGCACTCTTTCGACTTTTGTTTTAGAAACCTCATAAGAAATTACTGAAGAGAAAAAAAGATGGAAGAATTCGCGATTTGTTTGTATCTAATTGGGAGGAGGTTTGACATCTTCTATATACGTATGGTTTAATGGAGATGATAGGGCGGTTGGGAAGCACCTCATTTATCGCTCTCTGTTTAAAGTTGAATCACTTATTCCAAATGCAAGAAGAAAAAAAACCATATTATTTGTTTCGTTAATGTGGAATTTCTTTGAAACTTGTAACTTACAGCGTATATTGGATAATTTGATGACATTTCCCAGCAACTTCAGCAATGGGAAAGTTATTATAAGGCCAATCGAAAACAGTATTTGTTTTTATCCGCTCCTCTGGCGGTGTTGTGCGAGGAAAGTCCAAAGGTTTTCTTTTTGTTTATAACCCCCTCTCACCCAATTTGAAATGCACTGAGAAGAGCAGTGCCCTAAAACTTTCCGTTTCACCTCTACAGGGTGTCCCCTAAAAAGTTGTGCGAGCAGCAGTCCTTTCATTTCTCAAAAGTACTTAACATGAGTATTTCATCTTGATGAAACATATTAATTATACTCTTGTGTATATTCAGTAAAAAATGCCATGGAAATCCGTTCATGCAAACCAGAGATCTTACATGTTATAAAAGGCTATGGGTTTTCCACCCATTCAATTGGGATGGGATTTACACAGTTAACTTTAACAACATCAGAGTGAAAAGGCCCATGACAATCTGATGCACTGATATCACTAACTGTGTAAATCTCATTAGAATGGGTGAAAACCCCATATCCTTTTACAATCTGTAAGATCTCTGGTTTGCATGAATGGATTTCCATGGCATTTACACTGATTAAACACAAGAGTATAATAAATATTGTGCCATCAAGACGAAATACTCATGTTAAGTAGTTTTTGAGAAATAAAGGATATATGCTTCCACAACTTTATTCGCAACAACCTATAGCAACAGTTGTGTTGTCCAATTTGCACAGAAAATTCGCTTAATAAACAGAGCATTCTGTTACAGTCTGATACAAAAAGCATTAATCCAAACTAACTTAGAATTTTCCTCACGTTATTAGTTCGTACCCAACTTGGCGCACACAGTTTTATGGCTGAAACGTTCTCCCACAGAAAAGCTGGAACTATAAGTGAAAACCTTACCGCGACTAAAAACCATTATTTAATAACCCTTATGTCTGACTATTGGGTCGAACTGAGATTCGTACTTATTATATCGAGCAAAATGTGTTTCAGCCCCATAGGGCTTACCGGACGTTATAGTCATTTTTTTCCAAGTCAAGTCAAGTCCCAAGTCAAATTTAACCAAGTCAAGTCAAGTCTCAAGTCATTTTTTTTCAAGTCAAGTCAAGTCTCAAGTCAAAAAAAATAGCGACTCGAGTCCGACTCGAGTCCGAGTCAGCGATTGGAGTCAACAGCACTGGTTATTATTCCCATGACCGAGAAGGCGAGAACACTTGCAGTGAATCGAGATCTAACTCTGTAACCTCTGTCAAGAAATTCAAATGTTCAGAGACATGATCAATCTACGGAGGAGTAATGGCTAATTCGAAATGAAGTCTAGTTGTAGGATTGAAAACAGATAAATCATGTTAACGACCTCTCGTTGGACTGCAATTCTGTTCATTGCCTCATAAAATAGTTAGCCCAATCACTTCAGTGAGGCAGCAAAATCTTGAATTATGTGTATGCGGTTTTTTTGTCAAAACAATTGAAATATTTCACATTAATGTTTTTGTGTCGATTTGTTTGCTACAAACAGTTTATAGTATTATAGATTTTCCCGGCAATTTCACATTTTTTTTAATTCGATTTAACGCATGGCTGGTTCAATTTAGATTGCAATAATGAAAGATGACACAGATAGTCATTGGACAATCGCAAAGAATCATTCAATTTTACTACCCAAGCATTTTATCGTCTTTTCGTTTCACTCAAATTAAAAGTATTGTGTAGATCATTGAATTTCGTCTGAACCAGCAGTAAGCGGTTGATCGGGCGTTCATTTGTATTAATGGGCAAACTTATTTCACATTTTTTTCAAGCATCTTTGTCCGTATTCCTATAAAATTCTGAAATATCTCAGCATAAAGCATATCTGACGTCTTCAATCCGTAGAGCACAGCTCTTATTTTTAACCTGAAGCATGAATGAACCTTAAGGAGTAGAGATGTGGTCGTCTGAAGTGGCTCAAGAAACAAATTGAAAAAAAAAAACAAGAGTAGTGCTCCTGATGGTACAAACATTGGCAAACATACATGCATCGATTTCTTGCTCTTCAAGAAATCGATGGGTGAATCAGGAATGAATTAAAAGAAAACCTTATAGATACAGAACGAAAACGAAGTGTTAACAAAGTTAAAGGATTAATATACAAACATAAAGTTGCCCTTTATAGATTTGTTCTAACTGTTAAACAAGCAGCAAACAGCGAACAAAGCAAATTCCGTAGCGCTTTTTCATTCCATTATTTAGTTACATCATTTATCCCTCATACCACTTAATAGGTTACATTATCTATTTTACAATCACCAAGATTGTGAAAAGAAGAAAACCTTGAAGTAAAATAGGATGATATATCAATTGATAAAGTCTTATTAATTTGAATAACCGAACGATGAAAATGATTACCGATAAACGAATAAGATAAGAAAAACAATACGTCATTGTGAGCGCCGACGTTCGCTAATTTGAATGCATCAACCGTCGAAAGATGTCGAAAACTTAATTTATGGATGCTTCAAATTAAGTCTTGAATGCACCAAAACAAAATCGAATGCCCCAACACGAAAACGAAAATTAGAAGCCAAATCTTGGGTGTCTTCACACTGAAATTGAATGCCTCAACAATGAAAAAGAAAACTCATTTGCAAAATCGTTGATCAGGATGTTCAGAAATCACGCGAAATTGAATGACTGATAATGAAAATGATCAGAAAAATTTGGAAATTGGCCGGGAAAACCTATATCTAAAGTGGTAAGTGGTAACAAAATGTTCATTTTCACCTACTCTAGTTCAATTATCGGAAGACTGCAACGCGATTAACAAAAAAAGGCACTTATATGGGACTATTTTATTGAAAGCTTTCCAAGCACCGCTTTTTTTTGCCATCGGAAGGGGATAAAACATTTTAGCTTTTCAGACTTCACGGATGACAGAAAATGTGAAGGACTTGTAGATAAAATCTGCTTTCCCACACGCATCCTATTTCTTACAAACTCCCACATTTAGCAAAAAAAAGTAGACGGCTGAAAGCGTAATGATGAATTGCTCAACGTAAATTCCATTTGCCCTAAATGTATCAGCTTCATTCTTTTCCTAGGAAAAACCAAGACATCAATATCTATAGTACCAAACAGCTTGACTTGCTGTCCAGCTGGATGAAAAGTAATCAGTCTGAACAAAAACAACTTCGGAAAGGGATTTAATTTGCTCTTGGGGGTAATATTTGGGGCCAATGACGTAACGACGGGAAGATGAGGGTTTAGATTCGGGGTGGGTGCATGTTCAAACATCCTCCCATGACTGAACAAGTGGAAGGGAAAAGACAGAGATACATATATTGAGCAGTAAAAGAACCCAGACAAAACCTAAATGCTGCAACACGGCTAAACAGTGCACACATTTAACATTATGTTTATATTGAACAGCGCTCCAGAATGTCGAACGATGCCCTGCCAACCCCGACCCCCATACCCGCTTTCCGAATACCCGGTCCGAAAACGATAACTCTCTCCCCCCCCCCCTACGCTGTATGCTGTTTGGAGCAAAAAAAGCATTTCATTTTATGGTCCCCAATTGTTAACAAATAGACAGAGCAGTAAAATATATTGGAAAAATAATCAAATGGAGAGTTCATTGGTGTGAAAATGGCCACACAAAAAACCACATGGACAAAACGAATGTTTCAAGCCTTACCTGCAATTTGGGCTTCCGAAAGATCATCTATCTGAAAGAGACAAAATGAGAAATAAATGTGACATTAGAGTTATGACTAACGTCAAATGTCAAGGAGAGCAAGCTCCCATTTGGGCTTGGAAAATTGCTGTTTTCGTGTAATTACTGCGCGAAGAAATTTCAGGGTAATAAATAATCTGTTCCGCCACAATCGAGCCTTCGGAGCGTAGGTCGTCCTTCCACTCACACTTTGTTCTTTTCAAAAACGTTCTGCAAACGCGTGTGCGCTTTAGGATCGGTATTTTTGCAATTCTGAATTCTTCATGAAGCTAGTGTGGGACCTGACATCCCATAATGAATCTCACAGTAAACTGGATACATTTTATGTGGTGCCAGTCTTTTGTTGACAGTCTAGCTAAAAAATACGTAAAGACCAAAACTACTTCCAGATCAGTTGCAAAGAAGCGCTTTTCCAACAATTTCTTTGCCTTATGTCTTCCTATATGACACCGGCCATTGAATCAAGGTAAGTAAATCAATCTTAAACAAATACAAATGTCTGTAAAATGTCGCCGAATTATGTGCAGCATTTAATTGAACTATCGCATCCTTCAACTGTTTTGTTTTGTTTACCAGTGCGATCCCCTTAATTCGGGCAAAACGTTCCAAAAACAATATTTAATGGACTTTCTTGTATTTTCTACTAGTAAAATTAAAATTCATTCCCTACGTTAGTGTCTGCAAAATGTAATTGTATTAAATTCAGTTTGCTCAGTGAATTGTAACATGCTATAAGCTTAGAGTTTAAAACACTTTTTACCCACTTCTTTGACATGTTTTTTGTTTGCACATTATGAGATCCTGTTAGAGCAGTCTTTAATAACTTATGAAAGAAAAATCTAATTTATATTTAAAAAAAAAAAAAATTGAGACAGTGGATGATAAAAAAAGTGATAAAAGTGTATTTAGCCTGTGAGTTGACATCGACCCGATACGTCATTTTCAATCAACTTTACAGTTTAAGCTTGATGGTATACTAACAGGCTTTCGTCGTGTGCCTAAACATGTCGCAGACTCAAATGTGTGAAAAAGTGGATACAACTGGGTGTTTAGAAAATATGTTTAAACTCTAAACACATTTTTAAAAATCTTTTCTTTTTATACATATTAGTGATTCCATATGGAACAAAAGATGTAAATGTCTCCCCAAGGATTTCACGAAATAGATATATGGATTTTGCTCAAAATTTTGTTATTTCCAAGGTGTACTTATCCGTCGCAAATTAAAAGATTTGTTTTTGTAAGGACATTTGGTCAAAATTTCGAACCAGGAAAGTAATTCTTGCTCAAAAAGGAGAATTTTGAAATTTAGCTTTCGAATCCTCTAACCTGTTTGTACACGAGAACAAAGCGATGTCTCCTCAAGGATACACATTTCGGGATGTGTGTCTGCATTTGTGTCAGAGGGGTAAATGTTTAACAAATATTACAACATATTATTGTAATATTAATTATAAAAACAGCCGAAACAGATCAACAATTCCATAGAACTGAGCCAAAAACTTACCCTAGCCCTAGCCCTAGCCTTAGCCCTAACCCTTACCCTAACCGTAACCACTAGACCTGGTCAAATGGCGGTTTTAGGAATAGAGCGACAGTACTATATACTGTCGCCCTAATGAGATGTGTCGCCCTATTATAGTAAAAAATAATATTAAACAAAACTGTCAACCCAACCCAGAAAACGTCTTTAGAATTATAATATTATGAGTTGTCGTATTATTATTGCTCCGTCTCAGAGTGTCCTCATACATTGCCGTCTCATTCACGTACTATTCCAGGACCCATACAGACATTTTGAATGGCTCGGGAGAGATCGATGAAGGAAGAGAGCGCAAGTGGAGAGAGTTTTGCCAGGGGACATTTCACAGGATACTGTGAGAGACTTGAGCAAATTGCGATACTATTGAGAAACGCTGATGCACCACCTGCGTTGCATTGTTGGATGGTGGTATTGTTGTTGTTGATAGCATCGGTCATTAATTTGTCATCGTCGTGTTTTTCCTGCTGTTGAGGTTTCCGTTGTTTGCGTTTGTGACCATGTCCTTGTCTGTCTTGCCGTGTGTTTGTATATGTTTCTGCAACTGTCGTGGTCATTGCGTCGTCATGGTCAGATTTGCAGTGAAAGAATTGTGTTGTCATTTTCTGGGTGGTCACGCAGGTCCAGCCTAGATACGTTTTCGTACCCATGTCGCTGTCTCACTCCACAGACTCACTCATTCGCTGACTAACTGTCATTTGCAATCCGGGCAGTAGTGTCATTTTGCCCGTGTTAACACGTGTAGACCACATGCATACACTTTATGTGAATGTCCTTTCTGAATCAAATCAATGTGGTAAAGTAGAATTTGGACAATCTTTACTATTCTCGCCCCATCTTGTTCAGTTCAGAACGTACGGTGATTATTTTTTTTCATCTTGTCTCAATCATTAGACTATTTAAGTGAAGAACCAAAAAAATGGGTTACATCTAGTTAATTGTTCTCCTCATGTCAACAGACTCGGGATAAAGCGCCATCTTTAACATTTCGTGATGCAGTGCATCGGAAGATGACGGGGATGGTCCATGGCATTGTGGAGTAATGTAAATGTAGTGTCCTGCCAGCGACTGACTCTGGATGCCGCGCTGCGCCCTCCTCCAGCCCAGAGTGGCGTCTTGAAGAGGTAATGCTGCGTGGCGGTCAGGCATCAATGGAGGTAAATTAAATTGAAATTCTATCCCAGGCTGGCATTTATGCACTGGTCATCGGTCGTCAACGCCGCCGGTGTTTACTCTACCAACAGTGAGGTGTGTTACCTCCTATTCTTATAACGAGATCCAGAGTGTTTGGTATACAATATCGTTTCTCCGTGAAGGCATGAGTAGGACATGATGACAGACAACACCAAGTGATAACAGGGTTACTTACCGCTTTTTGGGCACCTTGGTTTCTCTGTGAAGACATAGTTGATGACGGCCTGCTGGCTGCTACATCACCGATAGTTCACTCCTCGATGTCACTTCGCGTATGTTGGGAGTTTTTTCTTTTTTAAATCAGATCAAAATAAATCGCCCCTGGGGCCAAGTAGCCAGCGACAACACGCGCGCGCGCGGAACCTTACCATCCACGCGATGATGATGATGATGGTGATGATGATGATGAACAACACATAACGATGAATAATAATTACCGCCGTCGTCATGCGCAGTGGTGTGTGTATGTTTGCCGACCACCAGTCATCAAGGTGACATCCTAAAAGGATATCTCCCTAGACAATTAATTAACCAAGTATGCAAATCAAGTGGCTCTGATTAGAGCGGTTGGGTTTAGAGCGCCACCTCCATCCTGTAGGACCCATACCGTGGTTGTCTCCTGTATCTGCTCTGATGCTCACGTCACCGTGCGGAGAAGTGAGGACGAGTAATTACGTGTCTGGCTGGCACGAACGGTAAATCTGAGCCGCACACGGCTGGCCCCGTGAGCTGAGCTGCGCGGAACGGAGGCATGTTCAGATTGGACGCATCAGCCGTATATTATAGGCGACTAAATTTCCCACCAATAATGCCCACGATGCGAAATGTCAAGAGGTTAATGACTACGGGTTTTATGCTGCCCTTGAAAAAGGAAATGAAACTAGGGAATGAAAAAAAGAAGAAGTGCGAAGTCCGACACATGGGACGGATAAGTATCCACCGTGCCGTCTGGACGTTGTACACGTACATGCCTGGATTACTGCTATCTTCAGTAGATAGCATTTCTTTTCATGTGTGTGTGCGTGGAAAGGGAAGAATGCACTGTAGACTGACGCTGGAGAGGCGTTGTGGTGCAATACACTGTCAGCGTCATCTTGTCGCCTCATGGTGGCTTATCTCCGTAAAGGGAGAAAGATTTAACTCAAGGTGTCTTATGAGTTTTTGCCAAAGACAAAAGGGGTCGAGTCAGCAGGAACAGCAGCATGCATGTCTGTCAGGCAAGGCCAAGACTGCATCGCGTGTGAGATACAGCAAATGCGCCCCAAAGGGACCGCGTGCCTAATTGATATCAACCGTAATAAGAACCATAAATCGTTTCTGGGTGTTCAGTGTTTGTATTGTCATCGTTTAACACGCGATAGCTTTTGACGCCGAGCAAGGTCGTGCGTCTTCATATGAATATAGGGACTGCGACGTCTACAGGCGGGATGTATGAAGGAAGTCACGTCAATGATGAACCAATGGATTCCTTTAATGTCATGTCAAAAAGTGATACACTCTAAAATATCCCGGTTTTGATTTGACCCGGAATCCGGGTCCACTGTGGCCCGACACTTTTCCTGGTCAAAATGACACTTTTTTCCGGTCAAAATGACACTTTCCGGGTCAAAATGACACTTCTTTGACTCATTTCCCGGATCATTTTGATCGAAATATGAGTGACTCAATGTGGTACTCGATTGCATACACACAACATCAGTGGGTGCACAATCACTTATAGGGGGCATGAAATAAATTTCACATAGGAAAACAAGCGTAAACACCCATACAACCGAATTGTATGACAACAAGCACCAATCTAGGTCAATTGTTAAGACTACCACGTACACAACTGCATTTATTTTCATCATTCACGATATTTCAAGGCACACGGGCTCGCCGTTTGTACACTTCAAGAATTATTGTATAACTATGCGGTTTATGAACTATAGGCGTGATTATCTTAAGCATTCGTGACGCGAGAGTTGCATGCCTTTTGGAGAGTACAGAAGCACAAAAATAGACACAAAAACCTGATGAGTTTTTGATTCAAAGAGACGACTTAGCATCAACCATGACATAAAATTTGTATCAGAATAAGAATGAAAACGACCCTGAAGTACTCTTTAAAGGGTATATACAAACACTGAAATTTAAGGTAAATGTTAAACAAAGGTGCATTTCTTAAATCCCATTTCGAATTCATATCCCTGAAACATATAAATAAATACATGCATGTTAGATATTTTTGTTTTCCTTCGATTTTTTTTCTACCGTATAATCCATTTATAATAAAGTTGCCCACCCCGACCCGTGCTGGTTACGCCACTGATCTCAACATACATGACGTAAACAGGTCCTTGCCGAAATACCAGGGTATAGTCTGTGATAAAAGGAAGCTATTAAAGGGACATTGGATGAATTTTAGGTGGAAATATATTTTGTGCAACTTTCTACTCCTTTAAAATGTATGAAATCTATTTGAAAGGGGCCCTTCTTTAAACATTTAAAATGTTCCATGCTTTTCCTGGCAACTGAGGGCGCTGTTGATGTGATGCCATTTTCGGAAGACACGTTCAGTTTTTGTGTTTTTTGATCAAACTGTCATCCAAAAAATAGCTCACTGAAAACATTTTGTGGGAAATGATTGCTCCTGGCTTACTGTCTTATACTGAAACAACAATGAATCACCAAAGAAACATCCACAAATTTGATGCTGACATATCTAAACGTTGAGGTTAATGCCTTAAATGACATCACACTTTTTCTTTTGAATGTGTAAACTCGCATTAGCATAAAAAACCAAAGCACCAAAAAAGGGCAAAATTAAATTGAAAATAAGGTTAAATGGGACACAAACATGCATTTTCAAGGATTGCATTTAAAAAAATTAATTGCACTGCCCTTTAATCACCGACGTATTAACCACACTTTCTTTATTTTTATTTAAAAAAAATACACCATCGGTTGCAGATCCATGATTTCTAAAGGGGATTACGGAAGCCTACATAAAAACCAACCCTCCATTGCATCCGTTATATAAAAAAACACCTCATTCATGTTAAAGATGCGATTCTAAAATAACTTTAAAAGTAAACATGTACCGTCTAGTTACAGTATCAATATTGTGTTAGTCGACTTATCTATTGATATTCTAGTTTGAATAAAATTTTAAAACGTTAATCGACACCTAACTGAGCTGGTATATTTTGAATTTCTGCTGATACAATAAATGATAATAACTTTCCTATATAAAGGCGATGTGTCTTTCACAAAGACATTACTCTAACTATGCGTATAATTGTAGCAGAAAAAAAAATATTCTGTGGTTTCTTTACTTTGTAGTTCACTTCATTCGACAAACTATGAGTTGGCTATCGTTTCCAACACATTCGACAAACTATGAGTTGGCTATCGTTTCCAATACATTGAATTT
Source organism: Patiria pectinifera (assembly GCA_029964075.1). NCBI lineage: Eukaryota > Metazoa > Echinodermata > Asteroidea > Valvatida > Asterinidae > Patiria > Patiria pectinifera. The sequence goes on along the minus strand of CM057142.1, from coordinate 18,603,298 downwards.
CTCTTAATTTAAGAAGCTGTACTTCTGGAGAAATAATTTTATTGCAGATTTTATAACTGTTGCTAAGCAAATTTCTTAATTGATTTATTTGCACGATACTCAACTAAATTTCAAAGTTTTCTTTTTCACAATGACAGAACGATTTCTTTTTTTCAAAGAGGAGTCGCATAGCCTATCGGTAAGCGTGCATTGAGTTAAGTTTGTTTGCACAGCAGGCTTAATAGTATATCTTTATATAAATGAATATAGCGTAAGGCCTGTTCTTTTCGAAAAAAGAAGAGCTTAAGGTAATCTCTCATTACAAAATCCGACATTCTACCAGCGCAGTGAAAGACAAAGCTCGCTCTGTAAAGCCAACTGACTTGCTCTAATCGCACTCTCAATTCACGCTACTGATAGTTCAAGAAGAAAGTTTCGCGGGCTTTGGTGCTGTCTCTGATGCTGCCAACACGCTTGACTGCATCCCACTGAGATGAATAGATACCGGGCCTCAGCCGCCACTTGTTCTGCGAGTACAGACCCAGCTTGGAGTAGACACTGGGCTTGAAGGCCATACGGCACTTCATCCCCATCCCTCTCAGGATACCTTCCAGTCTCATCACGTCTTCCTTTATTATAAGAGAAATAATACATTTTAATAGGTACCGCGTCAGTTATGACCCGGAATCCGGGTTCATTTGACCTGATGAGTTTCGTACAGGTTCAAAATGATATATACAGGGTGGTGCAAAAAGAAGGAAACCACTTTTGACAGGTCTCTCCACCTACTTACTTAACTTATTTGAAATGTTTTCTATAATGTAGTGAGGTAAAGCTCTTCATGCATTCATGTGGTGAAAAAAAATCTTTAAAAAAATCGAAAGAATAGTGTTATTATGCTAATTTTGATTACAAGGCAGCAAAATCACTGTTGTCCACGTGTAAGTCTAGTGTAGTGTTTTTGTCTTCAAATCAAACTCTGGAGCTCAAGGGCGGATCCAGAACACTTTTTTGGGGAGGGGGCCAAAAAAAATTGCTCCCCCAAAAAGTTGGTCCGAGATATTACGGCGAGGGATTCGCCGTTCAATTTTTTTTTGACTCTAGATGCTCTGTGGTGCGATCTGAGGCAATATTTGACCACTTTAACCAATTTTATTTTAGGAAAAGATGGTGGCTTACGTAGTACCTGCCTTTATTGCGACGTCACTTGAAAAAAAAATGGGGTTCGGATTTTTTTTTTTTGGGGAGGAGGGAGGGCAGGCCCCGTTGCTCCTCCCCCTCCCCGGATCCGAGCTTGCCGGAGGTCAGTCAAGCGGATGTAATAAAGCCGGCCTTGGACAAACAGGTTTGGCACATAAAATGTTTAAACTAAAATATCTCAGAGACAAAATATGGATTTGCAATCATTTTTTCGTCACCTATGTTTATAAAGATCAAATATATTTATACTATTAAATTGAATTTTTGAAATATGCTCAACAAATATTCGAAAATTGCCATCAAAAGTGGGTTTCCTTCTTTTTGCACCACCCTGTATTTCTTGGTCAGAACCTGGGGCACTTGGAGCTGGATGGGCTGCCGGTACAAGGACTGGGAGATGTTGCCAGACCGCTGGAGGGAGACGAGCTTGCTGTGGAGCCTCTTAAGAAGGTGTAGAGTCATTTTGGGGGTCAAAATTACGCCACTCCCCCGGTTTCCTGATCAAATGGCCCCGCAAATGATCAATGGAAGCTTCGCTTTGACCCAGAAAAATTTCCATTTCGACCCGGAAAAGTAAGACTCAGATTCTGGGTAAAATCTGACCCTGCATTATAGAGAGCAACTTTGTTGATTGGTTGTGGCCATGCCATTTAAAAGATGTTTTGTTTTCAATGGGCCATTATAGTTAAGACGAGGCAAGGCAAGCCTACTGAAGCTGGCCCAAGAGCGCACAAAATTATATTCTACGGAATCAGAATGTGATGTACACAATGGGCTAGATTTTACCAATTGCTGGGCAATCCTTTTCGATAGCACCGCCCGAATCTTTTCACCACACAACAACCAAGCTACGCTGGTATTGGCAAAAAAGGGGCAACACATGGAAATAAAAAAAAATGCCATGAAAGGGAACTCAGTAAATAAAATAATAAAGTAAGAGTAGCAACTAAGTTTTATGTAAAATACAGCTGAAACATAGCGCAACACATACTGATGACTATTTATCCCCAAAATTGAACTCTCGCAGAGGAACAGCGCTGGCATACAAATGCACAAAACAACCAAAACCAAAAGCATAAAACCCTACCATGCCCATGTATTGACAAAGCATATACCCAAGTAACAGTGCTACAAATCGTCATAAAAAAAAACCTTGTCGCTGAAGTCCGCAGTGTAGACGCTGATGGCGTGCTGCGTTCCGTGCAGGGTCTTCCCTTCCCCGACGTCCTCGTAAGGCGTCACCTTAGCGTGCGTGCCCAGCTCATCCTTCGCCGTAGCCGTGGCGATTTTCTCCCACGCGGTGTCGACCGGGTCTCCAGTGTCAAAAAAGAGAAGCCAGATTCCACCCATGCAGCTTCGGGAGAGTGACTGATACTTATTTTTCACTTCCATAAATAATACTATCATAATAATCACCATCTTAGGAATTTCTGGTTAGGAAGTGCATGACAAGATGGAAACCTTTACAGAAATCCATTTTATTAGGGAAATCCAGTTTTAACCAACATTTATCACCAAAAGTTTTAGGTCTATTGAGACTACCTTAAAAAGGTGGGTTTGTTCCAGATCTCGATACTAAGATTCCTTGGTAATAAAAACAATCCATTATCCTTAATGTGAATTCAAATTTCTACATACTTCAGATACTACATTTTTGTTCGAATTCACCGATACTTATATTCAAATTCGTCCAGCAACATCGATTTTAATAGTGAAATTCGTCTTTTGTCAGACAATTTCAAATTTAGTCCAAACAAATTCAAACAATGAACACACTTTTTCGACCCGGAGTATTCGATTTCGTCTTGTCTACCCCGAATCGTGTTATTCAGAATTCGTCTAATTGATTTATGTCAGACGAATTTGATCTCTGAATGCTGTCATTCGGCATCAGCTCAGACGAATTTGATCTGTAATCACGAATGTTATCGACCCGGTGACTAAAGAGGGTGACCAAACTTTATAATTGAATGGTAAATCACTAAATTGGTTTTGTTAACAGTCTGTGAAATGTTTCGTGGACGAAATTAAATGATAGAGTTGGTGAATCTGAACAAACAAATATCTTAAAATATCCGGAAAAACCTATATCTGTTTTACTGACCTGTATGATTTTGCAAGTTTTGTGACTGCATCGAAGTTGATGGGTTTCCCAGATTTCTGGAGCTTTTCCCAGTCTGAATCCAGCCCCTCCTGATCCACTTCCTTATCTTCGAAGCTCGGGGATAGGATTCGGATCCAGCCTATACCCTCAGACCTGAAAGAAGTCATTTCTTTGTCATAATCATGACTCATCAATTGTTCAGGTTGAAAATTTAATCTGATACATTGATATAAATATAATACAGCAAATATTTTATAACGGAAGACGTTCGAAATAGCGTGGCAACTAACAAAAAAAACCTCGTTTGACCATCCTGTTTATATCACCCTAATGTTAAAAGGTCTGACCTGCCACATTTAACAGTCGACCAAAAAAATGTTGGTCCCCCAAAAGTGGGTAAAGAAAAATTACGGCGTGGGTTCGGGGCCCGCTTAAGGGCCCCGAAAAAAAATGTGGATTCTAGATGCTCTGTGGTGCGATCTGAGGCAATTTCTGACCACTTTAACCAATGTGTTTTTTTTTAGGAAAAGATGGTGGTGTACTCATTGCCTGCCTTTATTGCGATGTCATATAAACAAAAAAAATTGTTTCGTTTGGGGGGGGGGGGCATGGCCCCCTTTGGCCCCCCCCCCCTGGATCCGCCCTTGCAGTCAACCACATTATAAGTTTTGTCCCTTATGCTCGAAAGCAGCCTTAGATGCGAAAAGATTAATCGCCACAACAGTAAGTACCATAATTCCCATTTATAATACATAATGTCCCAACTTCCAAACAAAAAGCTCCTCTGTCAACAACTTTTCCCGTGTCCACAGAGATGACTTCGTTTTGGGTTGCTAATCAGGCTGGAGCTTTCTACATGTAAAAGCAACGTCAAGTGTCGTGAATTATACTAACGATTTTAAGGGACACCTAATGTTTGTGAAATGAATGTGGAACGATCCTCTCAGGGGAACCTCTCTAGAATTATAAAAATGTTTGTTTGTTGGTATATTTTATTTCCATCTGTAATATATACTTGTAGATATAACAACCATTGTAATGGTTAAAGAATCTATTGTAATAAGGTACAAATGGGGATAACATCCGAAGGAGGTACGACCCTCCTGCAGTAGACCCATGTTATTAACTTACGATGGCCCAAAACTCCATGTTCAAACGCCCATATATCCTCAAGTGTCTTTCTTAACACCGATTAACTGTAGAAATGTTCAAACGTCTTTTCTCTGTTTGCAAGTTTGGATCGTCGCCTTCAGTGACCATCAACCTTGTGGCATTGGTCAATTTCAATAGCGATTAAAACAACCCGACTGCCATAAAAATTACGAATTCGGATTGCCTCACCGTTTCACCTTCGATGGAGCACTGGTCTCGAAAAACGATTCCAGAAGTTTAGAGCGATCCTCTTCGGGATAGTCGCGAGAATCGAATAGTAGGCCATCTTCCGCACTGGCCTTCCAGGCGTCTTTGCGCAGGCGGTCTGAGAGTTCGGGGTCACACCGCCCTCTTGAGTCGAGGTTAGGCCGACTGGAGGCGCCATTTGAAGTCGGTCTAAGACATAAGATTGCAGAACAACAAATAAACTGCCATAGACCTTAGTAATAAAACCCCCACTTTTCAAGATCACAAAAACAAATACAATGTACTCTCAACCCTCCAAGGTGTTTCGTGTATTAAAGCTTATTTCAGCATCTTTCATTTTCTTTTCTATTTTCGAGGTGGAATATTCCACCGATAACTTTTGGGAGAAAATTCCATCCAATATGATCACCCCTAAAAGTAGCAAATTAGAGTAAATTTGGGGCCAAATTTCACAGAAATACAACGTCGTAGTCCTGGTCACGGCTTCCATTTATACAAACCCTCAAGTTCATAGCCCACAGAATGCTCTAATAGAAAAATATGGGGGCATACAAATCGTGATTTGGCCCACGTTTTGGCCCAGTTACTAGTCCGCATCCTGTAATATACCTGAAATTGAGCTATGTTCCCTAAACCACTTCCACTGCAAGAGTAGGATCCAAAAATCACATTTCATCCAAAAAAAAAAAAAAATGGTGGAAGGGAAGAAATTATTTAAGTTCGGTGTCAGGCCTGAACATGGGCAGCTTGTATATGCGCCGTGCCCGGCTGTGCATTGAAGTTACAGCGCCCTCATGGCGTTTATTGAGTTCCAGCTTCTCCCCCTCCCCTTATTTATATTTTTAAAGTAACTACAATCAGCTGATGGCCTGTAAGACCCCGAATATTTCAGAAAATGTATTCTGAATCTGCCATTGGAACCCTGTAAAATGCTCGTGTCCCCCCCCCCCAAAAAAAACCCACAATCCAATTGAAAAACCACTGTCGCGGCATGCATGGCCACGTCCATTTGGAAAGTTTATAGGTTGCCGATTAACATATAATGCCATTGCAGGGGCAGATCAAAGAATTTTCGCAGGGTAGGGTTTTTATCGGCCAAAAAAACTAATTTAAATGTAGACACGTTTTTTTCTCCGGACACTTTGCCTCCGTATAATCAAAAAGCAGTGGGGGTACCATACTTTCAATGGGGGCGCTGTTCAAATCCGACAATTATTAACACTATATCACAGAATAATGTACAGACACCCCCCTAACCAATAACCAAGCTGGCTCTGTACGTATTTTGTGCAAGTCGGACATTGTTACTAGCCAAAAAAAAATGGGTGTGGGAGCAGGGGGTGTTTCGCATTTTTTTCCCTGGAATTTCTATGGATTTGTTTTTTTGTTTTTTGACAGAGCTGGTGGGGAACCCCCCCCCCCCTCTAGATCCGCGCTTGGATTGACCTAAGTGATAATTGACCCCCACTTCTCAAAATCAGCCGGGGGCAAAAATACTCACAATTCTCCAAGGTGTCCAGTCACCCATCATATTAAAGCTTATTTCGTCATCTTTCGTTTTCAGTTCAATTTTCGAGAGGTATAATCGGATGACATTTGGGAGAAGATTCGATCCAAAGAAAACTGATGATCACCCATAAACGCGGTCATGTAAGCCCGTCTCAATTTCGATACCTACTCTGCATTGCAAAATAGAGCAAATTTCGGGCCTAATTTCATCAACATTTCACAGAAATACAAGCTTGCAGTCCTGATCATGCCTTCCATCCCTGTTACTCTCAAGTTCATGGCCCACAAAATGTTCTAATGGCAAAAAAAAATCGCGATTTTTTTAAAGGGAAATAAAGTCCGAAGTTCATTACGCGTCGTTCAAATTCAATTCTTTTTTTTTTCTAACTGTATATATATATTTTTTAATGTTTTTAGTGTCAGCAAGTCCAAAACGCCATAGCGTACACCCCATGCAGATGTCGTGGGGGGGGGGGGGATCGCGTCCCGGCCGGTGTTTAAACTTCCGCTGCACAAAATATTCTGATTATTTCACGTAGAATAACATTTGCCCATTTTTTTCCATTACTGTCTTTTGTCCTGAACAAAAATTATCAATAAAATCTAAACTCTTATGACACTCACATGCTAAGACTGGAGAATCTGGAGGTCAGGGATCCAACGACTTCATCGTCGTCACTTGAAGAGGAGGAGTATCCCTGCTCACTGCTCATCTCGGTCCGTAAACCAGACAACCTCAGAAGCTGCAGTCAGAGGAAATGGTAGAGATACAATGTTTAGTTATGACTTAAGGGCCGCACACAACAACTTTTAAGGGCCTGCAGACCAGGAAGTAATCGACGATTGATGTTACAAACCACGAACAAACCTTTCAAGAAAATGCCCCACATGCCATTTTTGCTGGTCCATTTTGTTCCTATCTGACAGACAAGCTGGACTGCTTGACTGACTGAGAGGCTGTCACTTGTAATTAAGGCGGTGCCACATTGGACGATTTTTTTGTAAAACTAAAGACTGTTGCCAACTTAACCAATTGAAGTCCGGTGCTGACAGCTGTGTGGTTAACTTTTAAAATTATCATGTGTCGCCTATAAGTGGAATGATTAAGTAGAATGATTAAGTGGATGATTTTTTTACGGTCCTCAGCGATTAGTTATAGGGCCATTCGGGTCGGTAAATTGGTCTCGCTACACAACTAGCTGTTGATGTCCACTAATTATACTGAACCAGGCCCGGATTACCCAATAGGCACAGTAGGCACTGTGCCTAGGGCCTACGAAAAAATTGTGGGCCTACGAAAACTTGGGGTAGGGCCTACGAAAATACCGCAGTGTGCCATAAAACACATCATACCCACACACACCTACGGGTCCACTGTACTAATTCAAGTCCCATTGAAACAGTGCAAATTCAAAAAAAGGTCAGGTAGTCAGGTTGCATACGGTTGGAATCGTGACCGACTGGTCCAAAGCACCAAACTTGGCAGATAGATTCTTATAGCCCCAGAGAAGATATTTAGAAGGGGTGACACCTGAAATTCTTGTGGGAAGAGTGCCTAATTTGCATAATGCATTAATCCCTGTCGTGTAATATATCTATTCCCATATTTGGGTAGATTTTTTTATTTTTGAAAAGTATATTTTGGGAATTTACTTGCATATCCTTACTTAAATAACATTTTCTAAAGAATATCGGAGACTTGAAAATTATGAGGACATAATAAAGATCCATTTCCTTTTCCCTCAGATATTATCAAGTAGTTTGCCAAACCTCAGTATTGATGAACTTCAAATTCACAAGGTTACTTAATGACACAGTTATCCTAACAAAAATAAATGGGAAATCATGTGAAAAATTATATCATCTTGATATTTAGCCCACAAAAACAAAAAGGGGGAAAATGAGGTGTCCGTAAATTGGGCTAAAAATTACTTGAAGCCTGACGTGGAGGACTTGATCAAGCTCCCCGTTTTTGTGTTCTGGGCTAAATATCACAATGTTGGTGTCCACATGATTTTCCATGAAGTCTTAATCGAGTAACTGTGCCAGTAAGTCTTAATCGAGTAACTGTGCCAGTAAGCAATTTGGTAAATTTGAAGCTCATCACTATTTGGCAAGACTAATTGATTATATCGAGACATGGTTAATGAGCGCAACTTTAGAGTATAATAGTAGCCATTTTGAATCGTTACTATGTCTTCATAATTATCCAGTCAGTCTTAAATGTTTTAGACCATGTTATTGAAGTAAGGATGTGTAAGTGGAATCCCCAAAATATACTTTTCAAAAAAAAATGTACTCAAATGTGGGAATAAATGTATTACACGGTAGGGATTAATGTTTTAAGCAAACTAGGCACTCCTCCCAAAAGAATTTCAGGGTCGCCCCTTCAGAATTAGACTAGTCTAATCTATGAATTATGTATGCGCGCATAGGTCATTAATATTAATAGCGCGCGTAGACCAATCCGCAATGAATTATATGGCGTGACTTGAGCAACAATAATGCATGAACGCGGGTAAGCCAATCACCAGCGCGCATTGCCCAAAATCGGGGCGCTTATAAAGCGGTGCTTGACATCGCCAAGCCTCTTCGTTCAAGATGGCGACGGTGATGTAAACCCGAGACCTCATTGTGTATCATTTCTGCGAGAACTCGTGCTAAATCCTGCGGTTTATTCAGATTTAGGGACAACGTCCGATCGACATACAAGGTGCGACCGGTGAGTTGGTGGAGTCTCACAGGTTTTGTTATTGACTCAATTAACTGTCTATTATCTTGGAGAATTGGTGACAAAGATTTAGTCGGGCATTAAGACTGACTATTTTGTCTTGATTAATTAGTGCTAGAACATAAGGGGCTAGGAGTTGCGGACTTGGTTTGAGAGGCTAGTGGGGCTGAAATTCGGTAGTAGATTGCTTGTCGTGGTTTGGACACCATTCGGTGGGGTTTTACGACTGAGGCGATCATTGCCATAATAGCTTGCCTAACGAGTTACTCTTTGCCGCGTTCTGAGCACTTGTGAGGGTTACCGGTTTTGTGTGTGGGTTATTGCACAAATTAAAGGGGTTATATTGTGTAGTCGGGTGGAGGGTTACCTTTATTGTGTAAGAGTTATAGGGACAGTTCAATCTGTGTGAGGGTTATTAGAACTGTGCTACTTCATTATAATTGTATAAGTTACTACACACGGTGCAGTTGACCGCATAAAGTTAATCTTTCTGTTTATATTGTTAAGTGGTGCAGTTGACCACGTAAGGATTACATTAGACTAAGTTACTTCAAAAGGGTGCAGTTGACCCTGGAGGTAACGAGTGAGGGTTATTGCCTATTGTGTGAGATATTTACGTCCATAATATTTATCACCTCGTCCATTGTATATTATTGTAGTAATTATTGAACAAATCCATTGGTGATTAAGATTCTTGAATAAATCAAATCTATAATCGTCTTTGGAATCACTTGTCTCTGTGAGGTTACCAGGATCACCGTGAGGGTTACCAGGATCACTGCGAGGGTTACTCAGATTCATCGTGAGGGTTACCAGGATCACTGCGAGGGTTACCAGGTCCGCTGAGGGTTACCTAGGTCTGCCGTGAGGGTTACCTGATTCACCTTGAGGCCTACTGTGGCTACTTGTGTTGCTCTAGTTCCATTCAATTAATTACTCAATCACAAAACGGTGGTATATTTCCACCAAACGAACAGCCCCTAGGCTTAGTCCACCGTTCGTTAATTGAAACTGTGCATACTTTGGTGACAGCATGTTCTCCAAGAAGAAAGCAAGGTAAAAGACGATACATACATTCATAAATCGTAAAACATATTTGCGTTTACACTCACGTAGTATTAGTATACTGGGCGTAAATGATTTTAGTCATAAATGGCATAAAGCTAATAATAATTTACTAAATTTGTTAAGTATTGATATTGTTTATCAATTTATAATAACAAAAAATGGTCCCAGGTTATTTTGAACCGGGTACATGTGCTAGCAATGTAAATGCGGTGCCAGGGAAGTACCGAGCCTAGAGACAACTATATGCCATTACAACGTTACATAATTATATTAACCGATTGTGACCGCTTCTCATTAACCGACGCAAACCGCGGCAGCACAAACCGACAACGTTGTGCCCCACGATCACTGAGCAAATATCGTTTCAACTGGTGTGGGTCATTATTCCCTTGAATTTCGGTTTTATCAAAAACATGTGCATGTATTGAGAAAATCAAATCAACAATGCACACGCAGACTCCTGCAGCACATGTGCATGCATGCGAATAAATAAAGCAAACTGTGGCGAGGCGTTGTGAACGAGATCCCGGTTGCGACCGCTAGATGATGATGAAGGCCTACATACTCACTTTTGGTATTTTCAACCTATTTGCACTGCTAGCGACGTAGAGGGCGGACGAGTATACATCAGAAGTTTAATCCGGTGTCATATGAAAATCGGACTCGTATTAAAATCTGACTCTTTTCCCCTTTTATTGGTTAAACCCTCCCACGTGACCGGTCCCCCTCCTAATTATCTATGCATGAGCATGCGCAATATCACAAATGAGTCCGTATTTCATAAAACCTAAATTCATGCTGCACCGGCTGTGGCAGGGATGAACCGTGAGGTGAAGCAGAAGCGGTAAGGTAAAGGAGATTTAAGTTATCCTCTAGAGTTTGGACATAAAAGGTCGCCTTTTTTTGTGCCCCGCCCACCCTCCTCAGCAAGGTTGCTTGTTCGGACTCTCGAATCTTTCTTCCCCATAGGCAGGGTGTGCATGGACTTATAAAAAGCCTATAGGGTCATTTGCTTTTCATGCATATTGGTTGTTTCCAACAATAAAACGGGTAACACCACTCAAATTCTGTTGAAGTTTCAGCTCAGTGGATAGTACACTTTTCGAGAAAACAAAACAATACACATGATCGCGACACACGATTTCGTCAATAGCACTCTTTTTTTCAAAAGTCAGTTAATATTAACTGATCGTTGGGATTCACCTACAATAAATTTCACGTGGTGTACGGTACTAGTCTATAATCCAAGACTTAGTAAGCTTGTCGATAATTAGTCGGTATTTACTTTTCGGATAAATGCAAATGATATATGCCTTAAACAAACGATATTGGTAATATACGAGACATTTCGATGTACGGTACTTTATCACGGATAATTATGAGGGGGAAAAAAGACATTTGGAGAGGACCAAGTGTGGGTAAAATAAACGGAAATAAGTTTTGATGTGTTTGATGTTTCCCCTTAAATTCTTTTTGTGTCATTACTGACCTCTTTGCGGCTGGCTGGCTGGATGAGAAAACAAAACTGTAGAAAGGGCCAAGTGCAAACGGAAATAAATTTGGATGTGTTTGATGTTTCCTCTTAAATTCCTTTCCTGTCATGTGACTAATTCCGTATGTCATGTAACTCCCATCTTTGCTGTTTTTTTTTTGTTTAAAGTATTATCGATACATGTCACATGCCTCCCCTCGACCTTGAAGTGGCATCGTCATCATTGAATTATGTCAACACATACGAGGAAACCAAGTGAAAACAAAATATCTGTATGTGCCAACTTGCACAGATGAGGATGGACCAACTTCATTATGTACAGTGGCGTAGCCGGGGGAGGGGGGGGGGCGTGGGGGCGACAGCCTTGAAACCATGAAACCTTGTCGCCACCCAGTCGCCCCCCCCCCCCACTGAGATTTTGAGTTTCTAAAAGAAATATCATTGATCTACATGACGCCCCCATGATATGTTCCAGCCTCCCAGCGCCCCCCCCCCTCATGAAAAATTCCTGGCGTATTACACATTAGGGATTAACGATTTATGCAAATTAGGCACCCTTTCCAAAAGAATTTCAGGTGTCACCCCTTCAAAGTATCTTCTCTAAGGCTATAACAACATATTTGCTAAGTTTGGTGCTTTGGACCAGTTGGTCACGATCTTGTCAAATATTGGGTCTAAGCCACCTGACTAAGGGCCAAATAACATGCAAGCCAACATCACAGGGGTTTCTCAAACAAAAATTAAATTATTGTCTTGTCTTTCATCTTTTCATTTCTTTTCAATTTTAGGTACACTAGCCAATGACATTTTTAAATATTCACACCCAAATAAAACCACCTCTCGAAAAGATATAGTCCCCAAGCCTGCATGTAGCCATTTTACAAGGGGCATCCTTCCACTTTCACAGGAAAATAGGACCCATTGTTCATTCGGGATTTTATCAAGCCTGCATTCAGATGGAAGCCCAAAAACCAGGGAGTTTATCCTTGGGTATATTTACACAATTCCACCGTTTTTTTAAGCCAAATGGTCTCCATTTTCAAAAGAAATTGTGGGGGAACATTTTATGCTAATGACTTGCGTAGAAATTCTCACTTGAATTAGTTCAGTGCACCCCTACACGCGCAGAGAAAAGTTGTCAAACAAGTTGTAGGGTCTTTCTCAGATTTTCGATTTCACCAACCATGTGCGTCGATCGGAGGGGAACGGGGGGGGGGGGAAACCGATGTAGTTCCCTAACGATTTTCGTCCCGAAATAAAGATATGTAGCCTACATTTGATTCTATAACTCAGAACAGCTGATTTAATGACTCCGAACTCGAAAAAGATGTTTAAATGATGATCTTGTGCAAAAACATTGGCAGTTGTCAGAAATTGCCTCAGCAGATCGCACCACAGCGGCGCCTAGAATCCAATTTTTTCAGGGGCCCTTAAGTGGGCCCCGAATCCCGCGCCGTTTAGGCTTCGCACTCGCACAATTAGTACTGATCAAGATACACATGTGTGTACCATACTTTAATGACGCCTTCGAGAATTGGTGCCAACAGGCTGTTAAAGCTAGGACCTATACCACTTTTACCTGGCTTGATTTGTACAGCCCCCTCCCCCCCCCCACAACAAAAGTGTGTTCCGGATCCGTCCTTGCACCCCCACTCCCAATAGGCCTAATCTATAGCCACAGATTTTTATTATGTGGTTTTTTTTTTAAACAGGGACATTTTCCGGTTCTTTTTACATGATTTTCCTAGTGTATCCAACTTCAGGCATTGATTACTCATAACATGGTTTTGGGGGACATTCCTCATTTTGCCACAGTAGGTCACAAAATAATGTGCCCCCTCGAGATGAAAATAAAACCGCCCTCAATCGCACATGAAAGCATTATGATCGCGTTTAAATATGATCTCCTCTCTTGTAATGCAAAAGTGCCCCTCAAAAACACAAATACCCCTCGCGCATTAACAAGATTGTGAACCTTCTCGAGATGGAAAACTATCCCTCGAAAACACGAATGACCACTCTCGCAATAAAATAATTGTGCCCCTCTCAAAATGGAAAACTGGCCTGTAAAGAAATAATAGTGCTCCTTACGCTTTTAAAATTTAATGCAAACATTTTTAAAAGTGTACATCAATGTTGGTAGTAAATTTTGCTCTGGGTAACATGTATTCCTTGCAAAGTGAACGAAAATAGTTCACAATTTTCTCCTCTTTCACACCGACGGAAGGTGCCTTTTTTTCTGAGCAAATGCCACTTTTTGGTGATGCCCTCAGTTTTAATGCCGCCGATTGTCGTTTGCATGCGCAGGTGTTAGCAAAAAATTATACTCGCTTGTTAAGTACACAATACGACCCCAATTTCGATCGTTCAGTCGCCTAAGGTTCATGGATTTGCTTTGTTTCATCTCAAAGCCTTTTCATGACCGTGGACTTAAGTCAAGGCGTATAGCAACCCGGACACGAAAAAAGACCATGGGAGTGGCAGGCCCGTTGGCTCCGTGCGCCGTCATCAGGTAGCAGACCCGTAAATAAACTTTCATAGACCCCAATGGTAAATGCTCGTACTTCAAAAATTCGGGAAAATACTCACAACTCTCCAAGGTGTTCGTGACACACATCAAATTAAAACTTATTTCATCATCTTTTATTTTCTTTTCCAATATCGGGGGTTAACTGATGAGTTTTAGGAGAAATTTCCATCTGAAGATGATCACCCCTGAAAATAGTCCTGAAGCCCATCGCCATTTTGAAAAACGATGCCTACACTCCATTGCAAAATAGAGCGCTTTTAGGGTCCAAATTTTATCCAAATTACACAGAACTGCAAGCTCCCAGTCCTGTGCACGGCTTCCACCCATATTTTTTACAAACCCTCAAGTTCATGGCCCACAGCATGCTCAAATACTGATGATTTTGAGGGCATGCAAATCGTGATTTGGCCGGCGTAGGCAATTTCGGGCCGATTTACTGGTCTGCACCCTATAAAGAAGCGAGGTTTTGAAACATTCCTCCAAACCACTTGTACGGCACGAGGAAGGATGGATGACTTATTTTTCATCAAAAAATTTCGAGAAAAAAAAATCTCTGACTGCGATTTCTGGCCTGAAAACAAGCCCTCTGTTTGCGGCTACCTTTCTGTAGGGCGCCCCAAACGGGAGTTAATTGAGTTTTTGGTCCTTCCGACCCCAAATTACCCCCCCCCCCCGCTTGTTCGCTCGAAATTGCTGTGATCGGACAACGGTCCATCGGCCCCATTCAGATTTTGGGCGCATTTGTTGCGGAACCGCCATTAATGACCCCTTTTGAAACGCTGCCCCCCCCTCCCCAGGTTCCGCACCCTGAAAAAAAACCCACTGTCGTGGAATGTAAAGCGCCTGCGCAAACATTTGATAACAAACGATGGAAGGCGCCATTTTGAAATTATAGGTAAAATTATAGTATACTGCAAGCTCTCAGTCCTGTGCACAGCTTCCACCAGTATCTTTTACAAACCCTCAAGTTCATGGCCCACAGCATGCTCAAATACTGAAGATTTTGAGGGCATGCAAATCTTGATCGGGCCGGCGTAGGCAATTTCGGGCCGATTTACTGGTCTGCACCCATCAGGGGCGTAATTCCCGGGTGAGGTGGGTGGGGTATATATACACAGCCACCATTTTTCCTCGTGCATTGTGGGAGATGGTCGAAAAATTCGCAGCGCGGGACATTTGAAACTATTAGGTTTTTTTTCCGGTCAGTAGTTTCGTAAGCGTATGATTTGAGTATATATTTGCCATTTTCATTTATTCTCATCAATACATGGTGTTTTTAGTAAGGCGGCAGAATGCTCATACCCGAATTTATAACCACTTAGCTAAAGTTGTTTAATGACACTCTTTCAAATGGGCCTTGTTTTGTCGATCGTAATTTGAAAAACTTACTCTCCATGGCAAACTCTTGGCGGCGCACTGCATTCCCTAGACTTAGCGTAAGTACAATAACAGATGAATTGTCCCAAGCTAGATACGGGAGCTGCATTAGAATCAGACAAACAAAATTCCCTCGTAAAAATGTGTAAACGGGTCAGTAGTTTGATATAAATATAATGACGTAGGGGAAACTTGCTAGAATTTCTCTCAATCATAGCGACGTGTCAGTGCCGGCCGAAAGACGCGCGACGCGAAACAATAATTGATGAGACAGAATAAGGACGAGCTTGGTAAGGCTAATTGCTCGAAGTGACTCTGAATAATCAACTGCTCGGTACATAAGAATGATTGTAGAAAAGAGTTACGTAACAGCATTAATGTGTATAGCGCAATGCTGATGCATCTTTCGTGCAGCTATGAAACACAAAGTATATCTCCCACTGCGCAGATAAGGATTATGTTTTAAACGCAAAGAGAAAAACACCTGCTGAAACAGCCTAGTTGTTAAGCTGTCTGACAGCGGACCCAGGGTTACGGGTTCGAACCCGCATGGTGTCTTTCTTTTTTTTTTTCGATGCCCGCGGTTCTGTCATTTAAGAGTATTAAGAGTCATTTCGTGTAAATACTTCATATAAGTGTCCACGCTCAAAAAATTGAATTTTTTTATACTTTGTGGGATGAAAGGACTTTGGGAGCAAGTAGCCAAAATAGACTTTTTAATCCGATATTTTGCCCGTTGCCATGGTTACGGGCCATTATGTGTTTTGACCATTTTCGGCAATTTTGAGGCTGCAAAAATTCATTTTTTGCGTTAATTTCAAAGGTCATCAACCCAAACTGCAAAGTAATGTCACAAAAGTAACTATATCACGACAAAGTATCATCCTTACCCTAAGGAGAAAAAAATAAAAACACTTCTGAAAAATCTCCTTTATATTTTTTTAGGCCCTATAATACAACATGTTTTTACAACTAGCAAAATTGCATTTTTTACCCCATCTTTATCCCTCCAAAAGGACACTTGCCAGGGCACTCAGAATAATTTCCCTCCGGCTATAGTTAGTTCAGCCATTGGTCTTTTCATATCTGGTGAGAAATTTTTGGGTTATTGTATAGCCTTTGTGCAGTAGCGCTCCAAAAATGGTAAATTTCACAAAAACCTTAAAAAGTGTATTTTCAGTGTTTTCCTTTTTTTGTGGGTAATAAACTTGTATAATTGGTATTGTTCATTAATCTAGCACATTTTCACAAACATAATTAGACTGTTTATCATTTTTAGACCATTGGATGAATAGTAGGTAGTGTACTTCCCCCCACACCTGGCTAGGCCCCGCCCACTCCCCCGTGCCACCTAATTTTGAACGTGTATGTTGCATAATGAAACAAATGTAAATAAATAATATGCAAGTGAACACTTTAGAAATAACATAGAGTTCCTTTTCACAGCCTCCCCTTCCCCCACCCCGGAGCATTGCTTGGGGTTGATTGTGGGGTGTGACCACCCACCAATAACTTAGCATTGTCGGTACAATCATTGTCACATGTGCAAAACTCATGTGTTTGCATGCCGCAATGAATAATACTGGCCATATCCATTGTCCTCTGATTGAAGTGCACCACTATTCAAATGATGTCCAGTCCTCCCCTCCCAGCTAGGCCCCGCCCCTTCCTTGCCACCAAATTCAGATGTTGATTTCTGCATGTATTTGCCTAAATTAAATTGTAAATACTAGATATCAATTTGAAAGTGAACCTTTTACGATCTACACCAACAGCCGTCGCACAGATAGCCCCTTCCCCTGCCACCCCCACTCCCAAAGCTCAAAAGAGAACCACGCACTCCCCAACAAGTCAACAAGTACAATTTTGTTGAGATTACATACATGCATATGGCCTTGGGGAAAGTCTGAATTATGTAAGGTGGCTTTTTTACAACACGGGGCAGCTTGAAATATCCGAAAAGTGAGGAGGAGAAGGGGTGTGTATGTCGCGGGGGTGGGTGGGGGGTGGGAAGGGTGATCTGGACACACGCATGTACGCTTTACACATTTGTTTATATTGCAAGTTACTTTGGAATTACAGTAAAAGGTGTGGTGAACAAAATGACATTTATTTTATTATTTTCAAAACGGAAAAGATTTAGAGAGCAACTAACTCTTATTTGTTTATATTGAAATACATGTACTTTAAAACAACGATCACTCCAGTGAAAGCTCCGAGAGAACACAGCATCAATTTGATTGCATGAATTTCACTCTGACTTGACTTGGCTATATACATGTAGTTAGGGTCTGAAGTATTTTTTTAGTGTAGTGTCCTCCAAATTTGTATTTACCTGATCAACATGAAATTTTGTGGCACCAAATACACTTCTGTAGTGTGCTTATCATTACCATGGCAACCGTTGTAAAGACATCGGTGCTCATAAACTAAAGTCAAAAATACTTCCATATTTCAAAGCCTATCACGGAAGTATTATCCTATGACTGAAATTCATGGCTATATAATTAACAACAATACATACTCAGTATGTAACGTGGCCACCATTGGTGCGAGAAGCGCATGTAATTTTCACCTTTCAATCTGTACCATTTTCTTTGTTTTGATGTACGTTTCTGATAGTTATTACGTGAATTAATTGCAGAGCATTAAATAACATCACCATAATTGTGTATATTTACTTTGGTTTTGCCAATTCGGGTTGAAAACCCATACATTTTTGGAATAAAATCAGTAATTATAAGTCCCTATGGCAGTGACAATGGATGCATACAATTGCTTGACTGGGATGAATGTTTACACAAAAATACAGAAATTATGCCCAAAATGTTATCTAGACAAGAGTTTGGAAAAATACATAAATACACCTCTAGTGGTAACAGCAATAGAACCAAGAATGTCACATTATAGAGTAATGGTCAACCAATATTTTCCTGCCACATCGGTTGTAGGAAAGTCGGTCAAAGCATATGCAAATCAACATGGGATCACAGTGTGCTGTACCCCTCCCTTTCAGAAAAAACCCCAAATACTCACCAGAAAGGGTTAAAATCTGTAAGCACTTGTGGTTCGGTGGGGAATTTTTTTTTATTAATTAACACATTAACAAAACATTCCCTGCTTGTATACAAAAAAACCCTGTAATTTATAAGCACCAATACTTTAGATTGCTTGCCATGTAACAATGGATGCACCACAGAAGTGTGGCCATGTTGACTGCTGATGACAGTTTGGAAGAGACTCAAAATGTCATGCTGAATACGAAATTACGATTTTGGAGGGCATAGCAGCACCCACAACGGTACTATTTTCGACTTTATATGTGCTCGATCTGACCATATTTACGCGTTCAATTCAATCAATCAAAATAGAGGCCATTTTGAGTTTTCACTAGAGTGATAGTTGTTTTAAAGTACATGTATTTTAATATAAAAATATGAGTTATTTGCTTTCGTAATCGCCATATCACCTCTCTGAATTGAAAATAACAAAATAAATGCAATTTTGTTTTAAAAAATTCAGCATTATGTACATGTACCATGTACATGTATCCATTTTACACCCCCCCCCCCTGCGCTTTCCAGATATTCCAAACCACTCCCACGTTGACAAAAAAAATAGCCAAACCTACATCGTGTATGTAAATATGTGGACTTTCCGCATGGCAATATGTAACCTTAACAATAATACATTATTCTGTACAATTCTTTGGGAGGGGGAGGGGTAGTTGCTCATAATGAGTACCGGAGTAGGAAGAGGGATGGCAGGGGGTGGGCTGTGAGACGGGTACGCCTGTTGGTGTAGATTATGAAAGCTTCACTTGCAAATTGATATCTATTTACAATATTAATTTAGGCAAATACATGCAGAAATCAACATCTGAATTTGGTGGCAAGGAAAGGGGCGGGGCCTAACTGGGAGGGGAGGACTGGACATCATTAGAATAATGGTGCACTTCAATCAGAGGACAATGGATATGTCCATTATTCATTGCGGCTTGCAAACACATGAGTTTTGCCCATGTGACAATAATTGTACCGACAATGCTAAGTTATTGGTGGGTGGTCACACCCCACAATCAACCCCAAGCAATGCCCCGGGGTGGGGGAAGGGGAGGCTGTGAAAAGGATCTCTATGTTATTTCTAAAGTGTTCACTTGCATATTATTTATTTACATTTGCTTCGTTATGCAACATACACGTTCAAAATTCGGTGGAACAGGGGGAGTGGGCGGGGCCTAGCCAGGTGTGGGGGGAAGTACACGACCTACTATTCATCCAATGGTCTAAAAATGATATACAGTCTAATTCTGTTTGTAAAAATGTGCTAGATTCATGAACAATACCAATTATAC
Organism: Patiria pectinifera; assembly: GCA_029964075.1. Classification (NCBI taxonomy): domain Eukaryota; kingdom Metazoa; phylum Echinodermata; class Asteroidea; order Valvatida; family Asterinidae; genus Patiria; species Patiria pectinifera. Next base: position 18,583,595 of record CM057142.1, on the reverse strand, counting down.
AAGTTTATTACCCAAAACAAAGGAAAACACTGAAAATACACTTTTTTTGTGAAATTTACCATTTTTGGAGCGCTACTGCACAAAGGCTATACAATAACCCAAAATTTTCTCACCAGATATGAAAAAACCAATGTCTGATCTAACTATAGCCGGAGGGAAATTATTCTGAGTGCCCTGGCAAGTGCCATTTTGGAGGGATAAAAATGGGGTAAAAAATGCAGTTTTGCTAGTTGTAAAAACATGCTATATTATAGGGTCTAAAAATAGTATAAAAGAGATTTTTCAGAAGCGTTTTTATTTTTTCTTCTTAGGGTAAGGATGATACTTTGTCGTAATATAGTTACTTTTGTGACATTACTTTGCAGTTTGGGTTGATGACCTTTGAAAAAAAACGCGAAAATGAATTTTTGCAGCCTCAAAATTGCCGAAAAATGGCCAAAACACATAATGGCCCGTAACCATGGCAACGGGCAAAATAAAAGTTTGAAAAGTCTATTTTGGTTACTTGCTCCCTAAGTCCTTTCATCCCACAAAGTTTAAAAAAATTCGATTTTTTGAGCGTGGACACTTATATGAAGTATTTACACGAAATGACTCTTAATTTCCCGTCGTCATTTACCAACAGCAGTTAGCTCGGTCGGTCGGTAAGCTGACTCACAAGTTGGGACTGTCTGCGAAGTCCAGGTTGGCATCTGCGTACAGGTACGGGGTTCTTTTGCTGGCTCGGCAGCAAGGCTTAGGGTGCCACCTCGTTTCCTCCCTTTATGGTGCCTGACTTTCGAGTTACATGGATGGACAGGGAAGGAGGTGTGGTGGGCCGGGTACCGAGTCCCGGAAGAGTTCTATATTGGAAGTCGGTAAGGGGCTCATTAAGTTAGGGTCATAAGTCCGACTCCTGAAGACTTGGCCATCGCCACATAACTTTTTGTTTCATTTTCTATCGGAGGACAATTGCAAGAATGATTACTTTGTTATATTGAGAGCTTGTACTGTAATCGTTCGAAATTAATTTTTAAAATTGCTCGAAAATGTTTTTATTCCATTGTCGCAAAACTGCATGTACATGCTCAGTACCTTGCGCATACCTTGTTCAGGCATGTTCCCTGATCCAAGACTGCGGGGGGGGGGGGTCTTTAAATCATATAGTCGATTTTTTGTATATTTTTATATGTTTTATATGCACAGCTGTAGCTGTCAAGCCCCGTATATGAAGCGACTTCGCGCGGCAGCTTGTGCCGACATGACAGAATGTACAATCTTTTGACATGAGTTTCAGAACCGGATTTTAGCTTCGCGGAGTTTTGAGCAGCGGTGCTTATCATTACATTCTCCACTTTGTTCTAATTCTCTCTTCCTTTCCCCTTCCTTCTCCATTGTTCGGTGCCTAGGGCCTACGAAACACTTAATCCCGGCCTTCACTGAGCTCATTATGCAAACGTTCGCAGGTCATCGCCATCTATTATTTTGCATGTAAAATGTATAGATGCTTCAATTAGCAGTAGCTAGGCCTATTTAAATTTAAATGCTATAAAAATGAACGAAGGCAAAGATAGAAATGCTCAGATTTATCTTGCAAACAGCATTTTAAGTAGAGCTGCACCCACTCACATTAAACGAACATGATATTTTGTGGAAAATTAACAAGTGAACCGACACTAAAATGGCTCATTCTGATTTCATTTTTGACCAAATTTGTATTCATTTCTTATGTGACATGCGGCAGTAACGCCACTGCAGGCGATCACAAAAAAAAACAAAATCCAATACACACTCATAATATTATGTCTGCTTATAAATAAATGTACTTCAAGTTCAACACTTACCTTTAGCCGATAAGACAATCACTCCCGGCTGCAAACATAAAATGAGCTGAAGACGTGGGCCAGTCAAAACTGCGCAACATAACATGACATCATTGTCTAGATGTCATTGCACGCCTGTGGGAAGTTCCCTTGCTATAAATAGAGCGTGAGTCACGTCAGTGCACTTACGGAGGCCCAGAAGAACCATACTCAGAATCGTGGATATACCCGTGTGGCAAAAGAGAGACGGTTGTCCAACGTTTCGTATGATCGTCTTCTTGGCTTGCCCTTTTTTTCACGAAAATGTTCAATAGCAATACCCCTTCAGTACGACATGCACTTTATGATTGTAAACGTCAACGTGCAAAAAGGCTCTTTGAATTTATCTGATCTGATACTAGAGAGTAGAACTCAATAGTCAACGCTAAGGCGTTAACACTTTTAAACACAGTTGTGACTTTGTTTTGTTGTATTTTTTTTTTTTTTATTTTTTTTTTTTTGGGGGGGGGTAAGTTTTTTCTACGATTTTACTTAACCATTTCTGCTATTTGGGTGGTAAGTGAAATCAGTGGCGTAAATGGGGGGGTATGGCCCTACACTTTTTGACCAGGGTATTTTACACTGGGTTGCCCTTTTTCTTGTCATTTTTTTTTGGACAGAATGATTTCTAACTGCAATAGAACAATTCAGGTTGGAATTTATCTTATTTTTCCTCAAGAAAAAAATGATGAGAAATCATATAGCGATGGGTAAAAACGAATTGTACTTACGACCTTTTCACATCCGGCATTTTCGTACCTAGGTCTTCTTGTACTTTGTTTACTTGCGCGAAAACGAATTTGTATAACGATGTAAAGATTGACCTACCTACAGCCAATGGTTTCTTCATTTGGTCAGGATGGCTTGAAGTAATGCAGTTTTTTGTTCGCAAATGTTAATGAGTCCTTCAAGTTTATACAATATATATTTACATCCTGAAAAAATATTTAAGTCTCCTATTTCAGTTCCAGTTTTCACCCAATGACCGCCACCAAATTAGGTCACAATTTTTCATCTTTGTACGAGAACACTGAGTTCCACTAGTCCACATGAAGGACCTATATTAGATTTTCGGAAGTGAGGGTTCCATTTTTGGCACGATGTTTCTCTTTCACGTCAGGCGATTTATCGAGAGCAGAACCTATGATGTTTGAATAAAACTGCATCTCGACACAAATAACATCCAGAAAGTCACACAGACGGCTGTTTCATTATGCAGCTGGATATGGCGCTGGATAAGGGTCCATGATTTTTTTTTCTCTGGAACATACTCCTCTTAAATTTGCTTACTGCCGTGTACTGACACAACTACGAATCACCACAGAGGTTCAAGACAGCAAAATATTCAAAATTCTGGCAACTTTCGGTGCTGGAACAACTGTGGTTTCTGCCTGAAATGACATCACACTTTTGCTCACGATACGAAAATTCGCATTAGCATAAAAACAAAAAGGCACCAAAATACCCTTGAAAATGGCAAAACAAAAATAAAAAAGTGTTACGCGTAAATCCTTAATGGATGCGCGCCTGGCAATCAACAACATTCAATAATCATTACATGTTCATAACGCCAGAAAGGTATTTTGCTATAATGAGGTTATATTCTTCAAACTTTTTTAACTACATTATTTTCACTAATTGTATATTGGGTTAAAGCTTACAAAACATATTTTCATCGAGACAAATAGCCGGCATTAGAGTGTTCATTTGAGTGCCGCTTGCTTGCTTGCTTGCCTGCTTGCTTGCTTGCTCACCTGCCTGCTTGCCTGCTCGCTTGCTCCCCTGCTTGCTTGCCTGCTTGCTTGCTTGTTTGCTTGCTTGCTTGCTTGCTTGCCTGCCTGCTTGCTTGCTTGTTTGCCTGCCTGCTTGCTTGCTCGCTTGCTCTATTGTACAAATCTTATGTAACAGTTTATATAATTGTTACGTACGATATAAACAAAGACTTTTAAATAAAATTTCTGTGTGCATGGGTTACATAAAAAATCTAAAACAAAGTTACAATAATACTGCAACCTTGGAGCAGGTTGCATAAACCCAAAAACTGCAGTATAAGCAAGTTAATTTTAGAAAGGTCACCAGATCCATGTCACACAACTTGACAATGTCACTGTGTAGACAGATTAAAAGAGAGTAAACTTATCCTTCAACAAAATCAATATTATTTGATAATTAATTACTATTAGTTAATTTCCCATGACAAAGGTTAAATGGGACACAAAGGTGCATTTTCAGGGACTGCATTAAACCAAATTACACGGGTCCTTCAATGACATAGGTAAGTCCTAACTTGGCTTCTGTTTTATCAGCTTAATTGCTCATGATGTAGGTGCAGCTTAGAGGGGGTTTAGGGGAAAAGCTTCAAATACTAAATGGCATGTTTTTGGGTAAAAGATCAAGCGTCTACCCAGGAAGTAGCGGTTCATGCGTTTTGTACAGTGTCGGAAAGAAATCCCAGAAACAAGTTGCCGGGACTTTTGAAACGTCATAATATTGTTTGATAATGTAAGGAATTGTGATGTTGCCGTGTAAAGTGAAGTATACGATCGTATCGAATCTAATGTCATTATATCCTAAACATTATAACGGATCTCGATCCTTGTCATTATCCATGTAAGCTTAGCTCCACAAGTGCCTCAGTCGGATGACACTATAACTTGAATACCAATCCATTAATCTAAAACCTTACCATGCATAAAAAGTATGTATTTTGATACAACTTTGCAATCTATCTCAACAACTTCCCTATTCACAGCAAGCAATGAGCTATGAGGGGAATACGTGTGCTCGTTAAACAGTTGTTATCTGCAAAACTTGGTTCTCCATCAAGGATTTGTTTCTTATTCAAACACAATGAGTTCACGCCAACAACTCGGGTAGAAACAAAAACATTAAACTGTAAAAAGAAAACTGCTACGAGAAAAGTGAACCTACAAGTGAACTGCGAAAACTCATGCGCTACTCTTGTCGTTGATCATGAGCTATGAGGGGGATACGTGTGCTCGTTAAACAGTTGTTATCTGCAAAACTTGGTTCTCCATCAAGGATTTGTTTCTTATTCAAACACAATGAGTTCACGCCAACAACTCGGGTATAAACAAAGACATTTAACTGTAAAAAGAAAACTGCTACGAGAAAAGTGAATTGCGAAAACTCATGCGCTACTCTTGTCGTTGATCATGTAGGTCACGCGAGATTTGGTGCAATCTCGTATATTCCCGGCGAGCTTCCTGGGATCCCAGTTTGACGTGTAGATGCCCGGCCTCAGCCCCCACTGGTTATGCGAGTAAACGCCCTGGCTGGAGTAAACTCGAGGCTTGAATGTGATTCGCTCTCTAAAGCCCAACTTGCGCAGTTTAGCTTCTACTTTCATCACGTCATCTTTGTCGGTGAAATCTTTAGTGTACACGCTAACCAAATGATTCGGCTTCTTGTATAGAGCTTTCGCTTCCTTGGTGTCTTCGCACGGTGTCGCCTTAGCGTGTGTTCCAAGCTCGTCTCTGACTGTAGCCTTGGCGATTTTCTCCCACGCATTGTCGATCTCCTCTCCGGTGTGAAAAAAGAGAAACCAATTGCCACCTAAGCACCTTCGGAATAAGTTCCAACAAATGAACACGTAATAGTATATCTTTCAAGTTCTTCTAAGAACGGTCAGTTTTTGGTAAATAAATGTTAATCAGAGCTGAGCAAAGAGGGTTCTCGTGTGCACGGAAAAGCCTTACAAATTGTTCAAGTGTTTGTTTTGTGTACGCACACGGAAACGGCTAATTAAACAAAAGGTGGCATCTCTCTGTGAAAAAAATCATACAACCAACAGCCTGCGAATGGAATTTTACATGTAACATGCCATAAGAAATATCGTGAATATTTTCAATAACAGGGTGCTTTCTACAGCAACGGAATAATTTTATGTGGAACAAGCCGATACGTGTCCGACATGTGTCCGACACTGGCATTTTTATTAATGTCGACAGTTTTCAGTGCATGATAGACTAACGATGATGAAATATTTGTTGCACAAAAAGACAAACAAAACAAAACAACAACAACAACAATCCCTCCCCCCCCCCCGAAAAAAACACACGCACACAACAGACCAATAAAGGACACTATGATGTAAAATGAGAAATGACATGCACCATCCCCAAATTTTGGGGAGAAAACATGTTGTTGTTTTTTACATACCTATGAGAGATTGCCAGTTGTTTGACAGCATTAAAGTCGATACTTTGTCTCGATTTCTGGAGCTTCTTCCAGTCGGCTTCAAGGTCGTCCAGATTTTTGAACTCTTCCGGTTTTTTGGAGGCCGAAAAGGCACGGATCCAACCAATACCATCAGATCTGTAGATACAAGAGTTACACTGAACTTTTTCCAGTATTTGACAGTGTCGAAGTATTCGTACTCGAGTAAGTTTTTCCGTACTCGTATTTGTACTCGTACTCATGGCAAAGTACTCTTACTGTTACTTGTACTCATGAAAGTATTCGTATGCATACTCTTAAAAATACTGTGTAATAAAAATTGAAAAAAGTTGACTTCGATGAAGGCATATTCAGCACACAGTTAATTATCTCATCTGTGAACACCTACATAGCTAATAGCTCCATACTGAATACGATATATACTTGACTACAACACTGGTATTTGAAGCTTGGCAATTTTAAAAGAACAATCGTCTTGAATGCGCCGTTTCGAGCTCGAAAACGAGTTTTCAAATAATGACAATGATTGGAAAGATCATTTTAAAGCAGAAAATATTATACAACACAACTACAATGTGACCTGGCTCTGTATGTGGCCTTGCAAAAATTAAGAGGTGTTTTACATTTTTGTTTGTAGGGCCTATGTATATAACCTTTTGTGTCTAAAACACTTAAGGTCTATAATTTTGTCTGCTCGCAAAATTTGAACGTCCTTGTCATATTTCTTCATTCAGATCCGGATGTAATTTTTTCCCTTACTCAAGATGGATTCAATGTTTGAAACCGCCAATACTTTAACAGTTACTCAGGCCTACGGATATTGAGTGATAAAACAGTTGTTTACTATTCGTGGATGTCACATGGCCAAAACATGCAATTTTGTAATCAGTTTGAAATGGTCTATTGTGTTAAAATGAAGCCACTCCTTCGGTGAAGCTAGTCGATTCATTAACACTATCATTACAGAATTCAGGGTTCTGCATAAAACAGGGTTCCCACAAAAATCTGATAACCATTTTCCAGGACATTTTTCAGGAATTTCCAGGAATTAAGTATGACAATTTCCATGACATTTAACGCCAATATGCAGAGAAAGGTTATTATGATACCGACGAACCGCTGATATAGATTAACCATTTGTTAGCTTTTGAAAACAAGTTTATTATTAATGTTCTCCTTCTCCCTTACAGCCCAGTAAAAAAAAAACTTAAATGATCTCGATTTACGTGACTTTTCCATGAATATTTTTTTTTGTTAATTTTCCATTACTTTTTTATGACTTTCCAGGACAGCTTTTTTTCCCCAGGACATGTCATGATATTTCCATGACCATGGGAACCCTGATAAAATAAAAACTAGGCTACCTCTTCTTCCAATCCACTCACCGTTTCACTTCTGAAGGTGCACTCGTTTCGAAAAACTTATCCAGCATTTCGTCCAGTTCATCCTCGGCGAAATTGGCCGGATCGAACATAAGCCCGTCTTCTGTGGCAGCTTTTTTCGAGTCCGCAAACAGCCGTTCTGCTTTGGTGACGCGAAAACGCCCTCTGGCGGTTCGATCGAGATGTGTTGCTCCCGAAGGTGGCCTGTGAGCAAAAAAAGATATATAATAATAATAATTAAGAAGCAATAATTACCACATTTAATGGGCCAATGGGTATTCAACCACACATAATTGAGACAATTTTTCTCATAACTGAGAAAAAGGAGGGAAATACTTGCAAATTACATCAATCCAATTAATGTAAGAAATCATGTTTTCAAAATTGAAAATTGCAGTCACATACAAAATACAAATGAAACTGTTGTTGGGGCAACCATTCACACACACGGACATGTATGAGAGTCTAAATATGTACAAGATGAAGCATGAAAAGCCATTTGTAGGCCTTCAAGATGAAGCATTAAGCCATTGGAACGAGGCTGAGCGCCCTGGGAAAGGGCAATGTTGACGGCGAAGCTGTCTAAAAATAATTTATAGATTTTAGTAAATTTCTTCAACTCACAATTTCAAGTTGGAGAGGTTTCCAGTGAGTGCCTCCGACTTACTGGCTCTCGTAGATCCTGCCGGTTTCTTGTCCATCGTGTAGCTCGTGATGGCCTCATAATACAATGCGCCCTCTACAGGTGGAAGTTTGAAAAGCAGTGTCGGATATGGCCATTTTGCTATTTTGTAGTTTTGTTTTAAAATGGAAATGAAAGCGCGCTCTGCACGTCGTTCAGGATCTCCAGAAGTGAGGAAACAGTCTTCTTTCAATTTAATAATGTTGGCCATGTTCGAGTTTTAATTGACTCCTAATATGCTTCCCGAATGTACGGCCTGCTGCACGGGATCGGTTTCATTGAGTGGATCCTTGGGAGACTAATATAGCCAGAGTCTGCCAGACTCTAAATTGCATGAAGCCTAGGACTAAGCAGAGGATTGTGTTGCAACAATGGGGCTGATTGCGAATTTCCCAATGCCATGAGCGGTAGGGCTGGCAGCAACTCCGCTAAAATATCATGACGCAGGCTCCGTATATACAAAGCTTAAATATAATCGCTACAAAATGTAGGCCTATCTATAGTTTAATTATCCATGCTGTTCTGAAAATTGGTTCTGAACAAACAAGCAAACAAATTTCTGGCCTACCTTTTCACACGAGATGTGCTGAGCTAGTTGCCTTTTGAATACGACCGTGGCATTCGGTAACTTGCAAGCAACTTAACTAGGCTGTGAGTCTCTGTAAATGTTACGTGCCTCCCTATTGCACAAAACGGTATTGCATGTCTCGGGATTTTCTCCGGTTTATTTATAGGCCCCGACTGATATTATGCATGCAACGCATGCGCAGCAGACCAGTGTGAATGCTACGGAAGCCTAAAACGGTCATCTCCAGTGTGTTCTTCGTTGTTATTGTGAAAGACCGCAGGGGAAGCCCATTACAGTAACAATTCCCCCATTCTATGTAAAATCGCATCAGAGCTAGATTTTATTCTCATTAATGTTACTTTTAGAGAAGCAGGACAAAGACAGAAATATAGATATGGGAGGAGCTTTGGAAATCTTTTCTTGTAGTAGTGGCGTAGCCAGGATTTATCAATGTTTATTAACATTTCATGAGGTCGTACGGTTAAGGGAAGTCGAAAATAGCATCTTGGTTCTTCTTTGTCTTAATAAAAAAAAAACCTTTAAAAAGACACTTACTTGGCAAGCGGAAAATTTGTTGTTTTTTTCGTGGGGGCACCTGGGGGAGGGGAGGGCAGTGTAATTTTTTTTTTTTTTTGGGGGGGGGAAATGTCCTGATTCCTCCCCCCCCCCCCCCCGGCTAAGCCACTGATTGTATGATTTCCATGCTTAACCGCCGCCCCCATTTTCTTCTTTGTGTAGCAATGCCTAATATCACTTTGCTTCAAAAACTTTCAGTTAAATATTATACGACCGTAATAATAAAAACAGTTGCTATGGGGACCCTGTGCACAATGGAAGTGTCTTGAAATATAGTCTGAAATTCAATAAATGGGTGTCCAGAGGGCAGAGGGCGCACCACAACTTCAAAGTGAATCTTCAAAGTTAGGCACCCTAATAGCACTGTTAGCAGGCGGAGCCCAATGGAGACCACGCCGATTTTTGAAAAATCACTGTAACGGTCGTCAAATTCAAAATACTACATGACGCAGCAAAAAGTTCTCACCTCGTATACGATCAGAGTGCACACATGATGCACAAAATCGTCGTTGAATTTCGAGTTTTCTAAATGCAAGCAATAAATATTCATTATCAACTCATTTTAGAAAATTTAAATAAGCAATTAGGAGGTTAACAAAGCCTATATTATACTCGGAAAAACCCGGGCGCTATCCGATGGTTGACGAAATGAATCCGGAAAACTTCGGACATTTTGCGGAAAAACACTTCAGCCACAGATTCTGAATGGTTTAAATATTTTAAATTATTTAAATCTGAACACAATTAAAATAAACTTCAGTTTCAAAATAAAATTGGTGGGAAATGTATTTCTCTCTTCCAAACCACCCTTTCACGAAATGTCTGAACCATAGAGCTATATTAAATTACTAAAGCGCTAATTCCTCGTTCTTGCGCGTGGAGACGCTTTGAAGCCGCTCTGAAATGAATATCTCTTACGAAAATAATCATTTTTTGCAACTTCTACTCCTCGTCCATTTTTTGGTTTATTTTGTTGAAAAAGGCACTTTTTTAAACATTTCCTTAAAAAAATTCCCATACTTTTCTGGACAACTGAGGGCGCTGCTGCTGTGATGTAATTTTTGGAATACACTGTTCAGTTTAGTGGTTTTCTGTTCAAATTGTTGCTGTTGCTCCATTGAAAACATTTGTGAAAAACAGTTTGCTCGTGGGCTTTTTGCCATGTACTGTCACAACGCATCACAACAAAAAAGAACATTTACTGCAGCAAAGTATCCAAAATTCGGTGCTGAAATGACAGTAATACTGAGGTTTCTGCCTGAAATGAGAAAACACTTTTACTCATGAATATGGAAATTCACATTAGCATAAAAAACAATAAGGCACCAAAATACCCTTGAAAACGGCAAAACAAAAATTGAAACAAGGTAAAATGGGACACAAAGGTGCATTTTCAAGGATTGCGTTAAAACAATTACATAGCTTGCCCTTTAATGACAGTCTTGTCTTTGCTTCTATTCTATTAGCTTATCTGCTCATAATGTAGCAATGAAGAGCATGCAGAGCAATTAGAGGGGGATTTAGGGGAAATGCTGAATATAGTAAAGATGTATATGCTTTTGGGTATAAGATTAAGCGTCTAAGTAGCGGTTCGATGTGTTTTGTAGTGTGTCGGAAAGAAATCACAGAAACAAGTTGCTGGGATTTTAGAAGGAAATAACAATGTTTGACTACGTTGATAATGTATACGAATTGTGATTGTATCGTTTGTATGTGATTGTATCGAATCTATGATGATATATATCCTAAACAAAGTGTAAAGGATCTCCTAGTCAATGCATTATTCATGTTAGCTTAGCTCCAGAAGTGCCTTCGGATAACACTGTAACTTAATACATGTACCAATCATTAACATGAAACCCTGTCATGCATGAAAAGTATATATTTTGATATAACTTTGCAATCTAGTTATCAACTTCCCTGTCCATAACACAGTATTTCTTGTGATTTCCATCGTTCGATAAAACACCGAAAAGTATCATTCGATAAAGCAATCTTGTTCTACCAGTACCTGTTTGCATTATGGGTCGACGACTAAACTGTTAGTAGTCATAAATGATCATCATAGATGATCACAGCATTGGACTCTGTCCAGAAAGTATATAGGGACAGGGTACGTTTCAAAACGCATTTTGATTTACTGCATGGTGTAACGAGTTAACCTATATGCCCGATCTTTTCTCCGTTGGAGAGCCAAGTGCAATAGGTTTGTTCCCGTTTCGACCATTCTCTAGATTGTACCCCGAAATGGGTTAATTGGTTGCAGACCAGTAAACATAGGCCCAACATTGCCTACGCCGGCCAAATCACGACTTGCATGTCCTCAAATTCTCTGATATTGGAGCATTTTATTGGACGTGACTTTGAGCGTTTGTAAAAAGGAATGGTAGAGGCCGTGCACAGGACTGTAATTGTGACCTTGTATTTCTTTGAAATTTGGCAGAAATAGAGCACTAAAAGTGCTCTATTTGCAATGGAGAGTACGCATCAGTTTTCAAAAAATTGCGATAGGCTCCAGGACTTTTTTAGACTATTTATTTGTGATCATCTAAACGTCATTGGACTTGAAGAGTTGTGAGCAATTTTCCTGAATTTCAGAAGTAGGGGCATTGCTCACTGGGGTGGCGGTTTGTTTACTGGTCTGCAAACTAAAGGCTAGGCACGCACGTCGCTGGTTTGCATGCGTTTTCCTCACTCGCTAGCATTATGTAGAATCCATGCATACCAGGTAAGAGTCTATCATAAAAATGGCAGCTATGTTCCCTATATATGGGCCTTCTTCACGAGTTGGTCATTTTTGTCGAGTTCCCTGAATGTATTTCATTAATTGTTAACTGTGAAATGGGATAGCGCCAGACTTTTTGTGCAGGCACAATGCAGCCTTATTTTACTGTCATTTGTTTTTTTTAATATTGCTTTAAACATATAAGGGAATGTTTAATTACAAATTTTAAATTATTCATTGAAGCAGACTGAAATTTATTATTACTGAACTCGCTTGCATTTCTCTTCGCAAGTTTCAAAAATTAAGAATGACCTAACTTTCAATTCAATATGGCCGACTCGTGAAAAAGGTTCATTCGCTGCAAGCGACGAGGGGGATACTTGTGTCATATGTTATCTGCACGACTCACTTTTCCATCGAGGATTTGTTTCTGATCAAACACAATGACTTTCAACCAACAACTTGGGCATAAACAAGAAACTATTAAAAAAAAACTGCAACGAGAAAAGTGAACTGCAAAAACTCATTTGCTACTGGTCGTTGATCATGAGCTATGAGGGGGATACGTGTGCTCGTTAAACAGTTGTTATCTGCAAAACTTGTTTCTCCATCAAGGATTTGTTTCTTATTCAAACACAATGAGTTCACGCCAACAACTCGGGTAGAAACAAAGACATTAAACTGTAAAAAGAAAACTGCTACGAGAAAAGTGAACCGAAAAGTGAACTGCGAAAACTCATGCGCTACTCTTGTCGTTGATCATGTAGGTCACGCGAGATTTGGTGCAATCTCGTATATTCCCGGCGAGCTTCCTGGGATCCCAGTTTGAAGTGTAGATGCCCGGCCTCAGCCCCCACTGGTTCTGCGAGTAAATGCCCAGGCTGGAGTAAACTCGAGGCTTGAATGTGATTCGCTCTCTGAAGCCCAATTTGCGCAGTTTAGCCTCTACTTTCATCACGTCTTCTTTGTCAGTGAAGTCTTTAGTGTACACGCTGACAACGTGCTGCTCTTGCGAAGCTGTAGCGTACAGCGCTTTCCCTTCTTTGGTGTCTTCGTGCGGTGTCACCTTGGCGTGTGTGCCCAGCTTGTCTCGGACCGTAGCCCTGGCGATTTTCTCCCATGCATTGTCGATCTCCTCTCCGGTGTCAAGAAAGAGAAGCCAAATTCCACCCAAGCACCTTCGGAATAAGTTCCAACAAATGAATACGTAATAGGATCTTTCAAGTTCTTCTAAGAACTGTCAGTTTTGGCAATGTTAATCAGAGCTGAGAAAAGTGGATTCTCGTGTGCACGGAAAAGCCTTACAAATTGTTCAAGTGTTAGTTTTGTGTACGTATACAGAATGTGATAATTAAACAAAAGATGGCGTCTCCCCGTTAAAATGCTATAAACCCAACAGCCTGCGTATGGGATTTTACATGTAACATGCCATAAGAAATATCGTGAATATTTTAAATAACAGGGTGGTTTTTTAACCTCCCCTTCCCATTAGCAACGGAATAGATGGAACAAGCCGTACGTGTCCGATACTGGCATTTTGTATTAATGTTAACCGTTTTCAGTGCATAATAGACTAGTTGATGAAATAATTTGGGTACGAGAGGACAAATAAACAACAACAACAATAAAAGATACTTTGACGTGAAATGAGACATGGCACCATCCCCCAATTCTGGGTTGAACAAAAAATGTTTTTACATACTTATGAGGGATTGCCAGTTGCTCGATAGCATTAAAGTCGATATTTTGTCTTGATTTCTGGAGATTCTTCCAGTCGGTTTCAAGGTCCTCCAGATTTCCCAATCCCTCATCTTTGTAGGAGGCAGACACGACTCGGATCCAACCAATGCCCTCAGATCTACAGATAAAAGAGTAACAATTTATAGAACATTTTCCAGTATTTGAAGCTTGGCAATTTTCCATTTTAAAACGAGTTTCCTAATAATGACAATGATGGGAAAGATCTTTTTTAAAGGTAGAATACAAAAGTACACACAACTACAATGTTGCCTACAGTTCTGTATGTGGCTTTGGAATAATTGAGAGGTGTTTTACATTTGTGTTTGTATGTGTATAATCGTTGGTGTCTAAACCAATAAGGTCTATAGTTTTGTCTGCTGGCAAAATCTGAATGTCCTTGTCATATTTCTTCATTCAGATCCAGACGTAATTTTGTTTGCCTTATTCAAGATGGATCCAATGTTTGAAACTGCCAATATTTTAACAGTAACTCAGGCCTACGGAGGTTCAGTGATAAAACAGTTGTTTACTATTCGTGGATGTCACGTGGCCCCAAAATAATATCACTTTTTGCAATCAGGTTGACCTGGTCTATTGTGTTAAAATGTAGCTACTCCTTCAACGAAACTAGTCGATTCATTAACACTATCATTACAGAATTCGTGAACTAACATAAAACAGGGTTCCCACAGAAATCTGATAACCATTTTCCGGGACTTTTTTCCAGGAATTTCCAGGACCAAAATATGACAATTTCCATGACAGTTAACGCCAATTTGCAGAGAAAAGTTATTATGATACTGATGAACCGCTGATGATAGGCTAACAATGTGTTAGCTTTTGAAAACAAGCTTGAATTACTAATGGCCTCCTCCTCCGTTTACAACCATTTCTTAAAGCGGCACATGAAAAAATAATCCTCACATGATCTTGATTTCCATGACTTTTCCATGACTTTTCGATTTTTTCCAATTTTCCATTACTTTTCCATGACTTTCCAGGACAACTTTTTTCCATGACATTTCCCATGACTTTTCTATTTTTTTTTCCAATTTTCCATGACTTTTTCATGACTTTTCTATTTTTTCCCCGATTTTCCATGACTTTTCCATGACTTTTCTTTTTTTTCCCAATTTTCCATTACTTTTCCATGACTTTCCAGGACAACTTTTTTTCCATGACTTTTCCATGACTTTTCAATTTTTTTCCCAATTTTCCATGACTTTTCCATGACTTTTCTATTTTTTTTTCCCAATTTTCCATTACTTTTCCATGACTTTCCAGGACAGCTTTTTTCCAGGACTTTCCATGATTTTTCCGTGACCGTGGGAACCCTGATAAAATAAAAATTAGCCTAGGCTACCTCTTCTTCCAATCCACTCACCGTTTCACTTTCGAAGGTGCACTCGTTTCGAAAAACTTCTCCAGCATTTCGTCCAGTTCATCCTCGGCGAAATTGGCCGGATCGAACATAAGCCCGTCTTGTGTGTCAGCCTTTTTCGAGTCCGCAAACAGGAGTTTTGCTTTGGTAACGCGAAAACGCCCTCTGGCGGTTCGATTGAGATGTGTCGCTCCCGAAGGTGGCCTGTGAGCAAAAAAAACCACCAATAATTATAATTAAGGAACATTAATTACCACATTCAATGGGCCACAGTTTTCAACCACACATAATTAAGAAAAAGGAGTGAAATACTTGCAAATTACATCAATCCAATTAATGTAAGAAAACATGTTTTCAAAATTGAAAATTGCAGTAACATACAGAATACAAATGAAACTGTTGTTGGGGGGCAACCATTCGCACACACGGACATGTATAAGAGTCTAAATATGGACGAGATGAAGCATGAAAAGCCATATGTAGGCCTTCAAGATGAAGCATTAAGCCATTGGAACGAGGTTGAGCGCCCTGGGAAAGGGCAATGTTGACGGCGAAGCTGTCTAAAAATAATTTATAGATTTTAGTAAATTTCTTGAACTCACAGAAATTTGGAGAGGTTTCCAGTGAGTGCCTCCATCGGATCTTCCTCCTCCTCCGAGTTACTGGCTCTCGTAGATCCTGCCGGTTTCTTGTCCATCGTGTCGCTCGTGATGGCCTCACAATACAATGCGCCCTCTACAGGTGGAAGTGTGAAAAGCAGTGTCGGATATGGCCATTTTGCTATTTTGTAGTTTTGTTTTTAAAAAATGGAAATGAAAGCGCGCTTTGCACGTCGTTTGGGACCCCAGAAGTGAGGAAACAGTCTTCTTTCAATTTCATAATTTTGGCCATGTTCGAGTTTTAATTGACTCCTAATATGCTTCCCGAATGTACGGCCTGCTGCACGGTATTCTGTTTCATTGAGTGGATCCTGGGGAGTCATATAGCCAGAGTCTGCCAGACTCTAAATTGCATGAAGCCTAGGACTAAGCAGAGGATTGGGGGTTTAGTCATGATACCCCTTTAAAAAAAGTTGTGCCTACCTTTCATAAACGGATTAAACTCCACACGGACAATATATTCATGAAAATCTTTCTTGTTTCGAATGTGAAGCCATCACAAACCTACCATTTTAAATTGCCTTGGCCCTTAAATGTTTAATGTTAGAGTTTAGGGCTGCCATTGTGTGATGTGTATTTATAATTATGAAATCACTCTTGAATTTAGATGTGCATGATAATATAGGTATACAACATTCCAGAGGTATTAAATAGAAATGCAAAACGGAGAGAGAACACCACAAAAGCTTTAAATGAACTCTCTTGACGTATTGTAAGTGCTCCGGTTCGCATAAGATGTACATTGTATCATGAATAGCGGCCTCACATTGCCACGTGGTGTCGAGTTTCCCGCCCCCCCCCCCCCTCAATCTGGTCAGCCTCAATCCCCCTCAATCGCTGGCACTGATTTATGCTACTGAACACCTACCTGTGGTCGTATGCAATATCTCCAGTTTTTCTGCTGATCTCTCTGCAGATTGTTCAGCTGGATCACTACTATAACCCGTCTTTGCTGGGCTGCTTTCTCCAAGTTCTTTGTGCTCTACATCCATCATGCCGCTCGAGTCCTCTTCATCTGTTAAAAAAAGTAATAGGCCTATCTGACAAGAGAGACGTTACGTTTCAACCAAAAACCTTTGAAACAGAAAGGTGGAGACTAGTTATTACAAGAACCTCCTTTTCAGTCAAATCTCTAGGCAATGATAATAAATTGAGGTATCCAGGTGCGATTTAAACAATTTCCCGATTCGTCTACAGTCATGTCATCTACACGTACATGTACATGATGTACATGTACACGTATTATTCAGCTACCTTTCCGCTGGTCTTTTTCCAATTCATCAAAGAATCCGCAGGCCTGATCGTAATCGTTTTCCGGTATAGTCGCCTGGATAGCCAAGTCACTCTTATCCTCTCTTGTTAGTTCATCCATGATGAGAATCTCTGACAGTTTCTTGGCAAGTTCTCCAGTGGTGTACATCCTCCAGAGTTTATCCAGACCCTCCCGACTCATGATACGAACGACAAAAGTCCCAGACCCAGGGTTTCCTTGTTCAAGCACTCCGTCACATGATTCTAGGACAGCTGAGACTTGATGACGTCTATAATCCTGTCCCTCCCAATCGTTTGAGACGGCAATGTCCATCCTGAGATTACCAGTAGCCCGAGCGGTCTCCGTCCCCTTCAATGATGCATCCGTCTCTACTGACACTGTTGGAAATTCTGAAAAACGAAAGACAACGTGACAGAATTAAGAGCAATTCGTAGTGGCCATTTTCCTGTGACAGTCACATCAGTGTTTTTCATAGGACAGGGATATTTCCTCCCCATCCTCCGGAATTTACGACCATGCAAACGGGAGTCTCATAAACAAAAAAAGTATGTTTATTATTCTTGTAATAACTGACAACAGAAACCTTGCGTTTCAAACACACACACACACAAAACAATGAAAAAGAAAGTTCGAGTTCGAGTTAAACAATTTCCCCGATGTTCTACAGTGATGTCATCTACACGTAGCCCATGAATTATTCAGATATACCTTTCCGCTGGTTTTTCAATTCATCAAAGAATCCGCAGGCTTGATCGTAATCGTTTTTCGGGATAGTCGCCTGGCTATCCCGGTTGCTCTTATCCTCTGTTGTCAGTTCCTCCGTAATGAGAAGCTCTGTCAGTTTCTTGGCGAGTTCTCCGCTGGTGTACATCCTCCAGAGTTTGTCCAGACCCTCCCGACTCATGATGCGTACAACAAATGTCACAGACCCCTGGTGTACTTGCTCAAGCACTCCGTCACATGATTCTATGATAGCTGCGACGTGGTGACGTGGTCCATCCCAATTACCAGTAGCGCGAGCGGTCTTCGTCTCCTTCCATGGCGCGTTTGTCTTTATTGACAACGTTGGAAAGTCTGGAAAAAAAAAACAAAGAATGAAGAGAAACCTCAGAATGAAGAACAATTCAATGTCACATTGGCTATTTAAAATACATATAATTATCACGTTCAATATATATTACGTTTTTTTATGGGTCCACGAGTCTGAAACTGAAATAAGAGTCTTTGGGCAATTGATTTTGTTTTTAGGTTTAGGAGTCCACTACTTCAATATTCATTTGGGCTTAATCAAAATATCAAACAATTTATACATTAATACAATTGTGTTACTACATTATTACTTTACAATTTCGAAATTTTGGTCACAACACAATAATTTCTTCCTCGCTTGTTCCCACCTCACAATCAATTTCGTCAAAAAAGAAAATATAAATTCTTAAAAAGCACACGGAACATAACTTTAAAGTTTGTGTTGCTGTCTTTCGGAAGAGCTTTAGCAGTCAAGAAATAACAAGTAAACACCAGATTGAGTAGTCTCCAGGAATCTTGGATAGTAAGTACCAAATAAAAAAAATCACAAAATAAGGAATTAAAAAAAAATCAATTACAATGTTGCTTTCTATTTTTCGTAACTGTTTTTAAAATAGAAAAAAAAGTTACATTAAATAATTTGTTGCGGTTTCATTGACATTAGAACGTACAATCATAGATATGCAACCGCTATTAGAAGTAGAGCAGACGGTCTATTTTACACATTTTTTGCAATATTATTGAGCACATGGATTCAATTTCTGCAAGTAACGTCTGTCTTTTATTCCTGTTTACATTACCAATATAATTCGCAGAGACATGTATTTACCTTTCAGGAAACGTTTAATATCTGTTCTTCCGATGTTCTCCAATGCTGCGCCCAACGTTGTAATCTGCTGTTCAACACTGATAGACTGATCATGTTTCCATGTCTCAAGCATTTCAAGACCTTGCCTTGTGATGTTATGTGGGTAGTCTGTCTCGATAGTCTTAACCTGTGTAAAGGTACAGCCCAGCTCAAGTGCCAGTGTTACCCATCCATCACCAAGTCTCGAAGCGACATCGGACAGAATTTTGTCATTTATACATGATTCTGCAAATTGATAGAAATAGGTCAAGTAATTTATACATGTATATTACATGTATCAATATTTGAGGCAAACAATTAAGATTGGGCATATTTTGCCAATTACTGACTTTTATAACAAGTGTTAATGAAACCAGAAAGCAGAACTAATTACACAAACTGCCGTTGAGCCGACCTCAGGTCGACCTTGCGCGAACACAAAATAGTGGGCGACTGCGTTTTTAGGTTCAAGCTGCGCCTGCGTTACGACTGTCAGGAAAATTTCAGTCAACGATTTTTTGCGACCTGAGTGTAATAACTGCGACGATATAAAGCAGGCGCGGTTCTAGAACCACTATTTTGGGGGGCTGGCACGGTGGATCCAGAATGTTTTTCAGGGAGGCGTGCTGAAATGTTGACCGGTTATTTTTTCCAGACACTTAGGCCTCCGAAAATCAAGGGGGGGGTGGGCTCATGCCATATTTTCAATGGGGAGCGCCAATAAAATCTTAAAATCATTCACAATATATTAACTAATGCACCCTTGCCACGGCTATTTCTTCTTTAAGGGGAGACCGTTCGCATGTACATCACAATCCTTCTTTTTGCTAATGCAATTTTTTTTTTTTTACGGGATACAGCCCCCCCCCCCCCCCCCCCCGCAGAACCGCGCCTGATTTAAAGACGATTTGCATCGTAGCCGCTTAAATACAATAGTAGAAAAAATCGACTCCTGCCTCGCGATCGCGATAAATCCATCGCAGTCGACCTTTGTGAAGTTACGACATCGTGCGCACATCCGAATCAACATTGTGAATCGTCGTTGCGTCGTGAGTAAGATGAGCGTGGTTGTGTTTGTGTCGAGATGCCGCTTGTTTCAATAGTCTATACATGGAATGGCTGCTTGCACACACACGTATTGGCTTATTCTGCGATTTATTATGCAAAACAAGACTGCGTCATGACCTCACGATTCTGACCATTCAGCGGGCACCTTCTGTCGGGTCTTCCGTAACCAGTTGTCGTATTACAAAAAATCATTGTAGCCAAACTGACCTATCAACTGCTCAGTCCACATTTCTGATCGAAATAAAGTCAACATTTGCAAGGTCGACTCGATTGGCTGGAGCGCGCGGTAGCATGAAATGTGCTTGATCGGCTACAGGCACACGCTCGTAAAGTGGCTCTGCACTCGTGAAGGTCTGTTTCTCAGACTAGATAAGAATCACACAATTGTTCAGTATTGTGAGCTGTGAGCATGACTTTTCTGCTTGATGCCGACGGTTCGGTAGCGGCGCAAGCAAATGAGGACGACCTGAAGGGCAGTTTTAAAAAAAAACTCCTAAAGTTAACAAAGTACAAAGATAAAACATGCTTATTATTATTCTTGTCGTGTAAAACCAAGTACAGTCTTCCCCTTAAAAGCTGTGCAATTTTAAAGTTTCATCTCGAAAAAGAGATTGCTTTTCTAAACTGTAATTTATCTAGCAATAGGCATGTGGTAGACATATTCACTGTTGAATGAGACATCTACTCAGGGGCGGATTCAGGAATTTTTGCGGGGGGGGGGGTTCATCAGCAAAAAAAATCTAAAATGTAGACAGGTTTTTTTTCCGGACACTTGGCCTCCGTAAATTAAAAACACGGGGGGGGGGGCTGCATGCTACCATATTTCAATAGGGGGCGCTGTTCAAATTGAACGATTATTAACAATAGATTACAAAATGGTGTACAAATTCCCCCTTACTAAGCTGGCTCTTTCTGTATTTTTGCACAGGAGGACATTATACCAGCATAATGTCTTTTGGTGTGTCAAAGGGGGGGGGGGGGGTTCGCAGTATTATTTATAAATGTCAATGAGAAGAAAAATTGGGACAGAGCTGGGGGGGGTTGACCTCTCCCCCGGATCCGCGCCTGCTACTGAAAAAAAATAGGTCCGTTTTTTGTCACTGAATGTTTTTTTTACAATTTCTAATTGTTGGTCACAAGACAATAATCCGGTCTCACTGGTTCCATCCCCATAGTCGGTGTCGGTAATGTACGGACCTGGAGCTAGTCTGCTTGCAAAGCCTAGTCTACTCGCAAAGCGGATATGTTTATGCTCAAAACGAAATACATTTTCATAGGGTTGCGGATTTCCCCCTCATAAAAAAAAGGGAAAACATGTGTTTGATTGGATTAAACATAGTAGTTGAAATGTAATAATAAAAAAACCTGATATCAAATTTCTTGAAAGTACAGGAAACACAACTTTAAAGTGTATGTGATGCTGCCCTAAGGAAGAGCTTTAGCAGTCAAGAAATCATAAATGAACATCGTAAATTGTGGTTAACATGTACCAATTGAATGGAAATAAACAAAAAGTATAATAACAAAATATGGTATTTTGAAAAATCAATTCCAATGTTACTTTCTATTCTTCGTTGCTGTTTTCAAAGCGAAAAAAGTTACATTGAATAATTTGGTGCGGTGTCATTGACAGAACATACAATCATATACATGCAACCGCTTTCAGAAACACAAATCATAAGTAGAGCAAACGGTCTATTATACTATTGTAATGATTGCTGAATATGTGGATTCAATTCCTGCAAGTAACGTCTTTCTTTCATTCCTCATTACATTATTGCATACAACAAACAGAGATGTATTAGCAGATGTATTTACCGCAAAAAAAATCTGCTCTTCCGATGTTCCTCAATGCTGCGCGCAACGTTGTCTTCTGCTGTTCAATACTGGTAGGCTGGGCACGTTTCCATGTCCACAGCATGTCAAGACCTTGCCTTATGGTATTCTGTGGGTAGTTTGTCTCGATAGTCTGAATCTGTATGCTGGTAATGCACAGCTCAAGTGCCAGTTGTACCCATTCAGGACCAAGTCTCTTGGCGACTATGGACAGAGTTTTGTCATTGATAGATGATTCTGCAAATCAGAATGATAGAAATAGGTCTGAGTAGGTTAAACATGCATATTTAGCAAACCGGGATGTGTTATCTGTGAAATTAGAAGTGACATCTTCGTGTCGTCATCACATGTCACAGAGTCCTTTCAATCAGCCGAAACAGCTGTTGGTTGTCCACAAACACTGTGTAGTTTATTTTGTTTCTTTAGCCTTCTAATCAGGCAGGCCAAAATCTATTCCGATAAGACGTCAAAATGGTTTGATACCGAGTCATTGTGCTGTGATACTTGTTGCAATTATTCTTATAGTCATTGAAAATAGCAAACAGTACATGAATCAGCATGACAAAAGCTCCATAGTTTGGCTGTGACTAGGCCCTTCCTCGTAGAGGGTTCGGGAACCAGACTTTACCATTTTATTTTAGACAGAAAGGGCACAGCCTTCCAAATTGAGCCTATGCCTGCATGACTTTACACAATTTTGATGGATGAATTATCAATGTGCTCTTTATTTGCCCTCGCTTAACAGTGTACTTTTGTCAGGAGAAATCTAGTCATAATTATCTCAAATGTCTGATATACAAAAAAATACATTTATGGAAAAAAGTTGTAAACCCATTTGTTTACATCTAGCGCAGCATGCGTATCTACAGTACCGGTGTCATATGAAATCTGACTCCTACGAAAATCGGACTCTTTTCCGTATTACTGGTCAATCACTCGCACGTGACAGGTCACTCTCCCATTGTGATCCTAAAAATAGCACGTTATCGGGCGCAATACTACCAATGAGTCCATAGTTCATGGAGTCGGATATTCACGCTACACCTGGTTATTTTGGGTTTCACTAACTGACATCCTCCACAGTGCGGCACTTTTAGAGCAAACCCCATACATTTTCGGTTTCACGAACTGACACAAACCTTAATTTCACCAATTAAAATGCTTTTTAATTAAATATTTGTGCGAGCACACAAGTATACGGATGGATTAAATTCGTGCAAAACCTTTTAAACCGTTTTTCTCCGTTCTGTATATGTTTGGGTGTCAGTACGTGAAAACGAAAACGTCCTATTTTGCGTCAGTGTTGATGTGCGCACGCACTACCGGGCGTCAGCTCGTGAAACCGAAATTGTTGATTACGTGGTTTTCACGAACTGACACCCACTTGCGCGTGTTAGTTCGTGGTGATGATGACGCAAGTAACCCAAGCAACTTTTGTGAAAACAGGCGTGTGATTGGAATGCTATACCAGCACTGAAACCGCTCGATTTTTGACGGACAAGATTTTATGCAAAAAAGTAGCACCAAAAAAAAAATTACAAAAAAGCAAATACAACTTATTGACTATTATAGATAGATAGATAGATAAATGGTTTATTTTCATTAGACTTGATGTGGCAATCAAAGATTGAATTGGATCAAGTCAACAGATAAAAATGCTAATACAAATACATTAAATTAAATAAATTAAATTAAATTTAAAATAAACAAGTACTTTTACATTGAAAGGTCCAAAAACTGTCTTAACCCGAAAGTATCTCTGACATGCCAATCTTCATTAATTAAAAATTCCATTTTACAGATAAAAACAAATGTCATGTGGTATCAGTTGTGATAAAAAATATACAGATATGTATGCAATAATTAAGAAATTTGAAAAAGATAACGATAAAGATAACGAGAACAATAACAATCAACCACAATCACGACTATATAATGACAAGAATAACGATTAAGACAACGATAAGGACGACAAGAACCATAATCACAATAATGATGACAAAAGTAACAACGAATACAACAAGAACAGTATTGACTACAATGGAAACAATAACCACAATTTCCACAGTGACAACGAAGATATAACGAAGACAACAACAACAACCAGTGCGTGAAATTAGACAAAAAAGTGGTCAGACAAAATGTCCGAGCACAATCAAAAGTGTTCTGCCATTGTCAAGTTTTGATCTGCCATTTTATTTAGCGTTCCAAATTTAGCGTATCCATAATACACACTATGTAGTTGCAATGACAAGCGCCGGGCATTCACGCGCTCGTTTCTGTAGTAAGCCACGTTGTGAGAATTTAGTAACAATCACGCACTTAAAGCATACCGCGCAACACAACGTACTTTGATCTTGCTAAATTCTTATTACATGTATGCGCGTCAATTAGACTCGTCACTATACAGACTCGATTCAAGTCTGCAGAACACATAACTTAAACTGGGTGAAATTGCAGTTCTGAATGTCCAAAGAGGCTCCATCGAATCATTATAGCAAGGAATAGAGGTTGAATCAGGTTCAATTTAACACTTTTGCCCAATAGAAATTAAATGGGAATTCCACAAACGGCCACTGCTCATTTCCATAAAATGACTTGAAAAGTACAAAAAGTTGTATTAACTGATTTGTAGAAGAAAAACGAAGACTGCTGATCGAAACACAATTTATCGACTTGATTTCACGTCTATTTTTTGGCAAACGGCACGTACGTACGAATGCCAATCTATCGCTGAGCACGCCGCGCTGTACTAGACTGTGTAATGATTGGGGTGTAAAGGCGTTGCATCTATTGCGTGAATATAAGACAACACGTACATGCAGTTAGCAGCCGCTCAGCGTACGGCAAGTATTACAGACCGGATCATCGTAAATAAACAACAAAATACTTTTGAGTGCAAGCGTTTATTTCATACTTCTGAAAAAGACAACTCCACAAAGAATACATAAATCGCTCGGACATTTTGTCCGAGCACATCTGCATTTGGTCGGACAAACCATGAAAGTGGTCGGAAAATGTCCAATGTCCAATGTCCGACTGTAATTTCACGCACTGAACAACGATTACAGCTATAACGACAACCACAATCACCCCGATTTCCCTGCGATTCATCAGGATTTCCCTAAAAAGAATTGGGGTCTAGCAAGGAATAAAAACTGGTGAACTTCAAATCTAGCAATCATAAAATTAAAAAAAACACTGGAATTAATTAGAATTAATTAAGTCAATGAGGTAAGGTACTGCACTGTTCTTGAATCTATTTGTTCTATATTGCAACTGAGGAATACTGGAATTACGTAGAAATCTGCCATTTGTGGGGCGAGTGGGGATGATATTATTCAACTTGGAATTTGCTTTCAGATCTGTGGCAAATTTAAGACACAACTGCAGTTCGTCTGCTACTCAAGGTCGGTATGCTAAGAGTATCTAGGGCATGTTGATAATGTAATCAGAACCTAATATAAATAAATGTGTGCTTGACCGGTTTTAAACACTATGCTTAAGACCAGTTGGAGTTTGGATGCTGATAATTACCCAAGCTGAAGGCCAGGGTAATTATCATTATCATTATCATTATCGCTCAATCAATAAAACGGTGATGGCACCAGATTTGATACTCATAGTGATCAACCGTTTAAAACCGGCCATGTGACGGGCTCTCGACCAATCGGAATGGCTAAACTGTCTTTGTGTATTCATGAATAAAGATTAATCATAAATTAGGGGAAGTTAGCTTTCTATTGGTATCTTGGATTCATTCCTCCGGCCATGCATTACTAAACGCAATTGTCTTGAAAATGGCATGTGAATACCCTCTTGGAACAGTTTGGGGTAAAACAATGTGAACACAACCATGTTTCTTTATGTTTTCACAAATCTAAATATAAATTGAACCTACTTGTGTATTATGTCTGGATATTCTCATTACCCCCCCCCCCAAAATTAAAAATTCCCAATAGGATTTTCACCTGCAACCAAAACAATGGAATTCAGTGATGCATGGCCAGAGGTATGCATCCAAGATATCATTGGAAAACGTACTGCCCTAAGTTTATATTTTAATATAATAATAAATTGTCATTTTGTCCATAGCTTGTTCATATTATCCCGTTGTTTGTGCCTTTTTTGGGACACCCTAGGCATATGTTCTTTTTTACATAACATTAATACATTACTCTACTGTTTAACGAGTTATCTTATACTAGGTCTATCTGTATGCCGTGAAAAAAGGGGTTTGAGAGCAAAAAACAGTCACCGTGCATTCCGTCAAAAGTACCCCTTTAAGTTTCTAGACAACATACTTTACTTCAAGTAATAAATCTCCAATAGTACAACACATGTTTACAGACGTTTTTGAATTTTAAGTCCGATCTAAATCCCAAAACGGTCTTTAGATTGATGAAATAGGCAGGGGAAAGTACAATGAAATGCAACCACCCATACCTCCAGGTAGCCTGCTAGGACCGGCTTCATCCTGAGTGTCCCTCTCCCTGACAGCAGCCTGTGGTTGTCCATCCATACTGTGTTGGTTCGTGGTGCAGAATTGTGAAAGACGATGCTTAGAGCATCAGCTGAGAAATAATAAATCAACAGTCACAACTATAGTTGGATGATCTAAGCATTCTTTGTGTGCCCTAAATGCAAAATCAATGTTTCCCACCGATGCAGTGTTCGTCTCAACTTTTGACCACGATTGCAGAAAAAAAATGCATATTAAATTAAGGATACTACGTTAGCGTAAAAGGGCCAAAAGAAATTAAGAAAAATTTAGTTCCTATCTCGCCGCGGCGATTTACTTTCTTGCCGCGGCGAGTTACTATTTCGTGGCGGCGAATTACTATTTCGACATTACTACCGACAGTTCGAAACCAGACCATACCATCTTGTTATGGACAAAATGGGCCCATCCTTCCCATTGGATAGATAGTTCGAAAAAAGACTGTATAACATTTCTGTACCATAAAGATCGCCCCCTTATGCAATGTGGTATCCAGCCCAGCTACCCCCCCCCCTGAAATTTCAACAATCAGGTAATTTTAAGATTTTGGTCATCCCATATTCCCTCATCCCCCACTCGCCGGCACGGATTTACGCCACTGAAACTCAGTGATTCATGGCCAAAGGAGTGGATCTAAGACATCAATAAAAGCTTACTGCTCTATACAAATCATCAATAATTATGGTCAATAAGTTCATAGTTTGTTCATTTTATCCCTTTGTTTGTGGGTTGCCCTTTTGGGACACACTGTGGATTCAATTGTATGAAAATGTTATTTCCAAAACACGATAAACGCCATTTTCTTAGCTTTTGGAATCCAACCCTCCCCTGGCTATCCGAAATCAGTTGCAACACGTTTAAACTGAGATAAATAAATCGAAAAGTGAAGTTTAGAAACAGCTGTTATACTGTTTTCATACATACCTCCAGATGCTTGTCCGTGGCCCGTTTTGCACATGTATATGGCCTGCTAAGATCTGCTTCATCCTGACTGTCCAAGCTGTGTTGTTTCGTCGTCCAGATTTGAGAAGGACTATGAATATAGCATCAGCTGAGAAATAATGAATCAACAGTCACAATAATAGTTGGATGATCCCAGCATTATTTGTCCTGCAGGCAAAGAGTTTCCCACCATTTGGACAAATGTGAGAACCTCACTGCACATGTTAAGTTTGAAGTCTCAATTCAAATATAGAAATGGAGCAGCGCGTGTCAAAACGGTAGACAGAATGCACATTGAGACTTGAGATTCTTTTGACACACTTTGCTTATGCATTGACTAGATTTGTCTTGGGCCAGTCTATTTTTCTGGCCTCGAATGATCTCACTCTATTCAGGCCTAGTAATTTGAGGTTCACTCTTTTAGGCAGCCCCCAAATGTATCTCAAACTCTGGACTTCCTCCGTATAGCAGTGAGCGCTAGCAATGTTCCCAGAGTTTGAACTATTTGAAAGCTACATATACTTACCCGATTTACAGAAAACGGAAAAATCAAATTCCTACCTCTGGACTTGTGGGTATATTGTGTGAAAATTCTGCAGTCATTTCAGCTAGATATGTTAACCCCCCCCCCCCCGAGTGAACATCGAGTGGGAAAACAGTCTACATTTCGAATTCGGGGAACGCAACTTTTCAGGAAATTGAGCACGCATTGTTGTGGTCCTTAATACAATACGGATGAAGTGCTGTAGGCCTATGCGAGACAAATTGACGGGGTTAGCTTTTAAACAAAATCAAATATTATACTTGTTAGGGCCTACTGTGAAGTGAATTTGGCATTAAGAAACGTTCTCGACAACTTCACAGCATCAATAAAATACATTTAAAGGCGTTATGGGACGAAGGATGCATGATAGAGCCGTGCCACTATTTCGTAGTATACATGGGATTTAATATATTCTCAGAGAAAAGAGATAAAAAAACCAAGTGTTCAATGGTTTCTCGTGAATTACTTTGGAAGATGCAGGTAGCTTCTTGACAAAATAGAGCCAATGAGAGTATAACCTGTACAGTTGATGCAAATGTGTCTCCGTTTTCTCGTGTAAGCCTAAATTCATTTAATATCAGGTGATATTGTGTCATACGTACATTCCTATTGCAAAAAAACCCTGAAATGATAACTTCTACCCCGTAGTTTAAAACTAACCTATGCTTCGGTGTACCGGCAAATCACTGACTGTGTATTATGAGAACAAGGTGGGCAAACGTACCTTGCCTTGGTTGAAATAGGCAAACAATCCTCCGTAAAGTACAAATTCATTCATAAGTTGGGTCTGGTATCAACATCGATTGTATCCTACTGAATAGCCTGCCATCAGTGTTCTGCGTCACAGACGGTGGCGCGATCAGCTATGATCACATGACCAAGCAGACTGGACAAAACCATTATTACTCAGGTGTATTTGATGTGAAGGTCATAAATTGTGTATCAATATCACGAATTCTCCAGCACTAATGCACTTTTGCTAAGACAAAAATATCAGATGATTATTTGAATTATGCATCTTTTTCAAAATATTACCTAAAACTACGTACTTTTTTTATACGTAGTTTTGTCTGGGATTGTTGAGCTGTGTTGTGCTTTGTATAGAAATGATTACAAAGAAAAGGGATGTTTGTATAGCACGCGCACGTGACGTTCCTGCAGTTGGCATTGCGAAGTTAATACATCACAGGTTCGGAGAGTGCGTGCAATCTAGAAGCTGACTGACGACGGCCGAGTGACCATGAATTACTTGACCCGAATTATTTAGTTCTATGTGGTTATCATTATTTTTTTTAAGTGGGAGTTTCTTTTTTTAAAGATTGGAAATGGGAATAGATCCTTAGAATACATAGTAGGGTTCCATAGTAAGTGGGCCCACGGCAATACAATAGACTCTGGAAAATACTGCTTGCGGTTGTAGTATAGTAATTTGGAAACGATGACAACACTTTGTTATAGTGCATTGTGGGAGATGGTCGACAAATTCGCAGCGCGGGACATTTGAAATTGTTAGTTTTTTTCCGGTCAGTAGTTTCTTATGCGTATGATTCGAGTATAAATTGGCCTTTTTCTTTCCTTTGTATCAATATTTTGTTTTCAGTAAGGCGGCAGAACGCTCATACCCGAATTTGTAACCACTTAGCTAAAGTTGTATTAATGACACTCATTCAAATGGGCCTTGTTTTGTCGATCGTAATTTGAAAAACTTACTCTCCATGGCAAACTTTTGGTGGCGCAATGCATTGTGAATCGCCCGAATTGTATGATTTTGGTCATCCCCCATTCTCCCCCCCCCCCCCCGTCCACTCGTCAGCACAGATTTACGCCACTGGCCGTCATTGCACTCGCGTGGTCACGATTCTAATCATGCCACCGGCTGATGTTAATGTGACATTGATTATAATGACATCATTCCCTAGACTTAGAGTAAGTACATGAAAAGACGGATTTTCCCAAGCTAGCTAAGGGAGCTGAATTAGAATCAGACAAACAAATTCCCCTCGTAAAAAAAATTGGGTCGTACTAAACGAGTCAGTAGTTTGATATAAATATAATGAGGTAGGGGAAACTTGCTAGAATTTCTCTCAATCATAGCGACATGTCAGTGCCGGCCGAAAGACGCGCGACGCGAAACAATAATTGATGAGACAGAATAAGGACGAGCTTGGTAAGGTCAATTGCTCGACTCTGAATAGTCAACTGCTCGGTACATAAGAATGGTTGTAGAAAAGAGTTACGTAACAGCATTCATGTGTACAGTGCGATGCTGATGCATCTTTCGTGCAGCTATGAAACACAAAGTAACTCTCCCACTGCGGAAATAAGGATTATGTTTTAAACGCAAAGAGAAAAGCACCTACTGAAACAGCCTAGTTGTTAAGCTGTCTGACAGCGGACTCAGGGTTAGGGGTTCGAACCCGCTTGGTGTCATTTTTTGGTTTGCAATGCCCGCGGTTCTGTCATTTAAGAGTATTAATTTCCCGTCGTCATTTACCAACAGCAGTTAGCTCGGTCGGTCGGTCGGTAAGCCGACTCACAAGTTGGGACTGTCTGCGAAGTCCAGGTTGGCATCTGCGTACAGGTACGGGGTTCTTTTGCTGACTCGGCAGCAAGGCTTAGGGTGCCACCTCGTTTCCTCCCTTTATGGTGCCTGACTTTCGAGTTACATGGATGGACAGGGAAGGAGGTGTGGTGGGCCGGGTACCGAGTCCCGGAAGAGTTCTATATTGGAAGTCGGTAAGGGGCTCATTAAGTTAGGGTCATAAGTCTGAAAACTTGGCCATCGCCACATAACTTTTTGTTTTATTTTCTTTCTTTTCTATCGAAGGACAATTGCAAGAATGATTAAATTGTTATATTGAGAGCTTGTACTGTAATCATTGAAAATTAATTTTTAAAATTGCTGGAAAATACAAAGTTCAATCCAGCTATTATGTTTTTATTTCATTGCCGCAAAACTGCTTGTACACGCTCAGTACCTTTGCGCATACCTTGTTCGGGCCTGTTCCCTGATCTCTGCAGACTGTTGGGGGGGGGGGGTCTTTAAATTCTATGGTGGATTTTTTTGATATGCACAGCTGTACGTAGCTGTCAACCCCCATATGAAGCGACTTCGCGTGGCAGCTTGTGCCGACATGACAGAACGTACAATCTTTTGACATGGGTTTCAGAACCGGATTTTAGCTTCGCGGAGTTTTGAACAGCGGTGTTTATTATTTACATTCTCCACTTTGTTCTTATTCCCTCTTCCTTTCCCCTTCCTTCTCCATTTTTCGAAACACTGGTGCCTAGGGCCTACGAAACACTTAATCCGGGCCTGTTCTGAGCACATCATGCAAACTTTCAAGCACTCGCCATCTATTATTTTGCACGTACAAGTTATAGATGCTTCAGTTAGCAGTATTTAAATTTAAATGCTATATAAATGAACGAAGGCAAAGATAGAAATGCTCAGATTTATCTTGCAAACAGCATTTTAAGTAGAGCTGCACTCACATTAACCGAACATAATATTTTTAACAAGTGAACAGACACTAAAATGGCTCATTCTGATTTCATTTTTGACCAAATTTGTATTCATTTCTTATGTGACATATGCGGCAGTAACCCCACTGCAGGCGATCAGAGAGAAAAAAAACCAATACACACTCAGATGTCTGCTTATAAATACATGTACTTCAAGTTCAACACTCACCTTTAGCCGATAACTCCCGGCTGCAAACATAAAATGATCCGAAGACCTGGGCCAGTCAAAACTGCGCAACATAACATGACATCATTGTCTAGATGGCATTGCACGCCTGTGGGAAGTTCCCTTGCTATAAATAGAGCGTGAGTCACGTCGTTGCACTTACGGAGGCCCAGAAGAACCATACTCAGAATCGTGGATGTTCCCGTGTTGCAACAGAGAGACGGTTGGCGCGAGGAATGCCCAACGTTTCGTATGATCGTCTTCTTGGCTTGCCCCTTTTCTCACGAAAACGTTCAAAAGCAATACCCCTTCAGTACGAAATGCATTTCATGATTGTAAACGTCAATGTGCAAAAGGCTCTTTGAATTTATCTGATCTTATACTAGAGAGTAGAACTCAATAGTCAACGCTAATGCGTTAACACTTTTAAACACAGTTGTGTTTTTGTTGTGTTGTAATTTTTTTTTGGGGGTACTTTTTTTTCTACGATTTCACCTAACCATTTCTGCTATTTGGGTGGTAAGTGAAATCAGTGGCGTAAATCCGGGGAGGGGGGGGGGGGTGTATGGCCCCACACTTTTTGACCAAGGTATTTTACACTGGGTTGCCCTTTTTCTTGTTAATTTTTTTGGACAGAATGATTTCTAACTGTAATCACCCCTAGAACAACTCAGGTTGGAATTTATCTTATTTTTCCTCAAGAAAAAAATGATGAGAAATCATATGGAGATGGGTAAAAACGAATTTTACTTACAACCTTTCACATCCGGCATTTTCGTACCTAGGTCTTCTTATTTGTTCAAGTTTGTTTACTTGCGCGAGAAAGAATTTGTATAACAATGTAAAGATTGACCTACCTACAGCCAATGGGTTCTGAATTTGGTCGGGATGGCTTGAAGAAATGCAGTCCTTATCAGAGGTCATATTAGATTTTTGTTCGCAAATGTTAATGAGTCCTTCAAGTTTATACAAAAAATATATATTTATCCTGAAAAATATTTTAGTCTCCTATTTAAGTTCCAGTTTTCACCCAATGACCGCCACAAAATTAGTTCACAATTTTTCATCTTTGTACGAGAACACCGAGTTCCACTAGTCCACATGAAGGACCTATATTAGATTTTCGGAAGTGAGGGTTCCATTTTTGGCACGATGGTTTTCTTTCACGTCAGGCGATTGATCAAGAGCAGAACCTATAATGTTTGAATAAAATTGCATCCCGACACAAATAACATCCAGAAAGTCACACAGACGGCTGTTTCATTATGCAGCTGGATATGGCGCTGGGCAGTGTGACAAACCTAAGAAGGGTCCATGATTTTTTTTTTCTCTGGAACAAAATTATCTTGTGCAACTTTCTACTCCTCTTAAAATGTATGAAAACTATTTGACATCCCTTGTGGTTTATGTTGTTTAAAAGTGATTTTCTTTAAAACAATTAAAAGCTTCCATGCTTTTCTGGACAACTGAGGGCGCTGCTGCTGTGATGTAATTTAAGGACGACATTGTGTTCAAACTGTGAACCCAACAGTTGCTGATTGAAAACATCGGTGAACAAAGTTTGCCCATTTGCTTACTGCCGTGTACTGACACAACTACGAATCACCACAGAGGTTTAAGACAGCAAAATATTCAACATTCTGGCAACTTTCGGTACTGAAACAACTGTGGTTTCTGCCTGAAATGACATCACACTTTTGCTCACGAAACGAATATTCGCATTAGCATAAAAACAAAAAGGCACCAAAATACCCTTGAAAATGGCAAAACACAAATTAAAAAAGTGTTACGCATAAATCCTTAATGGCTGCGCGCCTGGCAATCAACAACATTCAATAATCATTACATGTTCATAACAACAGAAAGGTATTTTGCTATTATGAGGTTATATTCTTCAAACTTTCTTAACTACATTATTTTCAGTAATTGTATATTGGGTTCAAGCTTACAAAACATTGTGGTACCATTTTCATCGAGACAAATAGCCAGCATTAGAGTGTTCATTTGAGTGCAGCTTGCTCGCTTGCTCCCCTGCTTGCCTGCCTGCTTGTTTGCTTGCTTGCTTGCTTGCTTGCTTGCTTGCCTGCTTGCTTGCTTGCTTGCTTGTTTGCCTGCCTGCTTGCTTGCTCGCTTGCTCCCCTGTTTGCTTGCTTGCTTGCTTGCTTGCTTGTTTGCTTGCTTGCTTGCTTGCGTGCGTGCTTGCTTGCTTGTGGGTAGATACGACTCCTCGGAACCGATGCTGTCTCGTTGCAACGCTTGATTTGGTAGCTGATCGGAACTCTTGGACTGCTTGTCTTGGGAGAGGCGATGGCACTGACGTTGTGCAAAGATGATCTCTTGGCTGTGGGCGTGCCAAGATCTCAAGAACTTCAGCTATGGATATGTAAGCTGAGTTTCGAGTTCGATAGTTGATCATGTCTCCATGCCTCGGTCCATCGGCAGAAACCGTCTTGCAATCTTTGCCTGCAGAAATTGAAGAATCTGCTGTCTTGAGTCAGTCCTTCCTGCCAAGGGTCTCAAATCGGTCCTTAGACTCAGTTCGTAGCTCACTTATAGAGCGGCGTAATTTGTGTTATAATTGTATAAAGCTTATGTAAAAGTATGTATAATTGTTACATACGATCTAAAACAAAGACTTTTAAATAAAATTGCTGTGTGCATAGGTTACATAAAAAAAATTAAAACAAAGTTACAATAATACTGCAGCCTTGGAGCAGGTTGCATAAACGCTAAAACCGCAGTATAAGCAAGTTAATTTTAACAAGTGCCTCAGTCGGATGACACTATAACTTGAATACCAATCCATTAATCTAAAACCTTACCATGCATGAAAAGTATGTATTTTGATACAACTTTGCAATCTATCTCAACAACTTCCCTATTCACAGCAAGCAATGAGCTATGAGGGGAATACGTGTGCTCGTTAAACAGTTGTTATCTGCAAAACTTGGTTCTCCATCAAAGATTTGTTTCTTATTCAAACACAATGAGTTCACGCCAACAACTCGGGTAGAAACAAAGACATTAAACTGTAAAAAGAAAACTGCTACGAGAAAAGTGAACCGAAAAGTGAACTGCGAAAACTCATGCGCTACTCTTGTCGTTGATCATGTAGGTCACGCGAGATTTGGTGCAATCTCGTATATTCCCGGCGAGCTTCCTGGGATCCCAGTTTGATGTGTAGATGCTCGGACTCAGCCCCCACTGGTTATGCGAGTAAACGCCCAGGCTGGAGTAAACTCGAGGCTTGAATGTGATTCGCTCTCTAAAGCCCAACTTGCGCAGTTTAGCTTCTACTTTCATCACGTCATCTTTGTCGGTGAAATCTTTAGTGTACACGCTAACCACATGGTCCTCCCTCCCGTATAGAGCTTTCGCTTCCTTGGTGTCTTCGCACGGTGTCACCTTAGCGTGTGTTCCAAGCTCGTCTCTGACTGTAGCCTTGGCGATTTTCTCCCACGCATTGTCGATCTCCTCTCCGGTGAGCAAAAAGAGAAGCCAAATGCCACCTAAGCACCTTGAACACAAGAATAAGATTGTTCATGTTTATTAAAAATAAGAGTCCGCTTCGGTGATGTTAATCGAAAACAAGACATCTTAAGCTGTGGCTTCTTTCAATGCAAACAGCTCCAAAACACACAATTGATTTTTATTTGCACATGTAACATGCCGTACAAATCATCAAGGTCCAAGTTAATGCATAGTCATTTTTCCCCGCCTAATTGCACCTTGCCCCAATTTGAGGTGACATTAAAGTTTAAGATGAATCAAGTTGCGCATGAGAGGACTAAAAAGCAACCATACTCAGTCATGATGCATGATAATATGAACACAGGGCCCTCTCCCAGCAACTCCGTTTTTACCTATGACGGATAGCCAGTTGTTTGATAGCATCAAAGTCGATCATTTTCCCTGAATCCTGGAGCTTCTTCCAGTCGGTTTCAAGTTCTTCCAGATTTCCTAATCCCTCCTCTTTGTAGGAGGCCGAAATTACTCGAATCCAACCAATGCCATCAGATCTAAATTCAGAAACAAATTACACTACATTTATAGAAAAAAAATATTCAATATATAAGACCTGGCATATTTCCCTTTTAAAGATAATTAGGTCTGGAAATGCGCCGTTTTGGGGCTCGACAACGCGTTTCCAAAATAATGACAAGAATTGGAACCACCATTTTAAATGAAAATATAAAAGAATACACAACTCTCTACGTAGCTTCGCCATTTAGAAGTGTTTTAAAAAGCAATGTCTGGAACCGTGAGTGCCTAAAGCAAAACAGGTATATAATGTTTGTCAACTATTGAAATATGAACGTTCTTGCCCATGTTGTGGGCGTCACGTGGTCAAAATGTGTAATGTTTAACAGATAAATGTTAGGTGTTTAATGAGGTTAACAGTCACTCTAGATCTTTCAGCGATAATAGTCGGTTCATCAACATTATCATTTGTGACCGGCTCCACAAAAAAGGGTATTATGTCGCAAACAAAGTAAAATTGAGTAATATACATGGTTGGAAAGCCCACAATCTAAGCTTCATTTGGTAAATAACTGAGCTCCATAGCCCCTCTCGTTTTAGAGATATGACGTATTTGCATAGTATTTACTTCCTTGGAGTTCAAATTACACAACTCAGAAGACTGGCTTTGAAACAGCTGACTTTGTTGTAGAACAAAAGAACGATGCACACAAAATGGTTGTTTTTCCCACTTTTTTATTTTTTACCAAAAACAACATTTCTGTGAATGAAACCTGAAACCGTAGGTATCAGAGATGTCATTCATAACAAAAATGAACATCACAGTTTGACACAATTTTCACCTGCTCAATGTTGAGCAGGCCATTACACAATAATGCTCAGAGCGACTTAATCCCCAGAAATCTGAAAGTGACACAAATATAGAGCTCTTATTCCATTTAATCCACTTACCGTTTTACTGTCGAAGGTGCACTCGTTTCGAAAAACTTCTCCAGCATTTCGTCGTGTTCACCCTCGGAAAAGTTGGCCGGATCGAACAGAAACCCGTCTTCTGTGAAAGCCTTTTTCGAGTCCGCATACAGGCGTTCTGCTTTGGAGGTGCGAAAACGCCCGGTTTGATTGTGAGGTCCGCTCCCGAAGGCGGCCTAGTGTAAGCAAAAGAAAAAGAAAATCACGACTATTACCACTTTTCTTGGCCTATGACATTCGACCAAAAATCATCGAGAAAAATGGAGAAAAGAGACTTGCTTGCACATTTTTCAATGTAATGTGGGTATCTGGGAATTTCCAAGTAACCTTTGAACTTCATTTGCATAAGACATTTTGACTCACACGTGCTGACTTACAAAGCATTTTCTCGACGACATTATAACACCTCACCCACAGATTCTGTGTCTCGATTGGCCAAGAGCGAGTCACATGTTACTTTCTAATTTTGCTATCTTTCTGTGCACGGCCAAAAGTACTATGCGCATAGCAACCAAAGTACTATGCGCATAGCAACCAAAGTACTATTTCCACGGCGCGGTATTTGTGTGCAAATGCATGCTGGTGTGCGCGTTGCACGTTGTGCGTAGCGCGTATTATTCCAAAGAGAGCGCGCCGCAGACTTGTGTTCAAACATTTCGTGAAGGGGTAGTTTTTAAGAGTGAAATACATTTTCCACCAATTTTGTATTGAAATTGAAGTTTATTTCAACTGTGTTCAGATTTAAATAATTAAAAATATTAAAATCAAGCAGAATCTGTGGGTGAAGTGTTATAAAACAAATATTGAATGCTTTATCTCGTGGTGAAGGGAAGCCTCCCTCGGTGATCCATGGACCATTCTATTTTCCCTCGGCTTCGCCTCGGGAAAATAGAATGGTCCATGGATCACCTCGGGAGGCTAGTTTTACTACACCACTCGAAGCATTCAATATTTGTATACTATCATCTTTGGAACAATACGCGCAACTCTGAACGCGCACACCAGCATGTATTTGCACACAAATACAGCGTCATGATCCCAACTGTTGAGTAGTATTTCCCATTCCCCATGGGCGGATAGTACTTTTTGAGCCGCGGCGTGAATGAGAGCAATAACGAATGTCACGTGATGTGAGTTCCACCAATCAAATGAAAAGGATCTGTAGGTACGGTTAGGCCTATATAATTGTATACACTAGTGCAGTGCCCGTCTAAAATGTGCATGTTCGGGAAACGCAAATTGCTTTGCCGCTGGTATAGGTTGCATACTAGCAGAGTCTTTGAGAACTGCTCGTGCAAACAACGCACACTTACGTCAAAGTTTGTGCCAAGTTTGAAGTTCGACCATCTACAATGGTCGCTTAGTCGACTGCAAACATAACGTGCCCGTGTACATACGAAAACATGGTATGCGCTTTTCACCCATACTGGACAATGGTATCGCCCTATAATGCACGTGCGCGTGCCCGTCCTTTTTGCATTGTTTGCGTCATATTGAGCACGCGCGCTTAAAGCTATAGTCCATCATTTGCAGCCATCCGAAAAGTAACTGGCGTAATTATTGTTGAAAAACATACTTGGTTGAAAGATAGTAAGGGGACTAAACTCCCTGTGAAATTATTCTTTCTGGCAAGCTGTCATTTTGAAGTAATCAACGAAAGAAGGCATTTCCAACGGTGATTCTTAAGAAGCACCGTAGGAAAATTTAAATTAGTAGTTCGTTTTGTTATTCAGCGCAGCGCGCACAAGCATTGGAACGACGCACACGCGCGCGCGGTTGTTATAATTCGTCGGATCAGTGCGCGACGTCGCGTATAGCTGCAATTCAAAACAATTCAAAACATGATTCAGTAACTTTTGATTTGAAATTGAGATCTTAAAAGGCTGTTTTTCTCGGAATGTACAGCTGAAGCTTAGCTGAAACTTCATCAGGTTAGTTGCTCAGTATCCTTCATTAGATTTTGAACTCTTTTGTTGCTTCAAACGAACAAAATGCACAAATTACAAATGATGGACTGTAGCTTTAGGCTTAAACATGACGTAAACAACTGAAAAGAACGGCAGTGCGTGGTGTTATGTTCTAAGCTGCCACGTTTGCCTCCGAAAATACTGCTTTTTTTGCAGCTTTTTCGAGAACCGCTCATCCAAACCACTTCAAACTTGGCACTGCACATTCTGTGGCCCCGAGCAATACACCAGCCGATTTTCAACTTCATACGGTGTCCGGTTCTGGAGATAATCGACGGACAGACAGACAGACTGAGTTTCCGGGAATTATAGTAAGGAATTGCACTCGCATAAGTCTTGCGCGTT
Source organism: Patiria pectinifera (assembly GCA_029964075.1). Taxonomy (NCBI): domain Eukaryota; kingdom Metazoa; phylum Echinodermata; class Asteroidea; order Valvatida; family Asterinidae; genus Patiria; species Patiria pectinifera. Next base: position 18,544,848 of record CM057142.1, on the reverse strand, counting down.
TTCAGAGACAGTTCCCACGCTTGACTCTTGCAGTTTGGAAGCAAGGCCTGTTTGCTGTGATGGCTCCTAGTTGAATGACGTAGTTATCTGACGTTTTTGAAAGTTTTGGACCAACTTTAAGACGTCAGGGTAAGACTAAACTAGAAGTTAATTCATATGTTTGTTATAAACTCGTACTAAAAGTCTATCTTTCTGCTGTATAAATTTGAGACATTCAAGTATGACATGTACATGCTGCAGAGAACTCAAAATCGTATTGTTCTGTAACTTTGTAGGTTTTTGGTGGTTTATGTTCACTTGTGATTGTAAGCTTCCCCTCATACGGATATGACAGGGATATTTTGGTCTGACAAATCTTTGATGACAGTTTTTACAAACTTGTGTCTAGACCAGGACAATTCCACTTGTTTTTAAATAGATTTTTAATTATTGCCCGAAGATATAAAATAAAAAATAAATATCACCGTTATAAATCATCAACTAATTGAGAGCAAATCAAGGAGAAGTGTCCCGTGCAATGATCGCCGTGTTCAGTGAGCCTCCCATCTTCCTTATCTGGTGGACGGATCTCCCCTCTCTGACTAATAATACAGCCGATCACTACAGTGAGAAAACCTGTCATGCATATTGAAAATTACAGTCATGGAAATACACTTTACAATGTATATTGTTATTGTGGCATTGTTACAACCAATCAGATACACGAACATGTATGAAAAACTTATTACCATTTAAAGGTCTACACGATGCTAGCATGAAAAGGCCGTCTATTCGCTCGTGCCTGCATGACGCACTTTGATAGGGCAGTGTTGACGGGCGAAACTGTCTACATTTTAGATTTAAATGAATTTCTACAACTTACAATTTCAAGTTTGCGAGGTTTCCAGTGAGGGCCTCAATCGGATCCTCCTCCGCCGCGATACTGGCTCCCGTGAATCCTTCCGTTGTCTTGTCCATCGTGTTTGCTGGTATGACCTCAAAAGATAACGCGCCCTCTAAAGGTGAAAGTGTGTGAAAATCACTGTCAGGTATGAACCGGCGTTTCATAATAGTTTAAATAACCCCAAGAAGCTATAAATTAAGAAGATGTATAAGAAGACAGTACGCAACTCCACCTAACTGTGTATGATCAACGTAAACAGTTTGAAGTACCCGTTTATGGCAACAAAATGTATCTACATGCAGTTTCATCATTCATGCTGTTCTGAGAATTTGTTATGGACAAACAAATTTGGGCGTTTGTGTAGTTAATTACGGTTCCTGTTCCTATATCAGATCAAAAATCCACATAAGGTTATTGGACTTACCAAAATAGTACCGCCGTGAATGCACAAATCGCATTGATTCACATCAGTTCAACTGTAAAATGCGCAAGACAATCGCATTTTCTACTGATAAGGTCACGAGCATTAAAGCTAAAGTCCATCATTTGCAGCTATCCAAAAAGTAACTGGCGTAATTATTGTTGAAAAACATACTTGGTTGAAAGATATTAAGGGGACTAAACTCTCTGTGAAAATTAATCTTTCTGGCCAGGTCTCATTTTGAAGAAACGAAAGAAGGTCTTTTCAAGTAGTTGTTTTTTTTGTAATTCGGCGAAGCGCGCGCGCAAGCCTTGGCACGACGCACGCTATAATTCGACGCAGTTGCTATAATGTATTCGTCGGATCGATGCGCGACATCGCGTAGCTGCAATCGGCTCAGTGAGAACGTGTCTCGGACGCTGAATTCAGGCCCAATTCAAAACATAATTCAGCAAGTTTTGATTTGAAATCAAGATCCAAGAATGCTTTTTTTTCTCGAAATATGAAGCTGAGCTGAAACTTCATCAGGTTAGTTTATCTGCACCCTTCTTTATATTTTTAGCACGTTGGTTGCTTCAAATGAAGAAAATGCACGAATTACAAATGATGGACTGTACCTTAGGTAGAGTAGGCCTACGTCATTTGCAGCTATCCAAAAAGTAACTGACAAATTTATTGTTGAAAATCTTACTTTGTTTAAAGAAAGTAATGTCACTAAATTCCCTTCGTTTCCAAAGATAAGTCTAAAAATGCATTTTTGGGGGAAATTTCCGTTAGTAATTCGTTCTTAATTCGACGACTGGTGTGCGCAAGCGTTGACATGATGACGCACACGCGCGCGCGGTTGCTTTTTGTATTCCGGTTCAGAGCACTGATCTCTATATAAAGATGATAGCGGCAGCCTCGACTCCAGGGGCGCGTGCTCGCTCCTTACACTAACCCCTGGCTGTGATGATGACGTAAATGACGCTGAATGGCTATTCACAGCGTACTGCGCGGGCATTTCGAAGATTGCACGCCGGGCGCGCCCAAAATGCGCTCGCGCTCGCGTGCTTAGCTTTGCACGTAACGTCACGTACGAAAAAAAAATTATGATTCAAAAGTCGCGATGCCTGTACGATATGGATTATGTCAGCCGCGTTTTTCGCTAAAAAAACCCTGTATCTGTGGTTGTAAAGGCACGAAAGGGGTACGTACATTTAATACAAATCTTTGCTAATTAACACAACGTCCAAACGTTGTGTTTGAAAGGATTGATTCTTCAAAATCACAACTTTTAACATTTTAAGATGGCGTCGGCACGTAAAACGGATAAACTGCTGCCCTAATTATAATGTGCCATATTTTGGCACATTTAAAGTACACAATTCCAGCAGGGGTTACGATCGCGCAAGGCATGATGGGAAACAACATGGCGCTGCAAGATCGTACCCACGGGGCACGAGGTTTGGATAGCGGATATCCATATGGAGATCAATGCGGATATCCATACACCAGTCACACAATAGTTGACCAATTCGCCCCCGGTCTCACGAAGATGGCTGCGTACATTACAGACGTTCTAGCGTATATAGCGCGCGCGCTGTATGAAGAGTTGACGCGCATTTTGGTAACGTTCACGTATTATGATGTTCTAGAAAGGACACATTTCCGCAGTGATTATTATTTCCAAAACGCCAAAAAGGAACTGTGGCATTAAAAAAAAAGTTAACCACGACATTGTAAATCGTGGTCAGTGGTGGTGGTCAAAATATAAATCAATGTTACAAAAGTATTCATGATGCCTATAAAGACGGCAACTTACCCTTTGTAGATCACCAGCCGCGGTCTCACCGGTCTTACCAGTTTGGCGTCAAATTCATTCATTCTGCGGCTCTCTATCCGCTATCCAGTCTTTAGATAGAGATCAGTGGTTCAGAGCGTGACATCGCGTACGTAGCTGCAACCGGCTGAATCAGAACACTGATTTCGGGCACAATTCAAAACATGACTCGGCAACTTTTGAATCGAAATCGAGATATTAGAAGACTGTTTTCTCGGAATATACGCCATTCACTGAGCTAATTCCTTCATCAGGTCAGTCGTCCAGCATCCTTTTTTTTCTTGATTTTGAGCCCTTGTTGCTTTAAACGAAAAACAAATGCTCAAATTACAAACCATGTACTTTACCTTTAAGAGGAGTCTGCTTTAGAGGGCAGATGGAATGATAAAAACGCTATTGACTCTAAATAAATCGACCAAAACTAAAGAGAGGCCGTAATACACAACCGCTAACATTTCTGCCCTATCGTTCACACGAGATAGTGTGTTCAACCATGGACTTTGGTTTCTAAGTACGACGGTCGCAAGTCCACGCTGCAACGCTGGTGAAGGCTCCATGAATGTGTCGGGCAATATTGCAAACAAAATGTTCACAGGTTTATTAAAGACTCCGACTGAAACTGCAGCAGACCAGCGTCAATACTACGGAATCCTATTCGGGTCAGCAGCAGCTTGCACGGGGAACACATTACGGTAACAATTCGCATAACATTATGTAAAATCGCGGTCATAGCTAGGGATTTTTTCAGTATTATTTTAGAAACAGGACAAAGAAAACAAAAATAGATTGGAGAGGACCTTTAAAAAAAATCTGTTTACTGTATGATACCCATGCACTCCCTGCCCATTGTAGCAATTCTTCAATATCTTTGTTGACAGCTTCAAACTAATTCACACACATCCCCATTTTCGTTTTGCTGAAAGAACACTGAACTTTTTTTGTGATCCGTGGACAGAACCTTTAAAAGGTGGTTGTGTTCAAAATTCCGTAACTTGAAAAGTATGCAAGTGATTTGAATGATTCGTGTACTAAAAGAGAGCATTATGAATGGGGCTTTCATATCCTAGAGTTTGAAAGTGCTACATGTAGAACTACACTAAAAAAAATGGTCGCAACGTTTGGGTTTCATTTTTTTTTTAATTCACCCTGCATGCGTATGTAATATATGTTTCCATAAAGCAAGTACATAATACAGTGGAACGCCACTATAACGAACATCGCAGGATCCACAGAAATCGTTCGTAAATATACCGATCGTTCGGTATAGCGATTTTGAGTCGCTGTTGATTAAAATGGAGTCTGTCCGTTTAAATAGCGCCCTCTTGTGCCATACACGAAGTCCGCCCTTTTTTACCTGGATTTGTAAAGTGTTTATTCATTTCCCCCTTTTTTCCGTTTCGATGTACAAAACTGTTTCTCAAACTGTACTTCTAAAGTATATTTTAGGTAATATTTTTATTAAGAAATTGCTATGAAGTTTATATAAAAAGTTATTTATTGATAAGGCTTAAATTTTTGAGGATTGTGGTTGTAAAATTGTATTAAGTGAAATTATGAACTTAATAAAATCGACACAATAAACAAAAACAACTCGGAGAAGAGAAGAGAGGAGTCGGGAAAAGGGAGCAGAATGGCTGGGATAACAGTATGTTTTCTATTTTTTTTCTTTAACTTTTTTCCTTTAGTTTTCAAAATCGGAGCTTTGAAAAAAAGACAACCTACTATACGGTGGTTTTGACCATAGGATTTCAGTCCTATTTCATTTAAATTGACGTAATCACGTAACTAATGTGTGGTTGACAATCAATAATTTGAAGCTATGGTGGTAGGAAACATTGTTTATATTTAATTTGTCCATTGCAATTCACCGTGCACTCACACAACAACGATTCACAAACACAAAAACTTACGACAGCAAAAGATCAAAAATTCTTGCAATTTTTGGTGCTGAAATAACTGCAACACTGAGGTTTCTGCCCCAAATGACATCACACTTTTGCTCACGAATATGGAAATTCGTATTAGCATAATAACCAAACAGGCACCAATATACCCTTGAAAATGACAAAACAAATTTGGGAAAATAAGGTTAAATGGGACACAAGTGTGTCAGCCCTGACTCTGCTTCCGTTTTATCAGCTTATTTGCTCACAATGAAGCGAAGAAGAGCATGCAGAGCAGCTTAGAGGAGATTTAGGGGAAAGCTTTACATATTTTTGACATGCTTTGGGGTATAAGATTAATCGTGTAGCTACCCAAGAAGTCTTGCGGTTCATGCGTTTTGTACAGTGTCGGAAAGAATTCCCAGAAACAAGTTGCTGGGACTTTTAAAACGTCATAATATTGTTTGATAATGTAAACAATTGTGATGTTATCGTGTACAGTGAAGTATATGATCGTATCGAATCTATAATGTCATTATATCCTAAACATTATAACGGATCTCGATCGATCCTAGTCATTATTCATGTAAGCTTAGCTCCAGAAGTGCCTTCGGATGACACTTTAACTTAGATACCAATCCAATAATATAAAACCTTGTCATACATGGAAAGTATTTTGATATAACTTTGCAATCTATTTAACAACTTCCCAGTCCATATCACAGTATTTCTTGTGTTTTCCTTAGAAAAAAAAACACACCAAAAAGTATTGTTCGACAAAACAATCTTATTCAACCAGTAACTGTTTGATTATGGGAAGACGACTAAACTGCTTAGTGGTAAATGATCATCATAGATGAACACAGCTTAGGACTCTGTCCCAAAAAGTATATATATAGGGACAGGGTACGTTTCAAAACGCATTTTGATTTACTGCATGGTGTAACGAGTTAACCTATATGCCCGATGTTTTCTCCGTTTGGAGAGCCAAGTGCAATAGGTTTGTTCATGTTTCGACCATTCCCTAGATTGTACTCCGAAATGAGCTAATTGGTTGCAGACCAGTAAACATAGGCCCAACATTGCCTACGCCGGCCAAATCACGACTTGCATGTCCTCAAATTCTCTGATATTGGAGCATTTTATTGGACGTGACTTTGAGCGTTTGTAAAAAGGAATGGTGGAATCCGTGCACAGGACTGTGAGCTTGTATTTTATTTTGAAATTTGGATGAAATTTATTACTTAAAGTGCTCTATTTTGCAATGGAGAAAAGGCATCATTTTTCAAAAATGGCGATGACCTTCAAGATTACTTTAACGGGTGATCATCTGGATGGAAATTTCTCCAAACAAATACATTTTCGGTTCAATTTTTCTGTTTAAGTCATTTGAATTGAACATAAGATTTGAACAGAAAATGAAATATGATGAAATAAAGCTATAATTTGAGGTGCGTCTTGCACATCTTGAAGAGTTGTTAGCATTTTCCTGAATTTCAGAAGTGGAGGTATTTTTTCATTGGGGTCTATATGGCGGTTTGTTTACTGGCCTGCAAACTAGAGGCACGCACATCGCTGATTTGCATGCGCTTTCTTCACTCGCTAGCATTATGTAGAATCCATGCATACCAGGTAAAGTAAGTCTGTCATAAAAATCGCAGCTATGTTCCCTATTCACTGCAAGCGATGAGCTGTGAGGGGGATACGTGTGCTCGTTAAACAGTTGTTATCTGCAAAACTTGTTTCTCCATCAAGGATTTGTTTCTTATTCAAACACAATGAGGTCATGCCAATAACTCGGGTAGAAACAAGAACATTTAACTGTACATGTAATAGAAAACTGCAACGAGAAAAGCTAATTTGCTACTGGTCGTTGATCATGTAGGTCACGGGAGATTTGGTGCAATCTTGTATACTCCCAGCGAGTCTTCTGCGATCCCATTTTGATGTGTAGATGCTCGGCCTCAGCCCCCACTGGTTATGCGAGTAAATGCCCAGTTTGGAGTAAACATTAGGTTTGAATACCATTCGCTCTCTGCAGCCCAATTTGCGCAGTTTAGCCTCCACTTTCATCACGTCTTCTTTGTCGGTGAAATCTTTAATGTAAACGATGATGACGTGCTGCCCTTGCGAAGTTGCGTAGACAGCTTTCCCTTCTTCTGTGTCTCTGCACGGCGTCACCATGGCGTGTGTGCCCAGCTCGTCTCGGACCGTAGCCCTGGCGATTTTCTCCCATACACTGTCGATCTCATCTCCGGTGTCAGGAAAGAGATTCCAATTTCCACTAAAGCACCTGCGAAATAATTTCCAATACATAATTTGCATAATAGGAATTTAAAGTTCATCTAGAAACTGTCAACAAGCAACAGTTCAGCATATATTGCCGACCTGTCTTCCTTCATATAATATGCATCATCTTAATTAGAAACTTTGGTTAAAAGTTCACAACAAAATGGAAACCTTTAACTAAATGACATTTGCAACATCCAATTTTAACCAACATTTGTCACCAAAAGCTGTAAGCCTATTGAGACTATCTTCAAAAAGGGGTTTTGTTCCAGATCGTGACATTTAGATTTCTTGGGAACAAAAATAATTCCGTTTTTCGTCATGTACAATGAAAGCTCCATGTATGTCTGACGTTTAATGGAATAGCCAACATTTTCAATGACTAATATCCAAAGGACCAATATATTTGGCTGATTGACAATTTCTGTTTTACTGACTTGTATGACGTTGCAAGTTTTAAGACTGCATCGAAGTTGATGTCTTTCTCAGATTTCTTGAGTTGTTCCCAGTCTGCCTGCAGCCCCTTGATATTCATTTCCTTTGTAGCTTCAATGCTCGGGGATAGGACTCTGATCCAGCCAATACCTTCAGACCTGGAAAAAAAATTCCCTTCATAATCATCTCATCAATTGTGTCTCCCTATGACTGGTGTTTCCCTATTATAGAAGAAAGTACGATAACGTGTCTCCCTAAAGGTACATTTGTAATATAATACACAGCACAACTGTCGATCAGGCTCTTTTGTCAGCGTATATAGTTTTCCGGTTTCTACAGAGATGACTTCCTTTTGGGTTGCTAACCAGGTAGGACCTTAATTTATGTAAAAGCAAAGTAAAGTTGTTAATTACTAAAAGTTTAAAGGGACACCTAATTTTTGTAAAGTAAATGGGCAACGATCCTATCAGGAGAACCTTTACGGTTGTATGAAAATGTTAATAACTTTAATGGCCCAAAACTCCATGTTTAAATTCCGAACTATCCTTAAGTGCATTCTTTAATACTGATTCACTGTAGGAATGTCTAAACGTCTTTTTCTCTGTTTGCAGGTTTCCTTGTTCTTCTTTGGGTCGCCGCCTTCAGTGACGATCCACCTTGTGGCATTTGTCGAATTTCAATAACGAATAAAAACAACCACTGCCATTAAAACTACAATATCTGATTGCCTTACCGGTTCACCTTCGATGGAGCACAGGTCTCCAAAAACGATTCCAGAAGTTTGGAGCGATCCTCTACGGGATACTCCCGAGGATCGAATAGTAGGCTGTCGTCCCTGTAGGCCCTCCTGGCGTCTTTTCGAAGGCGGTCTGAGCGCTCGGGGTCACAGTGCCCTCTTGAGTCGAGGTAAGGCCGACTAGAGGCGCCTTCCGAAGTCGGTCTAAAACATTAAGAACGAAGTTATTCAATGGATTATATCACACTCAGTGGCATGACAAGGATCAAACCTCTTGGAGTACCTGAGGGTGCATCGATTTATCCAGGTGTAACTAATGACAAAATTTATGAAACGTATCATATCAACAGTGCAGTACATGGGGAACAATCGAGGAGGGGGCAGTTGTCCCCCTTGTTCCCCCGTAATTACGCCATTGATTGCACCCACTGAGTTCAATATCATCATTTGCCTATATACAACTTGGTTTTGTAATCGTTTATTTTTACATGCTCGTGTTTCAAGTGGTGAGGTGCGATAGACTACAGACATCGGACCAACTTGCGCATACAATGTTGACTATCATTGGGGACTGGAAGCTTCGGAAATTAGCAATGGGTGGTGGGGTGAAAAAAAAGTTAAGGGGTCGGGTTGGCGAAATGGATGCCATCTGAATCCAGGGGTGCTGCTTAATGTAGTGTGTGGGTGTGAGTATGTAAATATCGGCAATCATGGACCTAGAACAAAAAGGTTAGGGCACAAACAATACGTCCACGATCTACCGAACGTCCACGATTGAAATTCGTGTGCAAAACCACAAGGGCGGATCCAGAACACAATTTTTTTTTTTTGGGGGGGGCCAAAAAACTGTGGTCCCCAAAAAGTGTGTCCAAAAAAATAACGGCGAGGGGTTCGGGGCCCGCTTAAGATTGTGATGTACTCATTGCCTGCCTTTATTGTGAAGTCACTAAACAAAAAAACCAAACAAAAAATGGATTAGATTTTTGTTGGGGGGGGGAGGGACATGGCCCCCTTTGCTCCCCCTCCTGATCCGCCCTTGCAAAACCAATGAGAGCTGCTGCTAAAGAGTACAAACAAAGGAATGAGGATTCTGGACAATTGGGGGCCCACGATAATTGCCGGTGTTTACAAAGATGGGTGTGTGCATACATGTATGCCTGCATAAAGCGGCTACATAATAGGTCTACATGTAGCCGCATTTTGCTTGTATTGACGAAATCACGTAAAATTGGTGGTTGACGATCAATAATTTAAACCTTTGGTGGTAGTAAACATGTTGTTAATATTAAATTGGTCCATTTCAATTTTTTTATTTATATTTTTTTATGGAGGAACAATATCCTTAAGATAGGTAGCCAAGTAGCGTGACAAAATACTAAAAATTGAGGACCTTTCCGTAATTTTGAGGCGGAGTTGAGGGTTGCAACACAACTGGCACCCCCTACCGTCTTGGCTACCGGCTTGTGTTTAAACTCCCGCTGCACAAAATCCTGATTGTTTCACGTATAATAACGTTTGCCCTTTTTTCTGGATCTTTTGTCTTGACAAATGGGTAATATAATCCCCAAACTCTTATGAAACTCACATGCTAAGATTGGAGAAGCCGGAGATCAGTAATTCATAGTCTTCAACCTCGTCATGTGACGAGGAGGAGTATCTCTGCTCACTGCTCATCTCGGTCCTAGATGTATGCCTGCATAAAGCGTGTACATAATACATGTTGCCGTATTTTTCTTGTATTGACGAAATCACGTAAAATTGGTGGTTGACGATCAATAATTTAAACCTTTGTAGGTAGTAAACATGTTGTTAATATTAAATTTTTCCATTTCAATGTTTTAATTAATTTTTTTTACGGTTGAACGATATCCTTATGATAGGTAGCCAAGTAGCTTGACAAAACACTAAAAATTGAGGACCTTTCCGTAATTTTGAGGCGGAGTTGAGGGTGCAACACAACTGGCACCCCCTACCGTCTTGGGTACCGGCATGTGTTTAAACTTCCGCTGCACAAAATCCTGATGATTTCACGTAACGTTTGCCCTTTTTTCTGGATCTTTTGTGTTGACAAATGGGTAATATAATCCCCAAACTCTTATAAAACTCACATGCTAAGATTGGAGAAGCTAGAGGCCAGGGATCCATTGGCTTCAACCTCGTCATGTGACGAGGAGGAGTGTCTCTGCTCACTGCTCATCTCGGTCCGTAAAATCCGACAACTTTGACAAGCTGAAGTCAGAGGAAATTAAACAATGTATAGTCATACAGTGTATGTTTGAAACCATGACCAAACACCTCAAAAACAATAAGTTGCCCCATGTGCCATTTTTGCTAGTCCAAGCCTAGTGTCATGTTTGTTTCTATATGACCGACCAACTGGAGTTAACGACTGACTGCCGGACTGCCTGACTGGTACTTGTTCATAAAGCGGTGCTGCATTGAACTTTTTTTGCAAAACAAATGGAGACTTTTGTCAACGGGAAGTGTATTTTTTTTTGCAGCATGCATGGTATTTTAACCAATCACATCACGCACCCTAACATGAATACTTATCACTATGTGTGGATGGCAGACACTAAGGTTCTCGTAGTGTTTTTCATTCCATTAAACTTATTAAACTTATCCCAACCAACACAAATATTTGATGAAAATGGACATGGGTTCGAGCCACAGATCTGGCAATCCATAGTTCATTCCACTATCTATTAGGCCACTGTGGCAGCTCCACGAAAGCCTTTCTTTAAAATGCTTTCATGTACTTGCATGACTGAGTGATAGCAATGGTGTGACGTCATTGTTGTTTTCTTATGAATAAACATCGAAATAACTGAATAATCATGATCCATTGACGATGTGTGCTGCACACTAAAACGCAGCAACCCGGAAGCTGTTCCCAATTAAAATCCAGTGGGGACAGCCGGTAAACTTCCTAAATATCAAGTGTCGACTGTAGATTGAAAAGTTTACGGTCCTCAGCGGTTAGTTTTAACAGGTATGCAACTGGGAAGTTACAAAAAAAGAATATATTCAAATCTTTCCAAGACTACAGTGTTATTCCATTTTAATGGCACACATGGGAAGCAAAAAAAAAGAAGAAGAAAGCAGCTGATCCGAGGGAAAGTCGGTTGCATGCCTGTTTTATAGGGCCGACGGGGTCGGCAAATTTGTTGTCATCTCCCAATCAAATCGGCGTCTCTACACCCCTGCCTCACTGTCCACTCATATGAGCTTATCATACAAACATTCAAATCTCAACGTCATCTATTATTTTGCATGTTAAATTTTTAGATGCTTCAGTTAGCAGCAGTTAAATATTTCAAGCAAAATTCAAAAAGTCTCGTGACAGGCTATGAACGTATTAAACGAAGGCAAAGATAGAAATGCTCGATCAGCTGCATCTTGAAACAGCACTATACCCCCATAGTCACATTAAATTTTAATTTTGTTGAAAATTATCAAGTGATCTTCTGATTTCGTTTTTGACCAAGTGTGATTTCATTTCCTTATGAAATGCAGCAGAAACCACAAATGCAGGCAATCAGAGAGAACCACCCTTTACACACTCTTATAGTAGGTCTACTTACACGTGACCTTCAACCCTTACCTCTAGCTGTGTAAGACAATCACTGGTGGCTGCAAACATAAACTGATCCGAAGACGTGTGCCAGTCAAAACTGCGCAACATGACATGACATCATAGTCTGGTTCCCAGACCTGACAATTATTCCCGACGCTCACGTATAAATTGTAGGTCAGGCAGCAACCGTGGCTAAAAATAATCATGACGACATTGACGACCCTTTTTCAAAACTCGGTTTCGTTTCCAAATTCGCTTTATCACTTAGAGTGGGGCTGTTAAGGTCAAATATGTGATACAATAAATTGTGCACTTTGTGACTAAAGCATGAAACATTGCATGTTGGTTCTTCATGCCATAAAGAAAATTTTCAGATGTGCAGACATTTCATATTTGACCTCTGGTGACCATTGAGAGGTCAATGACTTTTTACAAACACTATTTATTACAATTGTTCTTGAAAACACCAATTTCCTATGACGTCAGTCTATGTCATTGGTCTTCAGGCAATGGAAATAATCAATGATAATGATCAGATGTAAGAAAAATCATACTTGACCTCCAGTGACCTTTCATAGGTCAATGACCTATTTATACAGTATTTATAGTTATTTATTAGATTTACACTTTAAACCCAACTCTTATAGTTAAGTGATCATGCTATGAAAATCATTTTCATATGAAAGACATTTCATATCTGACCTCTGGTGACCTTCAGGAGGTCACTGAACTTTGTGTGCCCTATTTATATTTATAAGATTTACTATCTAAAACCCCACTTTTTATGAACCAAGTCTAAAAGTTGGCTCTTCGTGACATGAACAGAATTTTCAGATGTGTGAACATTCATATTTGACCCCTGGTGACCTTTTGGAGGTCAATAAATTTTGCATACCTATTTGCCGCTATATTTATATTCCAAATGCAACTTTTTCATCACCCAAGTCTAAATAGTTCAAAACAAGTATACTTTAAGTATTATTCTACAGTATGTCATGAATTCAGGTCCCAAGGACAATTTTCTTATGACCTCTGATCTCCATTTCCCTTTTTGAAGGGCAGACAGGGGCGCAACAGAATACAAGAGGTACATATTGGACAAGAACCACACTCTAACAGTGACCAGTGGGCTTGGTAAAAAACTTTTAAATGTGGTGACCCAAGTCCATCTTGATACCACAGAGTGTAATAAGTACGCAAGAGTGACTAGTGACTAGGGCAAAATCTAATGCGATACACGATAGCCAATTTACCATGTAATTCCCATGGAGTTGCGTGGGAAAATCGCTTGAGTTTATTGTTCATGTCAAAAAGGGCAAAATTCTGCGATGCCAAATTCGTTCCGCGTTCGATTTATAAATGAAATAGGCCCTCACACGAACAGATAAGCACGATGGTGAATATCAAAGTAATAATATTGTTTAAAACAAAATCTCTCCGACACAACATCCCCAAAGTCACGGCTGTTTCATTATTTTTATTCATTTATTTGTTGATTTATTTATTACATTTCTTTACCCAGGGTATGCCCAAACAGTTTAAAACTGGTTTCCATTTGGGCCCTCCATACACACATGTACAAATATTATACAAATATTGAATGCTTCGAGTGGTGTAGTAAAACTAGCCTCCCGAGGTGATCCATTGACATTCTATTTTCCCGACGCGAAGCTGAGGGAAAATAGAATGCTCCATGGATCACCGAGGGAGGCTGGTTTAACTTTGCCACGAGATAAAGCATTCAATATTTGTTTTATAACATTTTAGCCACAGATTCTGCTTGGTTTTAATTTTCTAAATTATTTAAATCTGAAACTTCAATTTCAATACAAAATTGGTGGTAAATGTATTTATCTTTTCCAAACCACCCTTTCACGAAATGTCTGGACCAAATTACTAGAGCGCTAATTCCTCATTCTTGCGCGTGGAGACGCTTTGAAGCCGCTCTGAAATGAATTTCTCTTACGAAATTAATTATTTCGTGCAACTTCTACTCCTCTTCAATTTGTTGGTTTATTTTGTTGAAAAAGGCGCTTCCTTAAACACTTTAAAAAAAATGCCATACTTTTCTGGACAACTGAGGGCGCTGCTGCTGTGATGTAATTTTTGGAATAGGCCTACACTGTTCAGTTTAGGGGTTTTCTGTTCAAATTGTTGCTGTCGCTCATTGAAAACATTTGTGAAAAACAGTTTGCTCCTGGGCTTTTTGCCATGTACTGTCACAACGCATCACAACAGAAAAGAAAATTTACTGCAGCATAGTATCCAAAATTCGGTGCTGAAATGACAGTAATACAGCGGTTTCTGCTTGAAATGAGAAAACACTTTTACTCATGAATATGGACATTCAATTTGGCATGAGAAACAAGAAGGCACCAAAATACCCTTGAAAATGGCAAAACAAAAATAATGAAAACACAGTAAAATGGGACACAAAGGTGCATTTTGAAGGATTACATTAAAACAATTACATAGCTTGCCCTTTAATGACAGTCTTGTCTTTGCTTCTATTCTATTAGCTTATCTACTCATAATGTAGCAATGAAGAGCATGCAGAGCAATTAGAGGGGGATTTAGGGGAAATGCTGAATATAGTAAAGATGTACATGTACATGCTTTTGGGTATAGGATTAAGCGTCTACGTAGGAAGTAGCGGTTCGATGTGTTTTGTAGTATGTCGGAAAGAAATCACAGAAACAAGTTGCTGGGATTTTTTAACGTAATAGTAATGTTTGACTACGTTGATAATGTATATGAATTGTGATTGTATCTTTAATTTGTTTGTGATTGTATCGAATCGATGATGTTTTATATCCTAAAAAAATTGTAAAGGATCTCCTAGTCAATGCATTATTCATGTTAGCTTAGCCTTCGGATAACACTGTAACTTAAATACATGTACCAATCATTAACATAAAACCCTGTCATGCATGAAAAGTATATATTTTGATATAACTTTGCAATCTAGTTATCAACTTCCCTGTCCATAACACAGTATTTCTTGTGATTTCCATCGTTCGATAAAACACCGAAAAGTATCATTCGATAAAGCAATCTTGTTCTACCAGTACCTGTTTGCATTATGGGTCGACGACTAAACTGTTAGTGGTCATAAATGATCATCATAGATGATCACAGCATGGGACTCTGTCCAGAAAGTATATAGGGACAGGGTACGTTTCAAAACGCATTTTGATTTACTGCATGGTGTAACGAGTTAACCTATATGCCCGATCTTTTCTCCGTTGGAGAGCCAAGTGCAATAGGTTTGTTCCCGTTTCGACCATTCTCTAGATTGTACCCCGAAATGAGTTAATTGGTTGCAGACCAGTAAACATAGGCCCAACATTGCCTACGCCGGCCAAATCACGACTTGCATGTCCTCAAATTCTCTGATATTGGAGCATTTTATTGGACGTGACTTTGAGCGTTTGTAAAAAGGAATGGTAGAGGCCGTGCACAGGACTGTAATTGTGACCTTGTATTTCTTTGAAATTTGGCAGAAATAGAGCACTAAAAGTGCTCTATTTGCAATGGAGAGTACGCATCAGTTTTCAAAAAATTGCGATAGGCTCCAGGACTTTTTTAGACTATTTATTTGTGATCATCTAAACGTCATTGGACTTGAAGAGTTGTGAGCAATTTTCCTGAATTTCAGAAGTAGGGGCATTGCTCACTGGGGTGGCGGTTTGTTTACTGGTCTGCAAACTAAAGGCTAGGCACGCACGTCGCTGGTTTGCATGCGTTTTCCACACTCGCTAGCATTATGTAGAATCCATGCATACCAGGTAAGAGTCTATCATAAAAATGGCAGCTATGTTCCCTATATATATGGGCCTTATTCACGAGTTGGTCATATTTGTGGAGTTCCCTGAATGTATTTCATTAATTGTTAACTGTGAAATGGGATAGCGCCAGACTTTTTGTGCAGGCACAATGCAGCCTTATTTTACTGTCATTTTGTTTTTAACATGGCTTTAAACATAAGGGAATGTTTAATTACAAATTTTAAATTATTCATTGAAGCAGACTGAAATTTATTATAACTGAACTTGCTTTCATTTCTCTTTGCAAGTTCCAAACATTAAGAATTACCTAGCTTTCAATTCAATATGGCCGACTCGTAAATGAGGTCCATTCGCTGCAAGCGACGAGGGGGATACTTGTGTCATATGTTATCTGCACGACTTACTTTTCCATCGAGGATTTGTTTCTGATCCAACACAATGACTTTTAACCAACAACTTGGGCATAAACAAGAAACTATTAAAAAAAAACTGCAACGAGAAAAGTGAACTGCAAAAACTCATTTGCTACTGGTCGTTGATCATGTAGGTCACGCGAGATTTGGTGCAATCTCGTATATTCCCGGCGAGCTTCCTGGGATCCCAGTTTGATGTGTAGATGCTCGGCCTCAGCCCCCACTGGTTCTCCGAGAAAACGCCCAGCTTGGAGTAAACTCCAGGCTTGAATGTGATTCGCTCTCTGAAGCCCAATTTGCGCAGTACAGCCTCTACTTTCATCACGTCTTCTATGTCGGTGAAATCTTTAGTGTACACGCTGACGACGTGCTGCTTTTGCACAGCTGTAGTGTACAGAGCTTTCCCTTCCTTGGTGTCTACGCACGGCGTCACCTTAGCGTGTGTGCCCAGCTCGTCTCGGACCGTAGCCCTGGCGATTTTCTCCCACGCATTGTCGATCTCCTCTCCGGTGTCAAGAAAGAGAAGCCAAATTCCAACCAAGCACCTTCGGAATAAGTTCCAACAAATGAACACGTAATAGTATATCTTTCAAGTTCTTCTAAGAACGGTCAGTTTTTGGTAAATAAATGTTAATCAGAGCTGAGCAAAGAGGGTTCTCGTGTGCACGGAAAAGCCTTACAAATTGTTCAAGTGTTTGTTTTGTGTACGCACACGGAAACGGCTAATTAAACAAAAGGTGGCATCTCTCTGTGAAAAAAATCATACAACCAACAGCCTGCGAATGGAATTTTACATGTAACATGCCATAAGAAATATCGTGAATATTTTCAATAACAGGGTGCTTTCTACAGCAACGGAATAATTTTATGTGGAACAAGCCGATACGTGTCCGACATGTGTCCGACACTGGCATTTTTATTAATGTCGACAGTTTTCAGTGCATGATAGACTAACCATGATGAAATATTTGTTGCACAAAAAGACAAAAAAAAAAAAACAACAACAACAACAATCCCTCCCCCCCCCCCGAAAAAAACACACGCACACAACAGACCAATAAAGGACACTATGATGTAAAATGAGAAATGACATGCACCATCCCCAAATTTTGGGGAGAAAACATGTTGTTGTTTTTTACATACCTATGAGAGATTGCCAGTTGTTTGACAGCATTAAAGTCGATACTTTGTCTCGATTTCTGGAGCTTCTTCCAGTCGGCTTCAAGGTCGTCCAGATTTTTGAACTCTTCCGGTTTTTTGGAGGCCGAAAAGGCACGGATCCAACCAATACCATCAGATCTGTAGATACAAGAGTTACACTGAACTTTTTCCAGTATTTGACAGTGTCGAAGTATTCGTACTCGAGTAAGTTTTTCCGTACTCGTATTTGTACTCGTACTCATGGCAAAGTACTCTTACTGTTACTTGTACTCATGAAAAAGTATTCGTATGCATACTCTTAAAAATACAGTGTAATAAAAACTGGAAATAAGTGGACTTCCATGAAGGCATGTTCAGCACACAGTTGATTGTCTTATCTGTGAACACCTACATAGCTAATAGCTCCATACTGAATACGATATATACTTGACTACAACACTGGTATTTGAAGCTTGGCAATTTTAAAAGAACAATCGTCTTGAATGCGCCGTTTCGAGCTCGAAAACGAGTTTTCAAATAATGACAATGATTGGAAAGATCATTTTAAAGCAGAAAATATTATACAACACAACTACAATGTGACCTGGCTCTGTATGTGGCCTTGCAAAAATTAAGAGGTGTTTTACATTTTTGTTTGTAGGGCCTATGTATATAACCTTTTGTGTCTAAAACACTTAAGGTCTATAATTTTGTCTGCTCGCAAAATTTGAACGTCCTTGTCATATTTCTTCATTCAGATCCGGATGTAATTTTTTCCCTTACTCAAGATGGATTCAATGTTTGAAACCGCCAATACTTTAACAGTTACTCAGGCCTACGGATATTGAGTGATAAAACAGTTGTTTACTATTCGTGGATGTCACATGGCCAAAACATGCAATTTTGTAATCAGTTTGAAATGGTCTATTGTGTTAAAATGAAGCCACTCCTTCGGTGAAGCTAGTCGATTCATTAACACTATCATTACAGAATTCAGGGTTCTGCATAAAACAGGGTTCCCACAAAAATCTGATAACCATTTTCCAGGACATTTTTCAGGAATTTCCAGGAATTAAGTATGACAATTTCCATGACATTTAACGCCAATATGCAGAGAAAAGTTATTATGATACCGACGAACCGCTGATATAGATTAACCATTCGTTAGCTTTTGAAAACAAGTTTTAATTATTAATGTTCTCCTTCTCCCTTACAGCCCAGTAAAAAAAAAACTTAAATGATCTCGATTTACGTGACTTTTCCATGAATATTTTTTTTTGTTAATTTTCCATTACTTTTTTATGACTTTCCAGGACAGCTTTTTTTCCCCAGGACATGTCATGATATTTCCATGACCATGGGAACCCTGATAAAATAAAAACTAGGCTACCTCTTCTTCCAATCCACTCACCGTTTCACTTCTGAAGGTGCACTCGTTTCGAAAAACTTATCCAGCATTTCGTCCAGTTCATCCTCGGCGAAATTGGCCGGATCGAACATAAGCCCGTCTTCTGTGGCAGCTTTTTTCGAGTCCGCAAACAGCCGTTCTGCTTTGGTGACGCGAAAACGCCCTCTGGCGGTTCGATCGAGATGTGTTGCTCCCGAAGGTGGCCTGTGAGCAAAAAAAGATATATAATAATAATAATTAAGAAGCAATAATTACCACATTTAATGGGCCAATGGGTATTCAACCACACATAATTGAGACAATTTTTCTCATAACTGAGAAAAAGGAGGGAAATACTTGCAAATTACATCAATCCAATTAATGTAAGAAAACATGTTTTCAAAATTGAAAATTGCAGTCACATACGAGATACCAATGAAACTGTTGTTGGGGCAACCATTCACACACACGGACATGTATGAGAGTCTAAATATGTACAAGATGAAGCATGAAAAGCCATTTGTAGGCCTTTAAGATGAAGCATTAAGCCATTGGAACGAGGTTGAGCGCCCTGGGAAAGGGCAATGTTGACGGCGAAGCTGTCTAAAAATAATGTATAGATTTTAGTAAATTTCTTGAACTCACAAATTCAAGTTGGAGAGGTTTCCAGTGAGTGCCTCAATCGAATCTTCCTCCTCCTCCGAGTTACTGGCTCTCGTAGATCCTGCCGGTTTCTTGTCCATCGTGTCGCTCGTGATGGCCTCACAATACAATGCGCCCTCTACAGGTGGAAGTGTGAAAAGCAGTGTCGGATATGGCCATTTTGCTATTTTGTAGTTTTGTTTTAAAATGGAAATGAAAGCGCGCTCTGCACGTCGTTCGGGAACCCCAGAAGTGAGGAAACAGTCTTCTTTCAATTTAATAATGTTGGCCATGTTCGAGTTTTAATTGACTCCTAATATGCTTTCCGAATATACGGTCTGCTGCACGGGATCGGTTTCATTGAGTGGATCCTTGGGAGACTAATATAGCCAGAGTCTGCCAGACTCTAAATTGCATGAAGCCTAGGACTGAGCAGAGGATTGTGTTGCAACAATGGGGCTGATTGCGAATTTCCCAATGCCATGAGCGGTAGGGCTGGCAGCAACTCCGCTAAAATATCATGACGCAGGCTCCGTATATACAAAGCTTAAATATAATCGCTACAAAATGTAGGCCTATCTATAGTTTAATTATCCATGCTGTTCTGAAAATTGGTTCTGAACAAACAAGCAAACAAATTTCTGGCCTACCTTTTCACACGAGATGTGCTGAGCTAGTTGCCTTTTGAATACGACCGTGGCATTCGGTAACTTGCAAGCAACTTAACTAGGCTGTGAGTCTCTGTAAATGTTACGTGCCTCCCTATTGCACAAAACGGTATTGCATGTCTCGGGATTTTCTCCGGTTTATTTATAGGCCCCGACTGATATTATGCATGCAACGCATGCGCAGCAGACCAGTGTGAATGCTACGGAAGCCTAAAACGGTCATCTCCAGTGTGTTCTTCGTTGTTATTGTGAAAGACCGCAGGGGAAGCCCATTACAGTAACAATTCCCCCATTCTATGTAAAATCGCATCAGAGCTAGATTTTATTCTCATTAATGTTACTTTTAGAGAAGCAGGACAAAGACAGAAATATAGATATGGGAGGAGCTTTGGAAATCTTTTCTTGTAGTAGTGGCGTAGCCAGGATTTATCAATGTTTATTAACATTTCATGAGGTCGTACGGTTAAGGGAAGTCGAAAATAGCATCTTGGTTCTTCTTTGTCTTAATAAAAAAAAAACCTTTAAAAAGACACTTACTTGGCAAGCGGAAAATTTGTGTTTTTTTTCGTGGGGGCACCTGGGGGAGGGGGAGGGGCAGTGGGATTTTTTTTTTTTTTTTGGAGGGGGGCACATGTCCTGAGTCCTCACCCCCCCCCCCCCGGCTAAGCCACTGATTGTATGATTTCCATGCTTAACCGCCGCCCCCATTTTCTTCTTTGTGTAGCAATGCCTAATATCACTTTGCTTCAAAAACTTTCAGTTAAATATTATACGACCGTAATAATAAAAACAGTTGCTATGGGGACCCTGTGCACAATGGAAGTGTCTTGAAATATAGTCTGAAATTCAATAAATGGGTGTCCAGAGGGCAGAGGGCGCACCACAACTTCAAAGTGAATCTTCAAAGTTAGGCACCCTAATAGCACTGTTAGCAGGCGGAGCCGAATGGAGACCACGCCGAGTTTTGAAAAATCCCTGTAACGGTCGTCAAATTCAAAAGAGTACATGACGCAGCAAAAAGTTCGCCCCCTCTTATACGATCCGAGTGCACACTTGATGCACAAAATCGTCGTTGAATTTCCAGTTTTCTAAATGCAAGCAATAAATATTAATTATCAACTCATTTAAGAAAATTTTAAAAGAGCAATTAGGCGGTTAACAAAGCCTATATTATACTCGGAAATACCCGGGCGCTATCCAATTGTGACGAAATGAATCCGGCAAACTTCGGACATTTGCGGAAAAACACTTCAGCCACAGAATCTGCTTGGTTTAAATATTTTAAATTATTTAAATCTGAACACAATTAAAATAAACTTCAATTTCAAATCAAAATTGGTGGGAAATGTATTTCTCTCTTCCAAACCACCCTTTCACGAAATGTCTGAACCTATATTAAATTACTAAAGCGCTAATTCCTCATTCTTACGCTTGGAGATGCTTTGAAGCCGCTCTTAAATGAATTTCTCTTACAAAAATAATTATTTTGTGCAACCTCTACTCCTCTTCAATTTTTTTGGTTTATTTTGTTGAAAAAGGCACTTTTTTAAACATTTCCTTAAAAAAATTCCCATACTTTTCTGGACAACTGAGGGCGCTGCTGCTGTGATGTAATTTTTGGAATACACTGTTCAGTTTAGTGGTTTTCTGTTCAAATTGTTGCTGTTGCTCCATTGAAAACATTTGTGAAAAACAGTTTGCTCGTGGGCTTTTTGCCATGTACTGTCACAACGCATCACAACAGAAAAGAACATTTACTGCAGCAAAGTATCCAAAATTCGGTGCTGAAATGACAGTAATACTGAGGTTTCTGCCTGAAATGAGAAAACACTTTTACTCATGAATATGGAAATTCACATTAGCATAAAAAAACAATAAGGCACCAAAATACCCTTGAAAATGGCAAAACGAAAATTGAAAACAAGGTAAAATTGGACACAAAGGTGCATTTTCAAGGATTGCGTTAAAACAATTACATAGCTTGCCCTTTAATGAGAGTCCTGTCTTTGCTTCTATTCTATTAGCTTATCTGCTCATAATGTAGCAATGAAGAGCATGCAGAGCAGTTAGAGGGGGATTTAGGGGAAATGCTGAATATAGTAAAGATGTACATGCTTTTGGGTATAGGATTAAGCGTCTAAGTAGCGGTTCGATGTGTTTTGTAGTGTGTCGGAAAGAAATCACAGAAACAAGTTGCTGGGATTTTGGAAGGTAATAACAATGTTTGACTACGTTGATATGTATATGAATTGTGATTGTATCGTTTGTATGTGATTGTATCGAATCTATATGATGATTTATATCCTAAAAAAATTGTAAAGGATCTCCTAGTCAATGCAATATTCAGGTTAGCTTAGCTCCAGAAGTGCCTTCGGATAACACTGTAACTTAAATACATGTACCAATCATTAACATAAAACCCTGTCATGCATGAAAAGTATATATTTTGATATAACTTTGCAATCTAGTTATCAACTTCCCTGTCCATAACACAGTATTTCTTGTGATTTCCATCGTTCGATAAAACACCGAAAAGTATCATTCGATAAAGCAATCTTGTTCTACCAGTACCTGTTTGCATTATGGGTCGACGACTAAACTGTTAGTAGTCATAAATGATCATCATAGATGATCACAGCATTGGACTCTGTCCAGAAAGTATATAGGGACAGGGTACGTTTCAAAACGCATTTTGATTTACTGCATGGTGTAACGAGTTAACCTATATGCCCGATCTTTTCTCCGTTGGAGAGCCAAGTGCAATAGGTTTGTTCCCGTTTCGACCATTCTCTAGATTGTACCCCGAAATGGGTTAATTGGTTGCAGACCAGTAAACATAGGCCCAACATTGCCTACGCCGGCCAAATCACGACTTGCATGTCCTCAAATTCTCTGATATTGGAGCATTTTATTGGACGTGACTTTGAGCGTTTGTAAAAAGGAATGGTAGAGGCCGTGCACAGGACTGTAATTGTGACCTTGTATTTCTTTGAAATTTGGCAGAAATAGAGCACTAAAAGTGCTCTATTTGCAATGGAGAGTACGCATCAGTTTTCAAAAAATTGCGATAGGCTCCAGGACTTTTTTAGACTATTTATTTGTGATCATCTAAACGTCATTGGACTTGAAGAGTTGTGAGCAATTTTCCTGAATTTCAGAAGTAGGGGCATTGCTCACTGGGGTGGCGGTTTGTTTACTGGTTTGCAAACTAAAGGCTAGGCACGCACGTCGCTGGTTTGCATGCGTTTTCCTCACTCGCTAGCATTATGTAGAATCCATGCATACCAGGTAAGAGTCTATCATAAAAATGGCAGCTATGTTCCCTATATATGGGCCTTCTTCACGAGTTGGTCATTTTTGTCGAGTTCCCTGAATGTATTTCATTAATTGTTAACTGTGAAATGGGATAGCGCCAGACTTTTTGTGCAGGCACAATGCAGCCTTATTTTACTGTCATTTGTTTTTTTTAATATTGCTTTAAACATATAAGGGAATGTTTAATTACAAATTTTAAATTATTCATTGAAGCAGACTGAAATTTATTATTACTGAACTCGCTTGCATTTCTCTTCGCAAGTTTCAAAAATTAAGAATGACCTAACTTTCAATTCAATATGGCCGACTCGTGAAAAAGGTTCATTCGCTGCAAGCGACGAGGGGGATACTTGTGTCATATGTTATCTGCACGACTCACTTTTCCATCGAGGATTTGTTTCTGATCAAACACAATGACTTTCAACCAACAACTTGGGCATAAACAAGAAACTATTAAAAAAAAACTGCAACGAGAAAAGTGAACTGCAAAAACTCATTTGCTACTGGTCGTTGATCATGAGCTATGAGGGGGATACGTGTGCTCGTTAAACAGTTGTTATCTGCAAAACTTGTTTCTCCATCGAGGATTTGTTTCTTATTCAAACACAATGAGTTCACGCCAACAACTCGGGTAGAAACAAAAACATTTAACTGTAAAAAGAAAACTGCTACGAGAAAAGTGAACCTACAAGTGAACTGCGAAAACTCATGCGCTACTCTTGTCGTTGATCATGTAGGTCACGCGAGATTTGGTGCAATCTCGTATATTCCCGGCGAGCTTCCTGGGATCCCAGTTTGACGTGTAGATGCCCGGCCTCAGCCCCCACTGGTTATGCGAGTAAATGCCCAGGCTGGAGTAAACTCGAGGCTTGAATGTGATTCGCTCTCTAAAGCCCAACTTGCGCAGTTTAGCTTCTACTTTCATCACGTCATCTTTGTCAGTGAAATCTTTAGTGTACACGCTAACCACATGGTCCTCCCCCCCGTACAGAGCTTTCCCTTGTTTGGTGTCTTCGCGCGGTGTCACCTTGGCGTGTGTGCCCAGCTCGTCTCGGACCGTAGCCCTGGCGATTTTCTCCCATGCATTGTCGATCTCCTCTCCGGTGTCAAGAAAGAGAAGCCAAATTCCACCCAAGCACCTTCGGAATAAGTTCCAACAAATGAATACGTAATAGGATCTTTCAAGTTCTTCTAAGAACTGTCAGTTTTGGCAATGTTAATCAGAGCTGAGAAAAGTGGGTTCTCGTGTGCACGGAAAAGCCTTACAAATTTGTTCAAGTGTTAGTTTTGTGTACGTATACAGAATGTGCTAATTAAACAAGAGATGGCATCTCCCTAAATAAAACCAACAGCCTGCGTATGGGATTTTACATGTAACATGCCATAAGAAATATTGTGAATATTTCAAATAGCAGGGTTTTTTTTTTACCTCCCCTTCCCATTAGCAACGGAATAGATGGAACAAGACGTAAGTGTCCGATACTGGCATTTTTTATTAATGTTAACAGTTTTCAGTGCATAATAGACTAGTTGATGAAATAATTTGGGTACGAGAGGACAAATAAACAACAACAACAATAAAAGATACTTTGACGTGAAATGAGACATGGCACCATCCCCCAATTCTGGGGTTAAAAAAAAAATGTTTTTACATACTTATGAGGGATTGCCAGTTGCTTGATAGCATTAAAGTCGATATTTCGTCTTGACTTCTGGAGCTTCTTCCAGTCGGTTTCAAGGTCCTCCAGATTTCCTAATCCCTCCTCCTTGTAGGAGGCAGACACGACTCGGATCCAACCAATGCCCTCAGATCTACAGATAAAAGGGTTACAATTTATAGAACATTTTCCAGTATTTGAAGCTTGGCAATTTTTCATTTTAAAACGAGATTCCAAATAATGACAATGATTGGAAAGATCTTTTTTAAAGTAGAATACAACACAACTACAATGTTGCCTACAGTTCTGTATGTGGCTTTGGAATAATTGAGAGGTGTTTTACATTTTTGTTTGTATGTATATAATCGTTAGTGTCTAAACCAATATAGGTCTACAGTTTTGTCTGCTAGCAAAATCTGAATGTCCTTGTCATATTTCTTCACTCAGATCCGGATGTAATTTTGTTTGCCTTATTCAAGATGGATTCAATGTTTGAAACCGCCAATATTTCAACAGTAACTCAGGCCTACGGAGATTCAGTAACAAAACAATTGTTTACTATTCGTGGACGTCACGCGGCCCCCCCAAAAAATATCACATTTTGCAATCAGGTTGACATGGTCTACTGTGTCAAAATGTAGCCACTCCTTCGGTGAAGCTAGTCGATTCATAAACACTATCATTACAGAATTCGTAAACTAACATGAAACAGGGTTCCCACAGAAATCTGGTAACCAGTTTCCAGGACTTTTTTTTGAGGAATTTCCAGGACTAAAATATGACAATTTCCATAACAGTTAACGCCAATTTGCAGAGAAAGGTTATTATGATACTGATGAACCGCTGATGATAGGCTAACAACGTGTTAGCTTTTGAAAACAAGCTTTAATTACTACTGGCCTCCTCCTCCGTTTACAGCCAATTCTTAAAGCGGCACATGAAAAATAATCCTCACATGATCCTGATTTCCATGACTTTTCCATGACTTTTCTATTTTTTTTTCCAATTTTCCATTACTTTCCATTACAACTTTTTTTTTTCCAGGACTTTCCATGATTTTTCCGTGACGGTTGAAACCCTGATAAAATAAAAATTAGGCTACCTCTTCTTCCAATCCCCTCACCGTTTCACTTTCGAAGGTGCACTCGTTTCGAAAAACTTCTCCAGCATTTCGTCCAGTTCATCCTCGGCGAAATTGGCCGCATCGAACAGAAGCCCGTCTTCGGTGCCAGACTTTTTCGAGTCCGCAAACAGGCGTTCTGCTTTGGTGACGCGAAAACGCCCTCTGGCGGTTCGATTGAGATGTGTTGCTCCCGAAGGTGGCCTGTGAGCAAAAAAAAACCAAACAATAATTATAATTAAGGAACATTAATTACCACATTCAATGGGCCATAGTTTTCAACCACACATAATTAAGACAAAGGAGTGAAATACTTGCAAATTACATCAATCCAATTAATGTAAGAAAACATGTTTTCAAAATTGAAAATTGAAAATGAAAATGTTGTTGGGGGGGGGGGGAGCAACCAGTCACACACACGGACATGTATGAGAGTCTACATATGTACGAGATGAAGCATGAAAAGCCATATGTAGGCTTTCAAGATGAAGCATTAAGCCATTGGGACGAGGTTGAGCGCCCTGGGAAAGGGCAATTTTGACGGCGAAGCTGTCTAAAAATAATGTATAGATTTTAGTAAATTTCTTGAACTTACAGAAATTTGGAGAGGTTCCCAGTGAGTGCCTCAATCGGATCGTCCTCCTCCGAGTTACTGGCTCTCGTAGATCCGGCCGGTTTCTTGTCCATCGTGTAGCTCGTGATGGCCTCACAATACAATGCGCCCTCTACAGGTGGAAGTGTGAAAAGCAGTGTCGGATATGGCCATTTTGCTATGTTGTAGTTTTGTTTTAAAACTAGCGGGATGCCGCGCTTCGCGCGGCACCCGCTAGATGGGTGGAGTTGACTGTTTCGTAATAATTACTGTATACAATGAAATCTCGATAATTTAAACTCTAATAACTCCAAACAACTGTTAAGTCAAATAAAGAATCAGACCCTCTGCTGCACGCGAGCCTATTTGGATTCGCCATCAGTCTCGCCTAAGTTGTATTTACGTGCACATAACGTTTCCTGCGGAGATTGTGCGAGGGTCCAGGACATATTGTCAATATAGGGGAAGGGGCTAGCTAGGGTGAAGGGTGCTAGTTGGAACGCCCAATTTGCGTAAAACCCGTCAACCATGTCACCAATATTTCCGGGGATGGGGAGAAATATTTCCAGGGATGGGGAGAAATAGTTTTTGTTATAGAGGGGAGATGGTGATATTGAAATCGCTGATATTGTGGAGGTTTATGTTTGTGCTGGGATTCATACCGTTTAAATGTTGTTTTAAATTGCGCGCCGATTAGGAAGGTCTTGCTGTCAACAGTTGAATGAAATTAAGTATTTATTGCCGACCGATTGTCTCATGCGATGTCTCATTATATAAAGCTCATAAATAATGTTGTGCTAGAATATTGTCCAGTCAATTTGAACATTGATTTTTCAAGGTGCCAAACCATTAAGGACGTATACATCAACTGTACAAATAGGTAATTTAGACGAAACGCGGTTTGATCTTGGCCTATACAAAATCGTATCCATCGTTCTCACTACAGAGGAGAGGAGGGGGCAGCCAGTGGGGATGGGGGTTGGATATTGTGTGGGCGTCGCCAGGATTTTTCTAGAGGGGGCAAAACATATTTTGGCCCAAACAATTCCTGGTTTTCTCAACACATTCTCGATCAGTTTTAGAGGGGGGCAGGGACATTTTGCACCCCCAACCCAAACCCATTAAATTCACACCACTATGACTTTGCGCCTCTTTTTATTATTGTTTTTTTTTTGCTTTTCAAGGGGGGAGTGCCCCCCCCCCTCCTCGCGACGCCCATGCCTATTTATGTTACACCTGTGAATGGTCACATATTATATTTCCGGGGAAGTGGGCAACAATTTATATTTGTTATGGTGAAGGGGGTGTTTCTTATTAAAGTAGAAGTTAATGTCATTATAGCAGTTGGTGTTTTTATTATGGTGGTGGGGTTGTACAGCAAAGCACTGTAACACGTTCATTTGCAGAAGAGAGTAAAACTAAAAGAAAGGACATATTGGAGCACTTCATAATTATGTCAAGCACCACATGTTAAATGTATTTATTACAAAACTGTGAAAATGAAATCAGGTATACAATCAGAATTTTTTTAGTAATAATGTATTTGCAGCATTCATTACTGTACAGGGTAGTACTTCGACAAAACTCAGGGGATATAATTGTTGTCAGTTTTCGGAGCAATATTCGCAAGGGACGTCGGTCCAGGCTTGTTTACCATAGGCACAAACATTCCATGAAAGACTTTCAAGCAAGACGGCCAAAGGTTATTGTGCAATTGCATTTTTTTTTTGTTGAAAGCTGTAATCATAAATAATGACAGTGGCACTGTAAGTTACAGGACAACATTTTTTTAATGAGTGTTGGTGAAAACTCATGAGAAATGGAGGGGTATGCGAGTATGAATATTTTGTTGTGAAATTTTAAGAGTGATTATGTAACTCGGTAATCAAAGACATTGTTTTGTTATCAATTTAGTCTGCTTGGCCAGTAATTATCAGGTAATCATTCCATCATTATTCTTGGGTACAACTAAGCCAAGGATATAATTTAAAAAAAGGATGGACATAAAACAGCAGAAAAGAGCGATTTTTTTTGCACTATTTCATGACTTCTAAAAATAAAATTATGGCTAGAAGGAAAATGTGTTTTGAATGGGTAAAGAGAAAAACCAGGAATCTTGCAGTTGAACTGGAAAGAATAGGTGTGTCACGTCTTCGTCTTGAGTTGAGATTCTTGCTTTGGGAACTGGTTGAAGCATGCACTGGAGCATGCTTGGAGCATGGTTGGAGCTGGTCATGTGATGTGGGTGTCATCGAGAGTCCTGTGTAAAGGAGTTAGAAAGAAAAGAATAACGACTAAGGTGAAGAAAACTTGTAAACAAAAATACATCGGCTAACAATAGCTCTTTATCCTGCTTGGGTTCATGTCTGTTGTCGAGTCATTTGATTTTCTGCCAGAGTGTATTCTCTAATATCCACTATTCTAACTGTGTTGGTTTCAGGTTTTAGTCTTTGCCTGTATTTTTGGTTTTTGCCTGAGGTTTGAACTTGATCACGTCTTTAATTTTGATTTGAGGGTTTCTTTATTAAGTTGGTTATTGGTCTTTGATTTGCAGTAAATTAATTTTGTTTTGCCTATGACTTATGAGTATGAAAGTCATTTCTTTAAAGGAAGTTGTACGTATGATTTGCCGTGTTCTAAGATTACCACAAAGATTTAGTGTGCATAATTTGTATGGAATGAATGTACATTTCATGGCCTATATACAAATGCAGCAGTTTTTTCTAGCTAGTAGTAGGCCTATAGGCCTAGGCCTAAAACAAACTAAAGCAAAATCCAAAAATAAACTACAAACAAAGCCCAATTGTGAAATCAAGAGTTGGCAAAGTTCTACAAACATGTTCGGGTACATGTTCCAAGTGAGGC
Source organism: Patiria pectinifera (assembly GCA_029964075.1). NCBI lineage: Eukaryota > Metazoa > Echinodermata > Asteroidea > Valvatida > Asterinidae > Patiria > Patiria pectinifera. The sequence continues at coordinate 18,515,214 of CM057142.1, read as the reverse complement.
CTGTATTTACGGAGGTCATGCAGTAAATTGGCAACATTAAGCCTAGTAAGTTAACCCACGCCACGGCCAAACTCTCGATGTCCGAGGCCTCCCCCCGTACGTACAACCCTCCCCGTACAACCCTCCCCGTACTCACAAACTGAAACTCACAGTCACACTTTTCACAAACAACAATGCTTCTCATTGCCAGTGGCGTTCGAAAGAATACCACTTTTCACAAACAACAATACATATCATAAGTGAGACTTACCGTTCAAAGAGAAAACTGGAGCAAGGAACAGATATATATCAACCATGTCAACAACGCTGTGCTGAAGAAATGTGGGGCATGCAAGTTGCATGCGCTGCATGCTCAGCGCTCATAACGAACGTATACGTGGCACGTCAATTATCCGGCCCGTACGCAAGATGGCCGGCGAGGCCCAATGGGGAAGGGAATTATGGGAAATAGGGTGGAAAATAGCCGGGCCCCGTTCCGCTTCCCCCGTAGCCAACGCGCGCGATGAGGACGGGAGACCGGTCGGGAAAATGGCAGCGCCCTCCAAATTTTCGTTATTGTAGTATAGATGGAAATGAAAGCGCGCTCTGCACGTCGTTCGGGAACCCCAGAAGTGAGGAAATAGTCTTCTTTTAATTTCATAATTTTGGCCATGTTCGAGTTTTAATTGACTGCTAATATGCTTCCCGAATGTACGGCCTGCTGCACGGTATTCTGTTTCATTGAGTGTATCCTGGGGAGACTAATATAGCCAGAGTCTGCCAGACTCTAAATTGCATGAAGCCTAGGACTGAGGAAAGGATTGTGTTGCAACAATGGGGCTGATCGCGAATTTCCCAATGCCATGAGCGGTAGGGCTGGCAGCAACTACGCTAAAATATCTATGACGCAGGCTACGTATACAAAGCTTAAATATAATGGCTAAACAATGTAGGCCTATCTATAGTTTCATTATCCATGCTGTTCTGAAAATTGGTTCCGAACAAACAAGCAAACACAGTTCTAGCCTACCTTTTCACACGAGATGTGCTGAGCTAGTTGCCTTTTGAATACGACCGTGGCATTCGGTAACTTGCAAGCAACTACTATAGGCTGTCAAGTCTCTGTAAATGTTACGTGCCTCCCTATTGCACAAAACGGTATTGCATGTCTCGGGATTTCCCCGGTTTATTTATAGACCCCGACTGATATGCAACGCATGCGCAGCAGACCAGTGTGAATACTACGGAGGCCTAAAACGGTCATCTCCACTGTGTTCTTCGTTGTTATTGTGGAAGACCACATGGGAAGCCCATTACAGTAGCAATTCCCCCATAATGTTATGTAAAATCGCAGTCATAGCTGGAATTTTTTTCTCATTAATGTTACTTTGAGAGAAGCAGGACAAAGACAAAAAAATAGATATGGGAGGACCTTTGAGAATATTTTTTTCTTGAACAAGTGGCGTACAGGATTATCAATGTTTATTATCAATGTATTAATATTTTATGAGGTCGTATGGTTCCCCTTCGTCTTAATAACCCAAAAAACCTTTAAAAATACACTTACTTGGCAAGCGGAAAATTTCTGGTATTTTGTGGGGGCACCTCGGGGACGGGGCATTGGGTTTTGTTTTGTTTGGAGTGGGGCACATGTCCTGAGGCCCCCCCCCCTCCCTCGGCTAAGCCACTGATTGTATGATTTCCATGCTCAACCGCCGCCCCCAATCGCTTCTTTGTGTAGCAATGCCTCATATCATTTTGCTGATGGCTTCAAAATCTTTCAATTGAATATTATACGACCGTAATAAAAAAAATGTGCTATGGGGACCCTGTGGACAATGGAAATGTTTACATATATAGTCCCCCCAAAAAAACGGTTTTCAAGGGGGCAGAGGGCGCGCACTACAGCCGTTTCAGTTATGTATCTTTTAAAAACAATTGGAAAGAGAATGTATATATACCATTACTGTTTGCATTGACGAATTCATTAAAAAAAAAAGACAATTTCCCAACTTCAAGGCAAACATTAATTCCAGAGAAATTCATTCCATCGAATACATCGAATTTGCACTTGCCTTATTTTCAAAACCTTAATATTATTTCAAATGTACGACAAGGGTGGATGGATATATGAACCACTTCCATCTCCACGGGCTGCTATTGAAGTGGGCGTAAACTCTGGGAACGAAGTTGAGTCGACCCCGCTTCTGTAAAATCAATAGCTTCCCGATGGAGTATATAGTAAGACAATTACTATTATGAAGCCTACATTATTGTGCCAATTGAACGAAATCGTTAATTATTGAAAGGAATCGATGTAAATTTTGTCTGCGTCGAAATCAATAATTCGTCATTGATCAACAATTGGGTCAGACACAAGCAAGAAACCAAACTCGACGAGAATTTTTGTTTACATATACATGTTAATAGTATAAAAAATATTAAGAGCCAGCCTCATATTATTTGGGAAACATTGTGACTTGCCATTCATCAATAGTGCTCCAGACCTACGTCTTCAAAAGACAGTAAATCATCCGATCTGGGCAAAAATCAGTATTTTATGTAAAAATGCATTTGATCAAAATTTAAAAAAAAAATCATGCACACAGCCTTAACTATTCATAAAAGATACATTCATTAAAAGATAAATGAGATTAGAATATTGTTCATAACACCTGTCTATAATTATGATCTAAAAACTACATACATTGTACAACGCATGAGACAAGTACTGTACCTTGTAAAAAATATGCATAATTAGTATGGATACAATTTATTTCAAAGCAAAGTCCTTATATGTGTAGTTAAGTGTGGTATTTGTCAGAAATATGCTCTCCGAGGTAATTCGCCTATTTAATTAAAAAATTGTCCAATCAATTTCTCTCCATTTTTTTTTAAATATTATAATTGCCAAATATCTGCCTTTTTGAAACGTAACGTCTGCAAATAATAACGTCTGTTCTTCCAATATCCATATATTCAGCCAAAAGTCCTTAATTTTCTAATTATTTTCAGTTATAATTCATTATTAACAAATAGACGGTTTCATCGTCAATTGTCCCATATTACATCAATGCTCTCAATGTTATGGATAACAAAACGTTTAACTCATATTCATTCTTCACATCGACATTTGATTTGTGTATGCCTGATAATAGAATAAAACAGTTGAAGTATTTTGTAAAGGCGTTATAAACCATTTGGATAGTATATATTTGGCCTTGATTTCCAAATACAGTCAAAACGTAATTTATCTTTGGAATTTTCTTAATCAGGCCCTTAAACTTCGAATGCGCGAGCAGGGAAAATGACAACAATGCCATAAGGCTTGTGGCTCCCAGGCAAGGGTCACCACCAGGGCGTCAAGCGCTTCTCTAAAGAGGTGTACCATGACCAGAAATAATGCAAGCGTGAAGCTCGGATCCCTTACAGCATGGGGTTCGGGGTTCATCATTTAAACACCCTTTTTGAAGTTGGAGTAATCGAATCAGCTATTCTGATCAATAAAATCAAATATACGCTACAAATTTCAATCGGAGACAAAAAATGTATGAGGGACAAACCATAAGATATCCCACTTTAAAAAAAAAAAAAATGGGGGCGTTTGATATTGTGTCCCCCCACATCCTTCAACAAGTGAGGGGGGAATGTCCCCCTGTCCCCTCCCCCTCAGGATTGACGCCCATGGTCACTACCAAATTTCCAGCAACCTCTTCACCTTCATCTTTAATCCCAAGGATCCCAGGAATACTTCGCTTGAGCACCGTCCCTGTTGTATCGCCTGACCAGCTGCTCCGCGGCCGCCCTGCCCAGCTCCACGAAGATGACTTGACGGAACAAGCTCCCTTCAACTGGTAGCCGGAAGTTGGCTGTAAAGGGCAAACATGTGTAAACAAGGGCTAATGATGGAGGTATGAGAGACACAAGGACAGATCCAGGGGGGCAAAGGGGGCAATGCACCCCCCCCCCCCAAACGAAACAAAAATTGCCTCAGATTGCACCACAGAGCATCTAGAATCCCATTTTTTTTAAACCCCCCCCCCAACCCCACGCCGTAATTTTTTGACCCACTTTTTGGGGGATCAAATTTTTTTTGGCCCCCTAGAAATTGTGTTCTGGATACGCCCTTGGAGAGACAGTGTTGTTGCATGACTGATAAATGATAAGTCAGCTTGTCCTACAGTGAAGTCACACCTATTCACACCGAAACTATCACCTAAATGAAAACGCACCAAGAACCAGGCTAGCTTATGGTTGACCAAACGATCAGGTCAAAAGAATTTTATCATCGTTTATTTTTCCAAATGCTGTCGGTTGCAAAGCTCAGCTTCACATTTTTGATACACAGAAACACTTTAAAACTTTATTGAGGGCAAGTGTTTTTGTGTGTGTTTTTTTATGGGACATCGATCCCCGTTTAGTCCTTTTACAAGGTACAAAACAAATCTCGTTCTCACAAAATCTTCGTTGTTATTTTTCGGTAATACGCTGGTAGCCCTTGGGGGCGGGGGAGGTGGAGAATAAATCAATTTCTGACCCAGGGATTGGTCATTGGAAACACCCCCCCCCCTCCTTCCAGATTTGTGTTGTTAGATACAAAGAAAATGCTGAATTTGAGGTTATCTGTTAATTGTCCAAAAGTCGACTGAATTTATTAAAAAATAATTGTGAAAAACGGAGAACAAACATTAAACCAAAGCTTACTATGCACTGTTTGTATGTAGGCGCGCAACATTTTCATTACTGTCATGAACAGCGCCAGCTAGTGTCACGTGGTGTCTCCCCCTTCCCCTTCCCTCCTGCTTGTCGATTTTCCACGGCCGGGCAAAAATGTGGATTATGCCGTTTGGCCATTCCCCCTCCCCTACTCGCGAACAAGGATTTACTCCACTGCCAATTTACTGTCAGGTCACTGGACTTAAATGATGTTGCAACCATGCCAGGAGGCAAAGACGAAGACACGAAGCGAAGCAATATTCGAAAACAGTCCACTGACTGTCATTATCTTCGACAGTCCTGTACAAATTACCTTTCATTTTCAGCACATCACGATCTGGCACCATCTTGCCTTCCTCCGAACTGCGCTTCATAATGCGCGAGCGGTATTCTTCATCGGTTGGTACCACCACGATCGCCTTGCGGATGAACCCCTGGAACGGACGCATTTTCCGCTCTCTGGCAGAGAGGTACACGTTGGTCTAACGATGCCGAGATGAAATACAAAAGGGAGAGGATCGGAAATTGTAAGCATCAATGGTGTTCATAAGAAATGTCTTCAGATTTGTGCATTTCTAAAAAATAAAATTAGGCTATACGCACACCTCTGGTTAAAATGTCCAACCGAGGGGGTAACAATTCCCTTCTACTGTTATGACTTTTACTGAACATACTTCGATAACGTTTAGACATAAAAACCTCCGAGGACTTAAGCTCTGGACAAAAGGGTAATTGCTATCTGAGCTACCACTTTTTTGTAAAGTAGGCCTGTAGGCCTAAATGGACACGCCCTCATGCGAATCCAAACACATCCTCGACATCGGGTTCTGCCGCCCACATACAAATCCCTCGTTGGTTTCCGAACTGTCCTATGCATCCAAACGTTTGAGCTGTAAATATTTTTTGCCATGTTTCTCCGACCAACGTATAGTCCTTCTAGAACATTAGTCCCCCATCCCTCGAATCGCTTCCCTTGGGGAAAAAACTGTATAATATTATAAGACAGAGGCTCATGGCAAGCTTTAAGAAATCGCTTAATAAACGGATCCAGCTCAAGTTCAAACAAAAAGGCACACCCCATGTTGGTGAGTCTACAGATTTAAAATACGTTGTTCGGGAACGATTCTGACTGCATATGAACACCATTATTGAGTCTAAACACTTCGTACAACTTCCTCACCTCATGCCAGTTTTATTTGAGGTCCTATTCATAAGAGATATTCCAAAAAGAGAGGGACACCAACAAAAAAAAATTGAAGATTTCACCTGATCAAGGATGAAGTTGCGATTGTGGCTCGCTGCAATTACAAAGAACCGATTCAAGCAGTCATTCGCAGTCTGAAATAACTTTTTCCAGCGCTCATTGTAGTTACGGTCGCGACGAAGGCCCATTACCTGCAATGTATGGTATCCGAGTGAGAACAAAAGAGAGTAGGCCTATGAAAGTGGCGTCAAAAACAGGTGAGTAAATCCCAAGGACATTCCAGAGGCGGATGGGGGGAGTTAACACGAACACAAACACCCCCTTTTGGCTACCAAAAAAACAGAAAAACAACAGAAAAAATGTAGCACATGCCGGCTAACCCACCAGCCTCTTCTAAACAGCTATTAACCCCCTTCTTAAGTCGAACCTGGACCCGCCCCTGTATTTCCTGGGAATATGCAATTGACCCATTCCAGAGATATTCTCCAAGAATCGAAAAGTAATATAATAATACATTGCATTTTCACCTGAAGTGTGCGAAACCAATTTCCAAATTGTCCCTGAAATTCTTTGCAACTTGAGGTTTCCAGCTTCTCCTGACTTTGTTTTTCTTTGGTCAGCTGCATCGTCTGATCTTTAAATTTCTGTAATGTCCGAAAACCCACCTTCATTTTATCCATGATGCTATTTGTGCCCAGTATGTAGTATTTTTTCTCTGGGTGTTCCCTGCGATATTTCTCCACCCATACACTCTTGCCGGCGCCAGGCAGTCCAATCATCATCAGAATCTGAACCAAAAAGACATCATGGCGGAAACAGTGTTTGATAAACGAGTGTGAATCAAACTAAATCAACCGAAAACGGACCCAACCGAATTCTTAAGAGAATCTTTTAAAGTCGTAGAAAAAAATTAAAAGGGATGTATAAATCCTGTTAGAATTTGTTTATACCATTTGGGTGTTGTTCATGGAGTCGGAAAAATATACAATCAAATTCAGACTTAAAATATATCTACATAAACTTGAATGGACAATGTGTATGCCGTATCCTCGCTGTGTGATTCTCAGGTATATCATTTTCCATACTCGCAACATTTTTGATGATTCAAAACCGTGACTTGGATTGTAATCTCTGGCCACGTGGCACATCATTATACATGCAGTTCTATGGCTTCTGATTTGTACCATCACACACAAAAAACAGATGGCTAAATTTAGATTCAATAATTGCAGAGGTACATCGCTCTGGCCAAGGCTCGCAGGTGCAAGTCAATTCCTTCTTTCAACCTATTATTATATCCACTTAATTGCTACATTTATGTCTTTCTGGTCATTTATTCACCAAATGATTAATTTTGAATTACAGCATGACTTGTGGGGTTAAGGAGTCCTTTCATAATTCTTAAATATAACTTTCACTATATTAATACCTTAAAGTTATCACATCTTTTGCTTTTAGCTTTTTGAATACATAGAATACATACATAATTTAATCTGATTTATAACATTATTCAGCATTGTTAATCATCAAGTTTCTTTTGTTTACTTTCATGTCGATAGTTTGAAAATACCAGATGACAATTTTATTTGGTTAAAGACCTGATGACGTTATGCCTTGTCAACTACCAAAACGTTTTAAATCAAGTAATTATTGTCGTGAGCTTTAATCATAATATTTAAGTTAACCTGTATCTGTTATTTCCTTTTATCTTATTTTTCCTCGCATACTCATTGCAACTTAATTAATTATAAATGTACACCTTAAGAACTCCTGCCCCCGGGTAATGCTGATTATAATAGCTTTTGTGAGTGGACGGTGGGGCGGCGGCGGTGAAATATGAATCTGCAAAGCAGAAAATGCCTGCTGTCTTGTTGCAGGCACAACTATTACTGAAGCTTCACATGTCTCCCTGCATGTACGTCTTGGTTGTACAGGCTTCAGTGAATTTTCCATTGTACTTATGGTTTGCATTTTTCATAGTTATGTAACCACGTACGTCTTGGTTGTACAGGCTTCAGTGAATTTTCCATTGTACTTATGGTTTGCATTTTTATAGTTATGTAACCACATACTAAATGGGATTCAGCTTTCTGCTTTGTTCCCTGTGATTCTTTTGTAAGTGCCATGTGCAGCCCACGACTCCTGTTGGGTTGTGGCGCACTCAATTGAATGACCATTCATCCATAAATTTCATTAAATATATTTTTTAATGTATCTACACTGACTTCGTATGAAGAATTTCTTTGTCGTACCTCACATCCGGCTTTTGTAGCTGGGGCGAGAGGGCCAGGTACGCGGTCACCAACGGGAAGAGCACCAATGAGGGTGAAGCCCGCGGGTACTGGGAAGTAAGGCTGGGCCTGCAAGTGAAATTAAAAAACAACGTTTTGACGTTACTGAAAGCTGCTGCTTTATTAAATAAATAAGACGGAGGACCGATTACTGATTTTTTGTCGTCAGATCTGAAAATATCCGTAGCTACCTTGCAATCATACACAGTAACTATTGAGCTACATAGTAAAGAAATATTAGGACGAAATTCGCCGATAATTTCGATCGTATCTATTTGAAAGTGTATTCATATTTCTAATAATTAAAAAAAAAATATATGATAATAATGATAGTGTCGAGGATTTCATATTCTAAAACGCAAAGATACCTAACTGTTACCGGAGGGCATAAGGCAAGAGAACCGTAAAGATAGACCTACTTTAAGCGAGCGTTAAGACAAGACCTTTTAAAAATGATGTTGCATACACCTAAACAATCAAATAAGTCGAAATGCGCGTTCTGACACATCGTGATTGATAAACAAAAACACCTGACGTTGATATTATCTAACAATTAACATAATAGTGACAATTGTATTTCCATTTTCTTACCCGCTGACCGAAGTTGACAGATACGGCCGTGTTCTTCAACAGCAAGTGCGGGAACAGTGCTTTGCCTGCTAAGTTGTCAACAACATCTACCACAGGCCCAATGTACTCTCTGTTCTTCCAATAGGAGAAAATTGGCTTGCCGCCATCGTAGTCCTGTATCAATTAACACGAATGTAGGGTACAATTTCTAGGCCTGATTTGTAATGAAAAGCCGATAACAACTTCTTTGACAAAAAAATGATTATTTAATTGTACATGCAGTGCATTTAATACTGAAGTATAAGAAAGACTGTAATGACTGAAATGTGAAAGCTTTAGAACTTGGAAAACGTTTTCAATGTCAAAATTGTTCAGATGGTGTCACCATCGATTGAAAAGGCCAACGACGACTTTTAGGCGAATCAAATCTTAATCTGTTGACTTTCGACTATAGCCTTATTAAGTTGGTAATGGGACGTTTTAGAACACTTGTCAAGCTGGCAAATTTCGTTTGAGCGCATTTACCTTTTAAACCTACATGCAAGTAAATAAATACAATTCTTGATAAGGTTTCTAGGGTCTTCACCCAAAACTTATGATTGACGAATTCCTCATGATTAATAATCTTACCAGACATGCTGTGATCACATCTCCTGCTCTGAATGTCACACCATAGTCGCGAAATTTTCCCCTGGTAGAGAACTTAGCTGTGCCCCCGTACCCGTAAGAAAACTCCTCCTCACCTTCAGTAAAGAAAAATCAGAAACATGACAGGCCTACATTTTGACATTAGGACAGCTGTTGAAAAGGTCGGAGCTTACACCTGGTGAAATTGAGTATCACTAATCATTTTCATTATATATAAACCATAGAAAAGAGAGAGAACCTGTTATAGCAAATGTTTGTGAGCCACAAAATTGCACTGAACTGAATAATTTCATAGTACGTAATTAGGCCAAGTAAAAAAAAAAAATGTTTAGCGTCCTGCTTTTTTTTTTTAAAGGAAGGAGGAGGCCCTTTTTCCCCCCAAAATGGCCGCCCCATCGAGCTACTTTTCAAGATGGCCGCCAACTTTTTTTTCATGGCCGCCACTTGCACTCAGGAAATGACATATCAGCTTTATATGGGCTAGATGCAACAGACAAAGAGGCCAGAATGATGTCACTGTTTAATCTATATCATTTGTTCTGGGTTTTTTTAATTAAAAAAAATGTAAGGGAGGCGGCCTCCAAAGAGAAAGCGGGCGCGGGACTCTTAACATGTTTTTTTTTTATTTGGCCTTATTGACACATTTTTTTTAATGGTTTCTATATCATTCAAACTGCTCCTTGCTCTATGCGAATACAAATCAATGATTCACATTTCACTGAGCCAAAATCATTGTGAAACATGTTTTAAATTGGCTCAAGAATTATTTGACGAACGCGCCCCATACAAGTCAGGTTTGAAAATTATGATGCCGGTCCCTGAAGCCAGAGCTAGACCCAAGGTTTGGTAAACAGTGTATACACATCGTCGACACATTTAAAACAATTGATTGTGTCAATTTTGGGATTAAAGGCATTGTCATGTCTTCTTTGAAACAAGTGGTTGACGGGGGGGATTCCTATCCTCCCTAGTCACGACGCCTATGAATAAATACCCCGAAATAAAATGAAATCTTAGCCAACTTACCCAACTGCAAAGAAGCAGCATCCGTGGACCACCCAACGCAAACGATATGAGGGGAGGTTTCATCGGGGGGAAGATGGCGAACGTCAAGATGTTTCTCCAACTGAAAAAAAATCCATAAAAGAAGCACATGATGTTTGACAAGATATATGTACAGCGTGTCTCGAAAAAAATAGCAGTCAAACAATTTTTTTTCTGAAGAAGCCAAATCATTTGTGGGTAAAACATTTACCATAAGATGATAAAGTATTTCTTTACCCTTGACATGATTTTTGTTCTGTGTGATTTGGTCCTTTTGTTTAAAAGTTACGGCAAAGCTTGTAAAAACTGTCAAAATCTGTTTGGGAAATGTTTCAGATTAATAGGTAATTCAGATTCATTAATGTAAATACATTTTTTGACCCTTCCACACTACATGTCCACAATACGTTTACACTCGAAACTACCCAAATGTTAATTAGGATACTACACTGTAAAAACTCCCTGGTCAAAATTGACCCAGAATCTGCGTCTATATCCGCACAACCATTTTCTGGGTCAAAATTTACCCTTTTCTGGTCAAAATGAACTTTTTTTCGGGTCAAAAATGACATTTCTCTGGATCATTTTGACCTAGAAAAGCGTCATTTTTTGACCCTGAAACGGACTGTGCAGATATAGACTCATATCGGGGTCAATTTGACCCCGGAGCTTTTAGAGTGTACCAAACACTAAAAACAAACCACAAGCTGTCAAGTCAAGAAGTGAAGGTTTGTGAAAGAATTGTTCTTAGGTGTACAGCTTTAATAATAACAATAATTTGGGAGGCTAATCATCCTTACTCGCAGTTGGTATGCTGAATTGCGAAGGACGCGGCTACAACGTGGTCGGGCCGCTGGCACGTAAAGGCGCCTATGGCTGCCGGCCACATCGACCCATATATGACCACGGAGCACAGCCTGAGATCGAAAGAGTTTGATTTTTCCGGAGGGAGGACAACCGGAGGGCCCGGAGAAAAACCCACGTGGCACAGGAGAGAACCAACACACAACTCTACTCACATGCGATCCACGGCCATTGATTCGAACCGTGGTCACCTTGTTGAGAGGCGAGCGCTTTACGCACAAGCCACCCATGCCACCCATGTTTTTTTACTGGGAAAATATCGGCGTTACGAAATTCCTTTTTGAATATGGGATTTTGCAAATCCAGCATACGTAGTTAGAGGAAAGTTGTGCCCCAAACTAATGGTCCTGAGGCGTTTGATGTGTTTGAATTACACCAATGAAAGAAGTGGCTTTGGTTCATGAATATGTATCGGGTGTAAGAGCGGACAATCAACCTTGACTTGGAAGCAGACTTTTCCTTTGTTCACGCCGTGTGTTGCCTTGACTCCGCCCCACAGGAAAGCAAACCCTTCGGTGCATAGAGGTTCGGCTGAAAATCCACCATCGGTCACAGTCACATTCAAGTCAGAAATATCTGCGTTTGAGTGGAATAGACGGAGTAAATCTTGGTTGATTTTTTTTTATAAAGCCAGACAGATTCCTGATTTTCTTATGACTTTCATTTATTCTATGTAATGTCCAATACAAAGTGTCGATTTCTTAAATAATACATGTACATTTATAATGAATCGTGTTTAATAACCTTAAAATGTGCCGAGGTAGACTCATGCCTATTCAGGCCCATGCACAAAGGAATCTTTGAATACTGATTACCGTAATTTCACCCCAAAAAATATGTTAACTTGAGCTAAAACGTCTTATAACACTAATCACCAATGTCTTTACTAGCCTATCAATTAAAAATAAATGGGCCACTGCATTTTCAGACGAGTAGAAGGGGTGGCACTGCCACAGTGGTACAATTGCCAAGAATCCAGCTTCTTTCGGAGTTTTGTGGTTGTTTTATAAATGGAAAGGTAAGAGAGATTTAGTCTTTTAACCTTCTGAAATGTTAGGCCCCTGCATGGTTGCTTACATTTACTGAGCATGCACACCGTGGCATTCCCACTCGCACCAACTCGAGGATTATTCCTATAAAAAAAATAGTTTAGAAAGTTACAATGATTCGTTACTAGTGTTTTCAAATAATTTGTAGTTTTTAGATATCCGCCGCTGTTTGCCTTAACTGCAGCCTAAACAAAATTGAAGCAAATTCCTACGTTATGTGCCCCACGCCTAAAATTTCGAACATATCGCTGAGCTATTCTTGTCGCCATTATGTACAATAATCCGTTGCATGTACTTCGTGTCCAAAAAAAAACATGTCCTACTTTTGATCCTAAATAACTCGGTTGTTTACCAATGGAATTAAACTAAATTTCAGATCATGTAAACAAGGCATGACACATTTTATTGAGCGAGTTTCATCAGCTTAATGCAAGAGGGGGAGTTTAAACGCCATAAAAAAACTCACTTTCAGAATCTCACACTTTCCACTTGGCGTCCCACAATGTCGATACAGCGCTGGAGACGGTGGCAGAAGGCGCGTGCTGTGGCCGAAAGCTTCTGAAGGAATGCAGGATCGCCCCTGATGTCATTGCACACCTCCTCGATCGTGTGTTGCGCCAAACGATCCAGGAGGTGTGCAATGACATCAGAGGTGATCCTGCATTTCTTCAGAGGCTTTCGGCTACAGCACGTGCCTTCCGTATCTACATTCTAAAAGCGATATTTTTTTTCGTATATGGCGTTTAAATCTCACCCTCTTGCACCAGCTGACGAAACTCGCTCCATAAAATTTGTCAAGCCTTGTTTACATGATCTCAAATTTTGGTTTAATTCCATTCGTTACTTCGTAAACAACATAGTTATTCAGGATCAAAGGTAGGACATGTTTCTTTTCTGACACGTTGTTAAATGTAACAATATAGCTCAGAGTGTTTCGTTTATTGCAGCGAATATGCACACAAGTTTATACTCAGGTGTTGTCTGGATCCCATCGATACATAACCATTGCGCTTTGGTTCCACCGCCACGCATGAGGTCAATACACTTGTTTTGGTAATTCCAATAACACCCAAACCTGCTTCACTGTGTGTGGTGGATGAGGATACAGAAATAGATCAATATGATAACACATTCTCCCTTCTCCGTGATGTAACTTACATGTTTCAAGTGAACCAGCCGCCTCTCCGAACCACCTGTAATCCTTAATGCTGTCTGCCTGGATCCAGACAGACGGGGATGAACATAACCCAATGAATCAATCATGAGAATTGCTCCGCGCCGCTAGCTGCAGTTCCAGGGGAATTCCCACGACTAGCAATAACCCAGCCATACCATGACATAAATACCCCGCATCGCAGCGGGTCCACAAAGCGCGTGAGCTCTGAGGGGTTTTCCCCTTTTAACCACACACAACAAAGCATACTAGACCTACCGTCCGACCTTGGGGTAATTGTTAACTTGACCCTTATTATGCGAATGACACCTAGTGCGAAACGAATGTGACAAACCGTCTATCACATTGTCGGCCGACTGTCAGTGTTTAACTATGAAATTATGCTTCAAGTATACTTTGAATGGTTTTTAAATTGCTACACTGTAAGATCGGAAACATTAATGTTTACACAGCTGCGTCAACAACGATCGTGATAGCAAATAGGGAAACTAGTATTATTTTATTGCCTCCATTATATGTTTCTGTTCAATTTCGGACTTTTAGACTACATTGATGCTGCGTTAGTAAAGTGTGCATATCATATTGTCTTTAACCGTATTAGTCAATACAATATCTACAGTCGTCATTTTTATTTTAACTGGCTTTCCCTTTATGAAGTCAGATTAAACAAATTAATAGCTTTGTATAGCTATTTTTGTCCTGAAATCCCACCCTCACCTTGATTAGCATATCGAACAGGATTCCTCTCAGATACTATATAATGTTTGGAATAATTATTCCTACCTTTCATTACAAGGCTGTTTGGTTAAAGGGTTTTCGAAACGAAATAATGCATAAAAAAATATTCAACCAAACACATTACTCTGAACACTTTTTTTTTGCTATACATCGCAACATGTTTATTTTTCTCAAATATTGACAGAAATATATTTGTTTTTACACGGCAAAGATAAATATAAACAGCCGATAGGCGTTTGAAAATATGTGTTTCATATAGGCATATGTATACGCAGGTTTACGTGACACCTCTGAGTTCAATTAGCTCCTAACTCTTTTCATAATTTACAATTGAAATATTCTCCACCAAAGTGTCATTGTCAAATATCAACCAGAACGAGTGCTTAAAGATATACTGTCTGTGCTCTATTTATTTTTCTCCTGACGAATTTCTAATTTGTTTGTTTAATAATTCTTACCATTTTTTTTCTATTCCGGGCGTCTGCAATTTTCTTCAAGAGAACAATTTATAATGAGATGGCCTTTAATGCACAAGACAAATTATTGTCGGACCGCAAACGATTCAGAACTAGTACAGTAATTAAGAAGTAAATACTTTCATTTGTTTAAAATAATTAAATAATCTGGGGTGTTTTTTTTTTTGAGGCGTTAACTTGAAAAAAAGGACAGTACAACAGTACTTTAAACCCCGCACGTGTCCATTGCAAGGTAAGCCCCCCCCCCCAAATATAATAATAATTCTGCTTCCAGTTACCCTACGTACACTATTCTGACAGCCCCTACCCTATTTTTTTTGGGGGGGGGGGGATGAGGAAAAAACCCGAAAACCATCGATTACTATTTTTGCCCATGACTGCACGCAGACACCTCCATATGATCGTACCAAAAAAAAAAAAAATTGCCCCCCAAAAAAAGTCCCACCTATAGCTGCGGTATTTTCAAATGGCATGTAATCGGAAGCAGAAATACATTTGTTTTGGCCTTACATTACCTTCTAAATACATCGCCCGAAGCATGTGGGTTTTACGCACAAAAAGCCTAATACACTACATGTACATAAGACAATGAAACATTATAAAAATTGTTTTAAGTCCAATTATAATTTGTATTAAACTGTGAAGCTATGTACAACATGAATGGGGGAAATGGAATTGAAGTAGATGAATTTAAATCATCTGAACCACATTCGATTGCTCTACTAAAGCGTGCACAAAGTTGTCGTTTGCTAAACAGAATGTGACTGATCTTATCCACGTCACACTTGGACTGTGTTTCCTGTTGTGCTGCATTCACTTCCTTTTTCTTCTAAAGTCACGACCTATGCGTTTCCGGCTTCAACTCTTTTTAAACCAGGAAGTGTAATTTGTAGCATACAAGGGGACAGTTAACTCCTTCGTCAAAATCGTACATAAAAGGAAGGCAACAAAATGACAGGAATATTCATAAAAGATGACAGAAATAGTATGAAAAATAAATGTAAAGCGTGAAAGTGAAAAGGTCACGAGGCATGCTTCTGCAACCTTCGCGCGGCCCGCCTATGGGCATTTCACACTGGGTTGTCCTTTCTCTATAATTGTTTACTGAATGATTTCTAACCGTAAACACCCCAAGGAACATTCATGTTGGAATTATATCTCGGTATTCCTCAAGAAAGAAATGATGAGAAATCACTTGGAGATGGGTAAAAACGAATATGACTTAAGACCTTTCACATCCGGCATTTTCGTTCCCAGGTCTCCCTGTTAGTTCACGTTGGTTTTCACATCGCGTACTTGCGTGAGGACGAAAATGCAAACGACGCGAAGATTCACCTAAACCTACAGCCCATGGGTTATAGATTTAGTTGGGCTGGCTTACATGCAGTCCTTATCAGCGGCTATTTTATATTGTGTGTGTGTGTTTAAATACGAATGAGTCCTTCAAGGTTAATAAACAAAAACTGTGTATCCTAAAAGACATTTTAATCTCCTAACTTCCAGTTTCACTCGATGACCACCACAAAATTATTTCATACATTTTCATCTTTGTACGAGTAGGCCTACACCGAGTTCCACTAGCCCGATTTTTGGCCATGCGATTTTTCAGTTTCCATATATATATATATATAAATGTATATATATATAAATGTATATATATATATATATATATATTACTATTTTACACAGGCCTTTTTTCGAGGGGGAATATCTTAAGAAATCAATATACCAAAAGTAACTGCAAATGTAAGAATTTTCGCACGTTAATTTTCGTATATTCAAGGACTCGGACTTGGACTCGAGTCCTTTGCTCAGGACTCGGACTCGGACTCGGACCTCGGACCCCACTCCGAGGATTCGGCTTCGTCCGGCTCTCGAGTCCGGCAAAATCAGGTCTTTTTTAGGTTTTATTTCAATTATTTTATGTCTTTCACCTTGATTTGGTTTTGCTGTGGAACCGAATTCCGCAGTCTGCCCGCTCGCAAAATAACTTGCCGATTGATCAATGATCAATTGATTCATTCCAACCTAACTAGCCAATTGGCATTTATTACAGAAGACTTTTTCAGTTTATTTTAGTCTTTACATATTTTGTAGGCTTTCTGTGGCTCTCTTCTGTTGATAGTTTGTTTAACAGTTATGCACAAGTTTTTAACCTTTACTGGAAGCTTATAAACACATAGTTATGTTAATCCTGTTCTTATAGCTGACTGGAATATTGTTATGTTTCAGCCGTGGTGAGTGAGACAGATTCAAAATGTTGGTGGAAACATATTTTATAACTTTTTTTTTGGGGGGGGGGGGTGTTTGGTGGTGCTATCATATCTATTTCGGTTTGTTACCCAGACGTTACCCAATGTAAGCAACGCTCAAAATGACACTACAATCGAGACTAAACAACATTCCACTGTAATGACTACAGTGTCACGATGGTCGAACTCAGTCTCTTAAGTGAGGGCGCACTGTTATGTAAGACACAAGAGCAACGGACGATCAACTACACTGACGTTAGGCTCGAACCAAGACTATCGATATACCATGTGCAATTGGTAGGAACAGAATCACAACTCCAGTGGTACCACTTATGATAATTTATTCGTACGTCAACGGGCCAGTATGTTTATTCACGAGAACAGAACAACGATATCAAAAGCATTGTTGTTATAGTCAACCCGTTACATTAAATCATTTTAAAGAACGGTTGTAGTCGAGCTACCACGCAGTAGCCTAGTGGATAGCGTTTATCGTTGAGATAATTTTAATTTAGGGTGAAAAGAGAACGAGAAATGAGTGTCTTGCATTGATTTAAAGGAGCAACATAAATTATCATAAGTGGTACCACTGGAGCTGTGATACTGGCGCTACCTGTGCAATTAATCAGTAGTAGCGACCATTTTCTCCTAAATAGCCCGGTATCATTAAAACCTTAGGCCCCCTCACACCGGTCGTCTTAAAATGAGTTACGATGCACTTCAATGCATTATATTAATTGTTTGAGGTGCCATCCCAAAAAAATGTTTTCAAGCAGTATATACAAAGCAATCTTTATGAAGCATTTTCGATATGAACTGTATACGAGGACTTTCATATATCTTACATCAATTGGGATAGGATACATATAAAAACAGATAACTATACATTCTCTTCAGATATTCTAGTACATTTCAGACTAATTTAAAGTAGGCTATATATTTATACTACGTATGTTATAATACACAATTGCACGACAACTCGTTTGAGAGATGGAAATGAAAGCCTATCTTAACTACCGATTACACCCTGAACGTAGTTCAATATTATAACGGTAGTTCCTACATAAAACTTGATCACGACATTTTGTGTGACATCTTGCTCATTATTTATCCGGGTTTTGTTGGGCCATTTTCCATAATAAAAAACACACCTCGTCTCATGTTTATTAGGTTAGCGTTAAGAACATTGATAATAACATTTACAGCTTTTTTCGCCGAAGATACATTTAAATGTCAAAACTTGATATTAAAGATTCACAATAACGCATCATGTTTCATTAATATTTCTCAGATATGAAGAACGCGATTTCGGGTCAACTCCTTGCTACAAGGCATATAGTGGTCTGGACAATGAAGTTGTGGTCTGCGGGTAATTCTGCAGGTTGTGGGTTCGAGTCCAGCCTGGGGTGACGGTGCGTGTGCCCTTGAGCAAGGCGCTTTGTCACTCATTGCTTCTCTCCACCCAGGAGTAGATGGGTAGCGGTGAGGGCAGTGTTGGCTACTGTGAGAGGTTAATTACGGCCAAGAGCATCGAAACGGCTGCCTAACGGTCGTGTATGCTCCCTAGGGAGTTGAGGTTTCAGGAGTGTTAGCCCGTTGAAACGGAAAATATAATTGTAAAGCGCTTTGATAACCCCGCTGCGGCGTAAAAGCGCTTTACAAATACCTGTTATTATAATTATTATCATAACAAATCCAACGACCAGATGCAGTCGAGTAACACAAACTTCAAATTACATTTAGGTTCAGGAATAACGGGGTACAAAATGGCAGCCAGCAGTGAACAAGTTTGACAGTTAAAACAATGCGTCAATTCCTTTCTGGTCATTTCCTTGTAAAAGGCCGCCCAAGATGCGCAGTTCTTTGTGGCTACCCGTACTGTGGTAGTGGGTGATTGTACTAAAATCGTTAGGCTCAGAGGCTAGTCTCAAAATCGTCTGACCTACCCAGATTCATTTGCATCGCCTTGCATGTGACATCTCGATCAGTGGGTGTCGTTGAGACAGATTGTATCCCACTATCGGCACGGCTGTTCTTCCTTGTTTCCTTGGACGATTCCTGATCCCCCTCTACTTGTGGAAGTAGCGACGAACTCTCCTTACTTCTCGAGTTATCTTCACTGTTGTCATCGGTGATGCAGTGCTCTACGATACGCGGGCTTATTTGTCTCCGGCAGAGTCTCTGATTCTCTCCCTGCTTGCTCTTGCTCGTAGGGGAGTAAGATGGAATCTCATTACGATCACCGTTGAGTTCTTCGGGAACCGGTGGCAGGCCATCAACGACATAGACGTGCTCATTAGGTTTCTTGCTGCCGCCGACCTTGTTGGTGGCTATCGGGGCTAAAGGTGGTGCATTCCATTGGTTCTGACTCATATCCACGGTAGGTTGATTCTGATGTGAGTTACTGCCCATCGTCACCACCAGCTGCAGCTCGATATTCATCTTGGGGCTGTTGTCTGGACTGTCTTTGTCGTAGGATACCATGGAGGGGCGTGCTTCACTCGTAATCTGCGTCATGACAGAGGCTGAGGAACCACGATGGGATCCCTTGGGGTTGACGTCTCTCATGGTGGTGGAGTTGACCTGTGACATGGAGCGCGGGCTACTGGTGCATGTCGGACGGTACTTCATGGCGCGCTTTTCACACATGCCGTGCTTGGCTAGGAGGAGGAACATGTCGCGGCGGAACGCTCTGGTGAAGATGGCGTACAGGAAAGGGTTGGCACAGGAATTGATCGGGTAAAACAGCACGATGAAGACCTTGCTTTGATCGGTAGTAAGGAACCCATGCTTCTGATCCTGGAATATCGACGACAGGCCATTGATGGCGATTGGAGCCCAACAGGCCAGATCGGTGAAGATGAGGACAGCCATTCGCTTAGCTACTTTTGAGTCCTTCCTCTGCATGGCGGAATGAGGGTTTCTCACCGTGACGTACATTTTGATGTAGCATGCGCAGATCACGATAAAGGCCAGGGCGTTAAACAGCAAGATGAAAATGACGTAGGCTACCGATGCTGCACCATCGGTGGTGCGGACGTAAAAGGGAAGGCACATGCTGGTTACACCGTAGGCAGCAAAGCCAAAGAACGGCAATGAGGCGATAATTACGGCGAAAAACCAACCTCCCAGCAAAATGCGACCGGCTTGTCTCAGACGGATGCGTTTGTTCAAGTCAATGGCATAGATGATGGTGTACCAGCGCTCGATGGTCAGTACCGTCAGGGTAAAGACGGATAACTCGCTGGAGAACACCGATATGAAACCTGCAATCTTGCAACCTGCTCCAAACTGCCAGTCAATGGCGTGGTTGAAGTAGACACGAAGGGTGTAGACGTCGACAGAGGCGATAATTAACAGGTAAATGCCCATGCAGAAATCGGCAAAGGCCAGGTTGCACATCAGGAACTTAGGTACGGTCATCTTATGCTTGTAGGCTATCAAGACCACCATAACAATTAGATTACCCACCATTGCCGTGCTAGCGATGAACCAAACAACGACGCGCAAGAACGGATATCCCATGACATCAGAGCACGGGTTGAAAGCGTCAGGACGCGGTGAACAGTTCACCTTGGAGTAGTCCTTGGGCACGATAGGACCGCAACTGTCACCATGTGTCTTGTGGGTAATGTTGGGGTCGATGGTCTGGTCCACGAAGCCACTGTTGTCGATGAAGCCACTGTTGGGGTCAAACTCTTCAACGCTGGGTTGCATGTTGGAAGGAGCGTTGGTTAACAGTGAATCCGGTGGAGGTTGAAAATGCGAAATGCTGGACAAATTGACAGAACTTCCTCTGCTCAGTGAATTCTTTGGGTCTTGAAAGAAATCGTCCTCGACCAGATGGGCCGTGCTAAAGCGCGGTTTGGACGAATCCCTAATATCGTCGGCTTCAGAGCTTGGGTTAGGCGTGGTGGAGCACGAGGAGTTGTCTCTGGGCTCCATGATATTATGCATCTTGGCCATGTGCTGGTTTGCCGAAGTGTTGTAGATGAACGCACAGCAGTGACTGAAGTAGTGAAGCCTGGCAATCTGGATGTTCTCGAATTTGAAGAGCGGTGGGAAATGTTTGAGATTGGGTGTGTTCTCTATGTCCAGCACTATGATGTTCTTCAGTCCCAAAGTTGGTAGTTTGCTGATTCTTGTGCCCGCCAGATGCCTGTAAGAAATGATTGGTGAAAACAAACTGTTAGCATTTAAAGGGACCATGACATGAATATTACGTAGGAAGATATTTTGTGCAAGTTTCGACTCCTCTTAAATGTATAAAAACTAATCGACATCCTTTTTCGTGCTAATCTTTCTGAACAAATGGGCTTCTTTATACATTTAACATTTCCCATCATGCTTTGCCATGCAAATGAGGGCGCTGTTGCTGTGATGTCATTTCAGGAAGACACTGTTTAGTTTAGTGGTTTTCTGTTCAAAATGTGAACCAAAAATTTGTTCATTGAACACATTTGTGAGAAAAGTTTGCTCATTGGCCTACTGTCATGTATTGAGACAATCATGAATCAACAAAGTGAAGACATTTTATGACAGCAAAACACCAAAATTTTGGCAAATTGTGGTGCTGAATCAGCTGTAACATTGAGGCTTATGCCTGAAACGTCATCACAGTTTTGCTCATAAATATGCAAATTCACGTTAGCATGAAAAACAAAAGGCAGCAAAATGCCCTTGAAAATTTCAAAATTAAAACTGAAAATAAGGTTAAATGTCACACAAAGGTGCATTAACCAGGACCGTGTAAAAACAGTTAACTTTACATTGGCCTTTTAAGTGTAATGGAAGGGGGATGTCTATAGGGAGCCGAGCATCCTTCAAAATGGTGGACGCTGTACATGGTTTTAACTTGAATGTGCTTATGTGTAAGTAATGTTATTTTTCCCCTCTGTCCTTTGTCTTTTCTTTTTCCCCTCTTTGGTCATGGGGGATGAACCCCCGAACCCCCTCTTCCGTTCGAAAGGCTGCTAATCCATAATGTTTCCCTTGAATGCCACTGAACTCATTGTAGGGGAAGAAGAAAAATTAACAATCAAAACTTAAGCGTGATTTAAATTAGTCAATGGTTGCATAAAATATCTTGCTTACACTTCTCGGAGGTCCAATATCCCTTCAAAGATGTTGTCTTCTATATAGGTAATGGGGTTGTTGGACAAAACTCTGAAGACACAAAAAACGACAGAGAAACAATGACTGGTGAGGTATCAGTGTCTTGTCTGTTGAAATCAGTCAGTTTACGAATGCATCTATGCGGGCTGCCATGGGCGTCGCTAGGATTTTTTTCCAGAGGGGGACAAAGCACATTATTTCCCATAGTCATTGTACTTTCTCTAGAATATTCTCAATTTCTAATCTGTTTGATTGTGGGCGAGGGACATTTTCCCACTGCACCCACGTTGACACCCCTGTGGACGCACATGTTGTTTAATTTGCATTCAATTCAAAGCAATGCGACTTCGCACCTCATCTTCTTCTTGTTTGGTTTTGTTTTTCTCCTTTTATTGTAATTATTTTTTAAATATTCCGGGGGGTGGTTCGCTGTATATAAATGTTAAGAACTTGATCACCAACAACGGGGGAAAATATATTATTAGAAAAATCACTTACAATTTCACAATGCTGGCACCTTCAAAAACCTTGCCGTAAACGGACGAAATATCATTATAAGAGAGATCGCTGTAAAACAAACAAAATAACTTCTAATGAATTAAAATTTAAACAATTACTATAAAAATCGCTAAAGAAAGGACAAAAATTCTAAAATTTTTGAAATATTACCACCAATCATTTTATAAACATACTATCTGCTAAGCATATACTGTGTGGAGCAGAATATAAGTCAAAGATCATATAATAACTCCCAACATATCGGATCGAAATAACATGGTGAATACAATCCATTAAAAATGATTAATACATGTAGTTTAATCACGAATTTGTATTGATTTTGTAACATTTTCTGACAAAGCTGCTTTATTTAGCAAGCCAGCTGTCACAAACAAGCAAGACAGATTCTCGATAAGCTCTGGAGATTTGGGGTAAGACGGCCGGACTTAGAAATGTCAAGTGGCTTGCCTGCAGTGGAACGATACGTGGCTCTTTAGGGCGAACCCTGATATCTACTGCCGGACAAGGTAATATCTCAAGGTAATACCTGAAGAAATCTATCTTTTGAGCTTAATTATCCCTTCCAATGAAGTTAAATCATTATTGCAATCTACGTAATGAAATCCCATTCAACCCACACTGTTTATTAATGTTTTTTCTTAATACTCACAGATTGTAGACTTCAAATGACATTCCGCTGAAGGTGTGTGGCTTCAGGGCAAATATCTTGTTGTTGGACAAAACTCTGCCAACAAAAAATACAACAAAATTGGGTCATTTCTTTCACAAATACAATTACTTTTATATGCATACAAGGCAGTGTTGAAACAAAAAGGGTGGCCGGTGTGAGTATGCAGGACGATTGGTATGAAATAGCCCCTGGACACTTGGCTAATTTGAGCAAAAGCAATTACGGGAAACGATTATCCTAAGGTCGAGCAGCTAATCCCCATATTTCAGCGTGTAGGCCTATCCCAGCGAAATGTAGTCCTGTGTAGGTTGATATTTGGAGGAAAGATAATCTGACTTCACCAAACCCCAATAACTTATACGGGTGTTCACACCGACCACGATTGATGTTTTTTTTACCCTTGGCTTCAATTTATACCGACGTCTATTTGAAAAACAACAAACATAACTTACAATTTCTTAAGAGTTTCATCGTTTGGGTGAAGAGTCGTCAGGTTTGGCGCACTCTCTAGTCCACAACTGTCCAGGGACCTGAAACGGGAAGAATGCAGAATCTATTTCGTGACAATTTTTTTAATTATTATTTCATGAACATCAACAGCTCTGCACATCAATTCTACATTCGTGTATGTATATTCACATTCATTTCCATTTCACATTCCATAAAATACAGATTAACACTCGGTGAATAACAAGTGGATATTAATACGTCACTTGAAACTAGAGGTGACTTCCTCCAATGTCTATACAGCGCTGGAGACGGTGGCGGAAGGCTCGTGCTGTGATGGAAAGCTTCTGAAGGGATGCAGGATCGCCCCCGATGTCATTGCACACCTCCTCGATCGTTTGGCGCTACACACGATCAAGGAGGTGTGCAGTGACATCAGGAGTGATCCTGCATTCCTTCAGAAGCTTTCGGTCGCAGTACACGCCTTTCGCCGCCGCGTCTCCAGCGCTGTATCGACATTCTGAAAGTGATTTTATTTTTTCGTTTGGCGTTTAAATCTCACCTTCTAGAACAAAGCTGATGGAATTCGTTTCATAAAATGTGTCGTGCCCCGTTTACATTAGTTTTGGTTTAATTCAATTGGTAAACAACAGAGTTATGTAGGATCAAAAGTAGGACATTTTTTGACACGTAGTACCTTAGTACCGTATGTGATACTGTAATTGCCTCTTTGAGTGAACTCAAGAGGGCGCTTGGGCGTATGGACAGGTTACAAGAATGTTTTTCACTGCCTTTAAGACAAGTGATACTCACAGACTGGTCAGGCGAGGCAAATCTCCAAATACCCCCGGGCCAATTTCCTTCAACAGAGGCGAATGAGTGAGCACACTGAAAAGATTCATGAAGAAAGAAAACAAATTAATGCTATCGCCATTACTACACAATGCTAGGCAAGAAGGGAAGATTTTGACGAAGCGGAAGGGGGGGTGCCAGTGCATCAACAAATGGAACTTCAGAAGGGAGGAAAGATTAGTTTTGTCATAAATGGATTAAAAAAAGGTATCTTCTGGGGGCAGCGGTGTAAAAATATAAACAGTATTCATGTAGTGCAATTCAAAGGTCTCACATACATGCTTAAGTGTGACGTTCCCCCATGCTCACTAGAAAAAAAACATTTTTGTTGTGTTTATTTTTGGGGGGGAACTATCATCTTTTTAAAAAACTTTGGTCTTCACTAATCCAGACAAACTCCCCCGTTGCTAACTGTGTCACAACCTAAATGAAAATCATGGTAAGACCGTTTGTACAATTCCAGTGGGTCATAAAACCTGTCATTTAGTAATTTGACATTTATCGATAGGCTATACAATTATTAACTGGTTGTCACTATATTTGTCAGTCAGTCCCTTTGGAGAGACGTGTAGTTTTATTCGAGTCAATGCAGCCATTACTGAATTGTAATTCAGACAATTCGAATTGATTCCCCGCCATGACATGTGGATGAGTATCCCATTATTCCAATCAGGGCAGCCCGCTAGGAATTGATATCTCGGTGAAAAGGTGACTGGGTGATTTCTTCTCAGTCCAAACAATCAACAGGAGCAAATGCAGCTTTCAGGTATGAACAAAAAGTTACCCATTAAACGGAGGGAAATTTGTTTACTTATTTAACCAATTACTCTGATCAGCGTGATTGATTGAACGGAGGTTGCGATCAACAATGTTAATATTATAATAGTCACCAATTAGCACTATTTTCAATCTGATGTACATTGTAATACTTTCTTTTCTTTCGAAAATACCCATTTATTGCCCTTGATTGGATGGGCCCAGTCAGGATACAAAGTAAATGCAAAAAAAAAAAAAAGGACGTTACACACGTTGTAAATCCTACACTTGGTGCCCGGATGTGCTGTATTCTCGTAAACGCAGGTTTTCAGGTAAACCTGCACGCTATATTCCAATAGGGCATACAGGGGCGCTCTGTTTGTCATTATGATAATTCTGCCATGGGGATTTGACATTCGATCTGGTTGTCACTATATACGTTTGTCAGTCAGTCCCTTTTGGGAGCCGACTAACTTCATTTATTCGAGTCAAAGCCGTCATTACTGAAATTGATGAAGACAATTTGAATTGATTCCCCGCCATGAAATGTGAATTAATATCACTTTCAGATCAGTGCAAACCATGTAGTTCGCCACGAGTTGATGTCTCGGTCAAAAGGTGACTGGGTGGTTTTCTTTTCAGTCCAAACCGAAGACATGGCAGCTTTTAGGGTATGAACAAATGTTATCCATTCAACTGAGGAAAATGGGTTGTTTTTTTATTATTAATTAAATTGGTTGATGTAAAATCACGTCCATCATTATTTAAAAAACGGGTGTTTTTTTGGCGACATCTGGCTTACAAAGAGCAGAAATGCGTTTAGTGCAATTGTCTCATTAAACTTTACGAAGCACATGGATGAATGGTGATTTTGTTTTTATTTTCCATTATTTGTAGGAATTTGTTTTTGTTTTCAGGAAAGGTTTCTTTTACCTCAAGTGTTTGGGGTCAACCAAAATGAATCATAAAGCAGGTGGATGTACATCTGAAAAATGTCTCAAGCTTTTCATATTTTGCGGAGAGACATGCATGAGGGGGGAGGGGGGATCCGCCCGATAGTCCGAAGGTTCCATAGTCCGAAGGTTTGTTGATCCGAAGGTTAGATAGTCCAAACATTTCATTTCGTTAGTAATCCAAAGGTGCGATATACCGAAGTTGCATTTGGTACCACGAAACACAATTGCATTTGGAAGAATTAGTAACGCCTCGTTAATTCTTAATACACACTTTCAACTTCAATCATTCGCAACAAAAACCTCTTGATTGCACAGTGCACTGCGATTTTATGTAGCTATTTCGGCAAGTTAACAGCTCTTGTTTTCGTTAAAGTCTTTTAAAAAAGTTTTTTTTTAGCTGTTTCAGCAGTCGCCGAACAGCTCTAGTTTTCGTTATGATTTTTTTTTTCGAAAATGTGTAGGTACTAACAATTTAAGTGAAGTCATTATGACGTCATCACGTGTCATGTCACGTCACATTAAAGGGACATTTCTAAGGTCGATATCTAATGAACTATACGACTGATTAGGTTGTAACTTGATATGTACCTATATACCGAGATGCGTTATAGATGAAAATTCAAGTGACGTCATCATGACGTCATCATGTCATTTGACGTCATGTGGGGCATTTTTCTAAGGCCTACATCGAAAGATTTATAAGTCGGATTTGGTTATAATTTGGTAAGTTGGTATGTACTTATTATAGACCGGGATGTTACAGATAAAAGTTGAAGTGAAGTCATGATGACGTCATTGCATGTCAAGTCACGTTGCATTAAATGGGCATTTTCTAAGGAGCTATAAAACAATAGGTCGAATTTATCATGGGCGTCGCGGGGGGGGGCAAGGAGGGCGCTCCCCCCCCCCGGAAAAGCAAAAAAAAACAAAGGGAAAAAAAGGAAGAAAAAAAAAGAAAAGAAAAAGAGGCGCAAAGTCATATTGGTGTAAATGTAATGGGGGGGGGGAAACGTCCCTGCCCCCCTCTAAAACGGATAAATCGGAAATATGTTGAGAAATACAGGATTTTTTGGGGGAAAACATGTTTTGCCCCCTCCAGAAAAAAATCCTGGCGACACCCATGGATTTGGTTGCAACTCGGTAAGTTAGTAAGTAAGTTGCAACTTGGTAACTTGGTAAGTTGGTGTTTGTCCACAAACACATTCTTGGTTCTTTATACTTACATTGCTGTCAATCCATTCAGATTGTTGAAAGTCCCGGGCTCGACAGTTCTCAGCTTCAGATTTTGTTTTAGAGTACTTCAAACGGGGAAGAAAAAAAGAGGGGCAAAAGTTATTGCTTAAAATGTGTTGCTGCTGTACTCCTCTGTATACGCCTTTTTAGTTAAATGAAATTTAACCTGCAGTCTGCCAACATCTTTGGTCTCCTTACCAAGAATTTATCGTAAGATTCACCTTTAATGCACTCGTTCTGATGTCCTGACCCATACAGCATTTCGGACTTCACACATGTGTGCAGATGTGTGCACATGCGCAGTTTGTACACTTAGCCGGTGTCATGTGAATTTTTGGACTCCAACGAAATCTGGTCTCTTTTACGTTATAATGGAATCTAAAACATCATATACACGCATGGCCAGTCACTTTTTAAATTTTCTTCACTTAGGCATGTGCAATCAACGAGTCTATATATATATATATATATATGACTTGAAGCTTTGCATGGCGGATGACATAATATAGACAAGATTGCGGGTAACACCATGTGGAAACCAACCGGTTCTTTTCATAACCGCACATCTTCCAAGACGAGATTTCATTCCACATGGTTTTACTCGCAATTTTGTCTTTTCATTTCATCGAGTCCACGTTTCATAGAGCCAAAATTAACATTACACCAGCTGATCTTAACAAAAAGTCATAGACAGAAGAGAAAGTGACCTTATGTACCTAAGCTAAAAAGGCGAACTCATGTTCTACTCTCTATGGTTGTTACAGATTTAACATGAAGATTTCATTTTATAAAGACGTGCATTGCCCTGACACAAAGAGCCCCAGTGAAGTTTAAATGTTTGAAACAGCCACAGCAAATGACCTCCAAGCCGCAAAGGTACGGTTATAAAAACCGAACATCGCAATATGCTTAGTAGATGGGAGGTGATGCCGAACATTCTCATGACACACTAACACACTTAATGCACTCTCACTTGAGTAATGGTTCGATTATGGAAGAAGCACTTCGCTGTAACACGAAACACAACAGGTGTTCGAGTACAAGTATCATTCGGGCACTTGATTCTAGCAACACCGTTTTTCATCACTTGAATTATTTCCGTAACCTAAAGTGGACGCACGCGTTCGATATAAAAACCTGTTGATTTGGTTTTAATATGAAGTAATTGATCACCGTGAACACTAAAAATAGGGCTTTTGGAGTGTTTTGCCTACTCACCATATTCGCGGTAAGCAAAACTAAGTGACTGTTTCGTGTTTTGAAAACATCGGATCAACTATCATAAGACAAGTGTCTTATAAAATGAAACTGACGCGATGACCATTTTATTTTACAATATGGAAAGACCCCGAAACGCCGTCACCTTTTCAAGAAATTCGAGGTACCTGTGTGCAAATATAACTTATTTGAAGAGAAAAAGAAAACATGAGATTTCAAAGAAACCTAGGTCCACGCTACGCTATTAAAATAATCTCAATTTCAGTTCAGTTTTAACTACCGTGTAAGTTCTTTTTCCTATTGGGCTATTTATAATACTCGTGGTTTCCATTGAACATAATTATGTATATGGCAAATTTATTTCCCGATAAGAGTTTCTAGAACTGTTATCTACATCAATGTTTAGAATAGATTTGTGCCGTGTAGTCAGTTGCTACTTGTTATATTGTTGACAGCCGGTCGTTGAGAGTGCGTTACGCTGTTTAATTAAAACAACTTCCAACATCAGCTGCTGCTCCACTTTGGTACTTAAAACAACATCCCCCTAAAGTGTCAGGAGACACCATGCGCAGGGGTTGCAAACAGGGCGCTGGGAAGGGCAGATGTGCTTCACATAATCTTGTGAAGGAAGTGAGGATGGCATTCTGGGTAATTTATCATGACCAATGTATAAAGCATCTGGCTTCAGCTGTTTCAGACCTCGGTTAGACAATGCGCGCAAATACTATCCGGAAAGTTTGTTATAGAAATGCATACACACCATACCGAATGTGATTTCTTTTTCATTGCGGACCATGTGGACAAATTTTGAGCGTCGAATGATATGCATTTCGACACTTCGTGAATTCGAAAACGGAGCCTGAGCAACTGCCAGGATTTGAAAATTTACAACACAGCTTTCCAACCAAAAAAGGGCTCCGCATTTATGAATGGGAATAAAAGAGTGATGAATGACTCAGTCTTAACGGCCGTTTTAAACCTTGCAGGGTCGTGGTCGTGATGATTTCCAGGTCACAGGTCACGCAAAATCTATCCAATCAGAGCATTAATTCGTCAGCCCTTCCCAACGTCCTGTTTGCAGGGCGGGGGTACGAGCGAAGGGTTGCACCAACAATTTAACCACAGCGTATCCGATTATTCTCCCAAATTTGGGTATTTGCTCTTCAGTTGTCAGTTCATTTTACGAGGCCCTTTAATACATGCATGCTCTGGTTCTTGTGTCACGTATGGACTAGTAAAAAAAAAAAGAATATTGATGTCACGGGCGATTGCGGTATTGATGGGGGCCAAAAAAAAAACTTTAGCAAACGTATCAATTCCCCTACTTCATGCTAAACATTCTTTCAAGCGTTCATGTTATTAAACGCATTCATGAGATGTACCTGCGTCCAATTCATTCATTCCACCTCGTTATTAGTATTTTTAGAGTGTTCAGTTACGACCCCTTGGTTCAGCAATGTCTAGATTTTCATTAAAAATTATGCGCACAGCAGTGATTTTGTTTTAGTCGAAGCCGTCGGCGTGAAGCAAATGAAAGTAGGAAATATCTCCCCGTTCATTCCACCTGAGGCACGGGAGACTTAACCCCTAGATGCCTTCATTTCCTTTTAATTAAAGGTGGCCATTTGTCTTCATTATTTGATGACCTGTTAACCAGTTCCCCTCTTCAACAAAAATCGCTCACTGCCCCGGATCTCCGCTAGCCTCGATTCACTTCAAGGATCCCTATCCATTAGCAAGAGGCAGCGCTAATAAAACCCTCGCAAGAGGGAGTTAACTTGGCCTAAAAAAAAAAGGAATCATTCTTCAGTGTAAGTGAGTAGGTCCACAAATTAGGTTACTTACATGCTGTTGAGAAAGGTCAGATTGGCAAAGTTTTCCGGGGACAGCTTCTCCAAACTGGTGTCGGTGAGAAACCTATGATGTAAATGATAGAAACAGAAGGAAGTGATGGTTAAACAATGAAAATGCTAGGTATTTCTATGTATAGAGCTTGGATTTTAAAGCTGTTTCACACAGGGCGAAAATCTTACGGCTGGCCCCGAGACAATGAACACACACACATACACACATGTTAACGACATACCTAGTGTGGACATTCCATTGCTTTCGTGTACTCTCACTGTGAAAACACTTTCCATCCATTTTGCTTCTATGATTCCATTTAGTGTTTCTCTTCATTTTGCCACACATAAACCTATTACCCCAAGAATGTCTCTAAACCTGTTTTCCATGCAGAAAGGGGGAAACACCGTGTGGACTTACCCACGTCCACACAACGTCGCTGCTACCTGGTTTATGTGGACCTCTTTTGTTCGGGAGTCCACACAGTGAATGTAATGTCTACCCGTTTGTTTACGGTGTAAATCGAGGATTCATCTTCCCTTTTCCTTTGTTTGCACTAACTTTTTCGCAACAGCTCTCATTGGTTTTGTACACGTTTTCCAACCGAGGAGTCCTCGATTCGGTTTCTGTCCTCGATTTATCGATGATGTTGCAGGTGTGTGTCCTCGATGTACACCATAAACACGTGCGCGAGGTTCCACACTGCAAACGCTTTAACCCGGACCGGTCCGGAGTCACCCTGAGATGGCTCTCGTCCGCGGGTGAGCTCAACGCTGCATCGGACCAGGGCTGAAATTTCACAACCCCGAAGTAAAAACATTCGCCTGGAGGCATTGACTGTATACGGTATGAAACGAACGGTAGCGAGTTTGCCCATGGGGTTGATGCCCTAGTTTCAAAAAGGCCTGATGAAAAAAAATACTGATGAAAAAAACTATTTTAAGAAACCTTTCGCGTTCAATTTGTTTCCGACACAGGTGCAAAACAGTGTATCTATTTTTCATCTGACCAATAATCTTTTGGACAGAGGTGTCAATGCTTTATCGTCACAATCGAAAACCCCAAATCTCCTCAGACTGCGGAGAGATTGCACCGGACACAATAATGCATGCAGAGGAAGTATATAGACGAAATCACCCAGGTCTAAAAGCATACACGGGGAATGAATTACTGCCCTACAAATCTCCTGGGTCGAGGCGAGACTAAATTTGGCAGAGGCGTTCAGGAGCACGGCACATTTCGTTCACGGTGTATATTCAACTTGTATTCACCGCGACAAACCCGCGGTCGTCAACCGTACCGAACCAGCGCCCAAGCAGGTAGAGATAGCGTCGCTCTGGCGGGCACCGGCGTGGGTAAAGAGGAGGGGGAGGGAAACTGGGGAAGAAATAAGCCATGAACAAAAATACGAAGACGATATTGGAGAGTAGACGGAGGAGGCCAAGGGGAAAGATACGGCGTGGAGGGAGGGTAAATGAACTGTGTTGGGGGAAGAGTTAAGATTAAAGGGCAGGATGGATGAGATGGAGTGACGCCCGGGGAATATAGCGTTGATGGAGACACACGGATATAGGAGCGATTTCTATCAGCAGAGAGGGCGCATGTCATATCGCAACTAATATAGATGATCAGTTGATTGGATGTATCCAGACTAACAATTTCGGAAAAGTGCAATTAGTTCGATGGTCTCAAATTCATTTTGTAGTCGGGGTTCACATTTTAGTTATTATTGTAACTTCTTTTTTTTTTAAAGAAAATATCAAACGCCTAAAAAAGATTATTATTTGATAATTGATGTCCCATATGAATGAAACCAAGCGAAATGCATTCGATAAGAGGATGTATGAAATCGCAAGATTGTTGCAACATTCTTCGTCTAATTTTATAGGAAGAAATCACTCGTGTTTTACAAAGAGTTTGTACCCTTCTGCAGTATTTTATATAATGGGTCTTAGTGTGTTTATTTGTACATTCAATGGGGAAGTTGAACAAAAGAGGACAATAGGGTCCTCAATTCCCGAAGGTCCCCAATTTGGCGATCGTGTACAAAACATATGGGAGGTCTTTCTAAAAAAAACAAAAAACAACAAAAAAATATAAGAGGGCCCATAGGGGTCCCCGATTGCAGGCAAATACACACCTGTGTGCGTTTGTTTTTATCCCTGCGCATTTTTTTCTTACATGTTTGTTAGTAATGTTTTCAACGTTTTTTTAAAGGGAGCTCGATGATTAGGTAAGTTTACCGATTTTAATTGTTTGTAAGTTTATACATTGGCTGAATAAAACTCTTATCTTTAGTTGAAAGAATGATATGATTTACTGCGCACTTTAACATATCTTATAGCGGTTATCAACATGCGAAACGTATAAAGCCCTAAAAGAGACATTTCTGCCTCGATGATTTCAGAAATGCACACGTTGAAATTCCTATGTTGTGTACTAGTTGAAATATTCATGTTTGAAAAACCAATATTAATATGCTTCACCAGGCATTTTGTTTTGTAATGGAAGTCATAAATATATCATCAAAATTTATAATGAAGGGAAAAATCCTTCCATAATTTTTGGAGTTATCATTCTCAACGGAAATGAAAGTTCAATCAACTATCCGCTCCGTTCACAAGTACCCCCTCACCGGCAAAGAAAGTACAGTTGAGGGTGACCAACCGACGCCATCTTGTGACTGCAAGTTTGCCGCGACGCACGGCCGTACCACTGGGTGTACATAGTACAAATCCCCTGGTGTACGTGCGTCACACACAAGGAACGTTAATGGCGCGCGTCAACCAGTTAAATGTCCCTCCCATGGGACGTCGTTGCTAGGTAAAATGGCGCCCTCTTAGTTCGCGCACGGAGCCCCTAGCTTATGTAAGGTTGATTTAGTTGAACTAACATTGAACTATACTTTTAGTTAAAAGGTCTGGCAGACACTTTTAGAAGTCATCGCTCCTTAAATGTCAATCTTCGCCTCCGTGCACTCAACTTAGAATGTTGTGAAGACTTGTGTAAATATCTCTGTAAGAGGTTTTCTTTGTCTCCCATCAAAATCTTGAATCCGAGGCTGGGACGTGAGTCGCTTCGTCTTAATCTCTTGGTCCCTTGTAAATTATCATTCCTGTATGCGTCCCAAAGCAGCCAGCGATCGGTCTCATGGAGTATCCAGCAGGAGTGCAAACTGGACTGATCAATGAGCTTCAATGCTTTACCATTTTTTTAAGATTTCTCTTTTTTTTTCTTTCTTCTGTTGTTCCCCTTAAGATGCGCTCCGTGACATCCCAAGGGAGAGCAGGAGAACGTGCAGTCAAGCGCTTCCGTAGTTGTGACGTGAGCGAAACAAGGAGAAGTGTTTGATAACTAAACCGCTGGTCCCTCTGCCTACCCTCAGCTAACCTTTCAGCAGCTTGCCAGGCTAAGTGGCCCTCAATCTGGCAAGACTTGACCGCAAATTGAAACTCCAGTTTAGTTTTAGGACTGCCTCAAAGGAGGAAATATATCAAACCACACAAAAAATCATATCAGCGCACATGCCACAGACGTTTCAATTTCAAAATGATGATTGCCTGTTTCGTATGGATTATAAGATTCGAGTGCACTTCATGAGACACGCAACGATGCGCGACAGATAACCGGGACAGATGTCTGTTGCTTTTGGACCCATTGAAAGAAGAGGATCACTTCTGAATCTCTGAATATCGATTGCCATTTTCAGCCCTATGCAGTTTTGTTTTACATTCAATAAAATAGCATTACTTTCTCCGACTCTGAGTTTGCTTCCATACATGGAATAGATCAATTGCAGATGCAATATGTGAATAACAGTTGATGCAGCAGCTGATTTTAAATGCCAGCAAGATTAGATTAGAATTTAATTACTTCTTCTGATTGTTATAATTGATAATTGCAATGGTTGAACTTGGCCAGCTGACCTGGAGCTCAAATTCAGTGCACAAATTCGCTGAGCTAACTTAATCCACTTACTGAATGATTGCCAGGCAATGGGAGACTTTTGAGACGCTGGTGGCAGCAAACATAGTACACACCAGTCCTTTTCTACTGTTTGCGTCATTTGAGCATGCGCACATTAGCTTAAACATGGCCTTAGCTCCCGTAACATGTCTGATTTAAATTGATTAGTGCCTGTTGCAACTTGTTTTATTTGACTTTCGCTTGGCGGCTTTCCTGAGCCTTATAATCAGCTGACCAGCTTAAAATGAAACGCGGGTCTTTACTTTTATAATTCGGTGTGTTTTCCTTTTTTTCTGTGATCGTAACGTAGATAGAGGGTGTCCCCAAAAAGTTGTGCAAGCAGATATCCTTGTATTTCTCAAAACTACTAAGCATGAGTAATTCATCTTGATGGAGCATATTATTTATACTCTGGTGCATAATCAGTGAAAAAGCCATGGAAATCCGTTCACACAAACCAGAGATCTAACAGACTGTAAACGGTTATGGGTTTTTTACCTATACCAATGGAATTTACACAGTTAGTGATGCCAGTGCATCAGATTGCCATGGACCTTTTCACTCTGATTTAAGTTAACTGTGTAAATCCCATCCCGTTGGAGTGGGTGAAAGACCCATAGGTGTTTATAATCTGTTAGATCTCTGGTATACATGAACGGATTCCCATGGCATTTATACTTCTTCTTATCGAGTCCACTTCACAAAGCTAAATTCTGTTCAGCCAAAGCCGAACACATTTCTCTGCATCTTCATTGCAAGTGCTAGGGCATTTATACTGAATATACACAAGAGTGTAATTGATTATGTTATTAAATTTCTGAGACACCCTGTATTGGCCCTAATGTTATAAAGTCTGTTCCAGGTAAATGTGTCGGCACCTGCTTCACTATAAGTCAAACAGGCTGGACTTCATTTACTTTTGTTATTATTACTGAATAGTGTTTATTTATATGCTGAAGTTATAATCAAATGATACTGATTGGAAATAGTTGGCGCTGAAAATTCTTCATTTGACCAAATTATTTTACATGACAAATTTGGTTGAGAAATTCAGCACTACGCCTACCTCATGGTAAGAAATTGTGTAAAATCAATTGTTAAAATCACACAAAGTTTGAAGTTGTTAAACAAAAAAAATCAACTCATCTTGCCAACAGAATTTGGAAAAATAAACTGCGTGAAAACCATTCAAATCAACCGATTTACGCCTATGGCATTGAGCGACTAAAATTGAATGCAATTGTAACTCGGGCCTCATGGAGTCATAAAAAAAATAACGCGAAAAGATGGTGGGTTTTTTGTATACGGTGCTTGATGTTAGACTGTTATGAACATGGGCGTTGCGAGGGGGGAGGGCAAGGGGGATGCACTTGCCCCCCCCCCCCGGAAATCGAAGAAAAAAAGGAAAAAAGAAAAAAAAAAGGAAAAACAGATGCAAAGCCATATTGCTGTTAATTAGATGGGGGCAAATAGTCCCCTTCTCACGCTCGGAAAAATGATAAATTGAGAATACAATAAAAAAGTTAAGGAATTTTTGGGGGGAATTTGCTTTGCCCCCCCCCCACACCCCTGGAAAAAGATCCTGGCGACGCCCATGGTTATGAAAACAATTCCAATACAATCAGGCGTAAGGTTCATGTTTTATTAGTAGAACAAACAATCTAGATATTTCCTCGTGTACATATCTTCCGGCCTCTTGCTGGAAATGGAAATTTCCAAATATTTTGAGTAAAAAAAACTCAGCCAGTGTCCCCTTTTGATAACCCTAAGAACATGAACCATACCGTCCGTCCCTGCTTCTCGCTGAAGTGAATTTCAGGGCACGTAATTGTCATTTTGCATCCACCGCATGCTCGATAAGAAACCTGGGGGCCGGCAGGGGAGGGGGGGGGGGGTTACACGTCTGGTTACGCGAAGGGAAGCGTGCGTCCGGGGTACTCATCTCCAATTTACGCCATATCTCTGTGCTGACAGCTGATGCATATCTGTCATATACCCTTGGCGATGAGGTTGTGTTAGTGTGACCAGGTGGTGTCTAATGTGTCCATAGGGTGCAATAATGTCTGGGTTAATGATGGTGGGTTGATGATGAAATATCTTCGAAACACTTACGTGTATCGGTTTGAGTCTATCAAAAGCTAATGCATACTGACATTAAAGGGGGGGGGGGCTTGTTAGAAATTGAAATGCTAAAGAGTACTTTGTTTAAACTCTTGAATTGAGCAAACATATATGTTATTTGCCTTCAGGCCCCCCCCCCCTTGAAAAATGTATGTAACCCGGTTGCCCCTCCCACAAAAAAAACCTTGTTACGCCAGTGAGGGGGAGCGTGGCCTAGTGGTAAGGGTTTGTGACTCACGATCAGAATGTCGGAGGTGCGAATTTAGTTGCTGGTCATAATTATGTTGTGTCCTTCGGCAAGCCACTTCATCCCCACTTGCCTGTCTCCACCCAGGAGTATAAATGGATACCAGCTGGGGAAGTAGCCTAGCTGGGATGGACTAGCATCCCATCCAGGGGGGATAGAAATAGTCTCATTGTTTCATGCTACTGAAACCGGATATAAACGCCGGCATGATCATGATGGGTCACATTGGCTCGTGACAGACTTTATTTTACTTTACTCACGCCACTGTTCCTGTCACAGACCCAAATATAAAATTTGTGATGTCAGCATTGTTTTTAATTTTTATTTTGATCCACTTGTTCAAAACTACTTTGATGTTGACATGCAAGATTTTCCCCAGGGCTCGATTAATTACAAGATCAATAATTTAATAACAGTGCCGCCTATTTGCTTAAACATATGCGTGCCGATGGGATTTTTCCAAACGGCCCGGGGCTCAATGCATACATAAATAACAAAAACCTCGTAAATTATGTAGGATTACTACGTGCAACGGCAATGATTTCAAATGGGACATCAGATGTGATGAACAATGTTCCCGCCAAACCAGCCTACACCTTAATAGGCATCTTTTGAACGGGATGTTATTTTTGTTTTGTTTTTGGTTGCTTTGTTTGTTTTGTTTTGAGGTATACTTAAAATATGCTTACAATCTACTTTTCGTGGTTCATAGAGTGTATGCTGCGATACACGTATAGATCTCTCTCAAAGAGAGAACCTAGACGTATTCAAAATGCTATAACCACAATTGTCATTTTTGCATCTCAATGTTGATTACATGGTGATTTGCGCTCCACAGCATCAGTTTCATGCTTTGAAACTTAATCCTCACGTAAAAAGTACTTCGATCCGATCGCGCCCACAACGTTGAATGGGGGGAGGGGGGAAGGCTCTACGTTTATAGTTTATTTAGAATCTTCGTTCGTTCTTCCGTCAAACTGCGAACAAAATATCCTGTTTATTCGATCGCAAAGCGCGGGTTATACAGGAACAGGGTTGGCAAATCACAAAAAGAGTCTTGGACTTCGGACGACAAGTAATTGGAGATCATTACTCTATGTCAGAGCATGGTCAGAGCGGCATGTCTCATAAGGCGGTGCTTGGCAAGACGAGAGGTCTCGTTACCCCGCGCTAGTCTTATTAATAACCCGTCTGATGCCTCGACGGACAACACAGACTAATTTAGCATCTTCCCTGGAACACCCCCCCCCTCCAAAAAAACCCGGCAGTTTTCATTGCCCTCTCGCAACTTCCTTCCATGATTGTAGGAGGTAGAATTACGCCGTTGCTTTGTTGGTTTAATCAAGTTTGGAATAACCTAAGCCCTTACAGTACACCATGAAAGATGACATTTGGATGATTATTTTTTGTTCCATTGCATTTGCAACTATTCTATCATGAGTAGACAATTTACCTAATTGTTATAATTTCTTGGTCATAATTCTCCAACCCCAAAATATGGTGTTTATGTGACATTCATTAGCTCTTCGTCTTTTCATCTGCAATTAGTGCTCTCATCAAGCAGTCTGCAACTCTTTGTTACATGCACGGCACATTATTGCAAGTAAAAATGCAAAATTACCACCAAGAAACCTAACCAAAAATCTCGTTCAAATCACCAGCCTTCTTCCTAACCCCCTCCCTACAAAAAAGGAAAATATTGTTTGCACACTGTGCGTGCATAATGATCCATATCGTAATCGATGGTATAAAATGTTGATTTAGTTTTTGGTTTCAAATAATACTATCGGTCTCGCTTTATTGCCCCTTTAGCTTTCTAGTCATCGCACACTTTGTTTTGCGCGTCTCCTCAAATCAAGCAGTGTTTCACTCCAAGGTTAGCCTGCCGCATTGATGAACATTTACTGGTGCATTGCGATTCAGGCAATGATTGATTTGCACTTGCGCGTCAAAAAAAAGTGATCACATTGGCTCGGTACAGACACAGAGGGTATTTTTATAGGGGCGAAATCAAACCACCTTGAGTACAATTTAAGCATGGATTGCCAATAAAATGAAACCACTTCATCAACCCTTCGCGCGCACAAGCTGTGTAAAATCCACGAGATTAGATTTTTTTATCAGATCCTTTTAAAATGAGACGGAGAGTGGTCTGGCCAATAAAGTGTCCATTATTGGCAAGAAAATACTGCTGGAAAAATACGGACATGAGCGTGAAAGATGAGCCAATAAAACCCATCAGATTAATAATGAACCCTCCACCGTGAAGGTTTGGTTTGTTATAAGCAGCTAAGCACTTGCGCCCCTTCAAATTATCGCTCCTTCTAGATACCGCAATTTGAAGAGAGAAAAAATCAATGTCTGCAATGCTGTTGACCCAAGAAATGTCGGGGAAAAATAGCTTGCCACTTGGCATCTCATCGGCTTCATCTTGAACGACAGGAGGGCAGAGGACAATTTGTCGTGGATCTCTGATTTAATCGATACGATTGTATCTTCTGAGTGTGCCTTTCCGTTGGGCGCTGTCAGGCAGTCGGTCTCTATAGAAACAGAGGCAGCTCGAGTTCAATTCAGCTGTGGAGTCGACCTGGGCTACATCTAGGGTGCAATTTGTGACCCATCACCTAGAGTACAACACCCACTCGGCTGTTACCAATGTTAACTATATATTTTTGTTTTGACCCGAGTCTTTTTAAGTGTTACGTTACAGGTATTTGAATATCGTCTTGGGGCTGAGTACATACTTTGGTTTGCGTTGTGTGCGTTGGGTTGGGTGAGTTTGTACCTGCATTCAACAGGGGACGTAGTACAATACAGGACTATAGGGTCCCCAATTTCCGAGAGGTCCCCAGTTCGGATTCGTGTACAAAACATATGGGAGGTCTTCCTAAAAAGTTAGTGTACAAACAAAAGAGGGACAATAGGGGGTCCCCGATTGCAGGCAAATACACTCTTGTATGGGTTGAGTTGAGTTGGGTTGGGTTTGCGGTTGGTTAGGTTGTGTTGGGTTGGATTGGGTTTGATTGGGTTTGATTTGGTCGGGTTGGGTTGGGTTGGCTGGGGTTGGCTGGGGTTGGCTGGGTTGGATTGTTAAGGATAGGCTGGGTTAGGTTCAGTTTGGTTTGGATGGGTTGTATTTGGTTGGGTTGGGTTGTAGTCGTTGTGTTGTGATAGGTTCGGTTGATGTGGGTTTGGTCTGGTTGGGTTGGGATGGGTGGGGACTGGCTGTTGGTTTAGGTTGGGTTGGGTTGGATTGGGTTGGGTTTCATCTGGTTTTGTTGGGATAGTGCTGGGTTGGCTTAGGATATTTTTTTGTCGGGTTAGGCTGGGTTTGGTAGGGATTTGTTTGGTTGCAATGCTATAAAACCTAAAAAAAAATATTCCATCAGGGATTGCAAGGAAATATTCACTGCACCAATCAAATAAGGTTTTACCCATCACCGACGTGTATAAACACTGCATACTCATTGTGTAACCTCCCGATTGAAAGTTGGAAAAATCTACACCAATCATTGTCAGAAATTGCCATGGTATAATTAAAAACAACAGTACCATTACAAAAAATCTTGTTATCTTTGTCAGCCGCATGGATGTTAATATTTGAACCATTTTGTCCCTATAATTATTTCGTTTCAAATTAAACATCCCAACGGCGACGACATCAGACCCACTGAAACAGATGGTCAACTCGTGTGGCATGCAGGAAGCGTCAACCGCTAGGAGTATCTCGTATCAACCGTGTCATCAATAAAACACGCCCGTCCATAAGTTCCATAAACCACGTCAAACACGCACTTAATCAACCTCATCCTACCCAGTGCCAACATGTATGATTATCATGACAATATTCCTGCTGTACAGTAAATCAAACAGGACCCGGTGCACTGACTGTACGCACGAACGCCTTACAGAGTAGAGAGGAGTGCACGAATGAATAAATACACGTGAACTTCCCCGAATGCGTCGCGACATCAGCTTACACTAACACTGCAGTGTTTTGAAAGAGCTCATCTGGGATACCCCTAACACTGCTGATAATGGAAGGATTTTTTTATGTTTCTTGTTTTTGTGAGCTTCCCAAACAGTCTTCCTTGTACCCAAGGGATCCGCAGATACGTAAAGACGATTCAAATCTAACTAGAAGGCTGATTACAGTGGGCTTATATTCCTTGCGGTATACACTTCGCGTGGGGCACAAAGTCTTCATCCCAACCAACGTGATAACAATTGACAATAGCTCGATTCATTACATGGTTAAATATCACAACGCAGGACAGCCGACAACATCACCGTAAAAAAAAGAAGAAATCGTAAGATATCGTCGATCGAATTTCGCAGGTCACTGAACTGATTAGACCGCGAGATCAAAATACGAGTATTGTTGTTCTCGAAGCAATTTAAACCTGTCATCACCCGCTCTTAATCTTCACAAAATCGTCTCTCTGGAATTGGAAATCTGAAGATCAAGACTCGAAAACAAGTCTCTGGAAATACCCAAAAAGTAATAGGCGAACATCTTTCAAACCATGGACAGATTATGCATTGACAGGTATGGTATTTGACATACACAATTGAAAGCCCGATTATGTTTTATAAAACTTCATCGAAGGTTAGTTGCGTGCCGCTGTATGGGGAAAAAACCAAAATGAAAACAAAAAAGGACACGCCACTTAATTTCCCGTAAAATACAAGCGTAACCATTTTCCTTGATCCGATATTCATGATCTCATATTCAAGCCACTATTCTCTCCTGGTACAGCGTGATGCGCTGCAAACCGAGAATCATGTATTTACATCTTTTTCCCCCAACTAACAAGTAGGTTAAAGGGGCATGTCCCCTGGGACGTATGGCTCCATCTTTTACACCTACGTGTCGTGTATAGTTCCGGCATTGTCGAAATTCAAGTGTCCACTAACTTTAACCTTTATACATCGAGTACCAAGTGAGTTGCATTAGTGTGACATCGCGGTTCAATTTTATTTATTTAGTATTTTGAGGGGGAAAAACATAGCACAGAGATTCTTCAGTGCGTTTATAGCATAGAGTTATATATAGAAGCACTTTAACAGGCTCATGTAATATACTGTTTTAATGCTGCAGTCACTGAAAATACACTCTCGTTTTCCATTGAACTTTATTCATAATTTTCTTATTTTCATTTCCCAGGGGTTCGGTGCCGTATTTTGGTATTATGCTTATGCAAATTAATCAATTCAGAAGCAAAAACAGTGTTATAGCTGCTTCAGCACCTAAAGTTGCTAGATTTGGATTTTAGCTGTGGTCATATAGTTTCGCTTGTGGTGTTTCATTGTTGTTTTAGTACATGAAAATAAGGCATCGAGCAAACATCATGCACAATTTGTTTTCAATGAGAATAATTTATATTTAGTTAACTAGAATCCCTTAAAATGAAGAACGTATGCCTTAAATGACATCACAGCAACCGTGCCCCCAGTTGTAATGAGAAGGATTGACATTTAGAGCGTTTAAAGAATTGCAATTTACAAACATTTTAACCCCCAAAACTTTCATAGATTCAGTGTGAAAATTCGTGTTATATGCCTTTAATATAGCATTCATAAATACCTGAGACAGTTTACCGATTCCTATTGGTCAAGAGCCTGCCACGTTGGTGGTTTTTAAACGCTCATAAAACACCGGCTGGTTTTAAATACAACTCCTGCGTTCTGCCGCGCGCACCAACTGCCACATAAGGAGATTTTTAGCACTAGGCTCGCGAGGCACATACCATAAACATGGCAAGCGGGGTGCTCCACAAAACATGATGTAAATAATTCTTGTTCAACAAAATTGCTGGAAATTTGTGAAACTTTGACTTGTTTTAACTCTTTTGACTGAAAAGGTATACATGAATAGGAATAACTATGTACTTGGCCGTTTAAAACCGACTACGTACTTGTGAATATCCGTCTCGATGAAATATGGACTCGTTGGTAGTATTGCGCATGCGTAAGTATGATAATTAGGAGAGTGACTGGTCACGTGCGAGGAATCAACCAATAATAGGGAAAAGGAGTCCGATTTTCACAGGAGTCGGATTTTCATTAGAGCCGGTGACTGCCATTACTGAGGTCGAGCAGCGCTCACACGCATGGCTCATGCGTTCTTAATTTGGAGGCGTGCGTGTAATTCGATAACGCTACTGGTCGAAGTATTGTTCATGTACCCCAACGTGGCGCGGCCCCTAACGTGGCGCACTCTGATTTTTCGCCTGCAGCGCCTAGCTAGAACAAAAGTTTAAACTTAAATTTCACAGAAAGTGAAATTTCATCAAGTTCTAAACACTCCCGTGCATAAATCACGAATTTATCTACCCGTTACAAAGTTGGAAGAAAAATTTATTTCGGCGTGATTTTCCGATTTTATTTCGAAGTGCACAGTGAACCCTTTGAAAATGTCCCCGAAAAATAAGAAAATAATTTTCTGACAAACTTCTAGTTGGGTATGTAAGTAGAGATAATAATGGTTTATCAGAATTTATCAACTTTACAGAAATTCTTACATTTTAATTTGTAATTTTCCAAGATTTATTCAGGTGCGCCACGTTAGGGAACACTCAACCGATTATGTGCCCAATTTCCGGACGCCACCGTTTTTGTTTTTCGGATTGAAGTTTCATGACACCAAAATTGTTCACAGAGGTTAAATAGCAAGCATTAATAAGGTAAAAGTACCAGTATTTCACTGAATGAATTTGAAGTTTGTCAACAAAGAAGTTTGGCAACACTACATGAGGAAAGTCGGGGTAAACGT
Organism: Patiria pectinifera; assembly: GCA_029964075.1. Taxonomy (NCBI): domain Eukaryota; kingdom Metazoa; phylum Echinodermata; class Asteroidea; order Valvatida; family Asterinidae; genus Patiria; species Patiria pectinifera. The sequence goes on along the minus strand of CM057142.1, from coordinate 18,471,489 downwards.
CGAAGTGCGCCACGTTAGGGAACACTACGACACTGAATTAATTTTGCGCGTACCGTCTGCGCGCACGAGCGCGGTGCCACCTCACCATCCTCAGCTTCGAAGTTTGGTCGTCAGAAAAGTCTGGAGAAGAAATAAGGAGCAGCGCGCACAGTTGAAACTGTCATATTCATTTGCAGTGAGACATAATAGTTGCACGTATACAGATCCAACCCTGCATGCCTTAGGGAGCACCGGTTCTATGGACAAAATGATATAGTGTTGCTCAAGGCAATAATGTAATAATGGTAATAATGCCAGATTGATGACGAAAAAACAGCGCTGAAATGAATACGTATCCGGACCCTACGGACAGTCTAGGTTTCTTGGGAAGGTAATAATAGCGCCAGATAAGCTATGTAATATTAGAAGCTGATCACGCAGCACACGTTTCACTGGAGACACGCGTTGTTCGAAACCATTCTTTTGCAAGATTACAAAAGATCGTTTTTGAAACCCTTCAGGCCTAACTTAGCTATAGAACCTGAAAACTGCTTGGCCATGATCTGCTTCAAACTCGGAATTAACAGCCTGGAGTATACTGTTACTGCTGCGTCTGGCGAAATGTCATCTTTCATCAACAATAATTTTAAGTCTAGCAATTAAATGAACTGTCGTCAATGCAGCCATTAAACTTTACAGCTATGGTCTCATATCACATCATGACTTTGAAAGATTAAAAGTTAACAGCCCATCGCTCCATTTGCGAGTAGAAGTAAGCGCTACGTTATGAAATCAAAGACCATGACATTCGATCAAAACAAACGCCTTCAATACCAATACCATTATTAGGTTGTAGGTGGGGTTGTAATTTCATATTTCAAATTCATGTCATATTTCAAAATCAATTAACGTTTGAGTTATTTATCAAAATTATCACAATTATCATCAAAAAAGCTACTTATTACAATATAATATGCTTGGGTGAATATATTTGGATTATTTAAAATCTAATTACAGGTTTAAAGTTAGTGTATGGGCTCCGTGCACTAAGAAAGAGGGCGCATTTTTACCACTTTTGAGAGCCCCGTGGATCATGGACGGGACACACGGCGTGTGCGTACTGTACTACTGGTTTGCGCGCGAAGTACGCATGACTGCTTGAATGTGCCAACTGCCAAAGCTATCCGGTTCGAGATCGTTAGTAAAAACGTCATACACGAGCGCACACCACTGATAACTAGCGCCCATTGGATAAACGCTCGAGGTGCGTTAACTTCCGGTTCCATTCTTGCTATGCTACACCGTGTGAAGTACGCATGCATTGAATGGAGATGACGTCACACTAACGAACCGGATAGCCATAGCTGGGGTGCGTTTTGGCGGTCATAACCAAGAATTGGTTAGGTGGTTTCTCTTTGGTTAATTGTTTTGGGGATTTGAGTACTACATGATCATGTGTAATTCTAACCCAATTAAAATTGCCGAAGAAATTCACAGACAAGAAACAACCGAACCAATTCTTGGTTATGACCGCCAAAACGCACCCGTCTCCCAGACTAATTCCCGCCTCTAATAACTTTGGATCATTCGAAATACGCAGTGGATGGACCGGAAACCAGTCTAGGTTTCCCCCAAATCTTTTCTGGCCGTTGAAGGATACTTGTGCAAGGAGCACATACGAGCTTTTTGGGTGTGACAGCTTGAAAAATAGATTTTCAAATTGAATTGATAATTGTCTATATAGCATTACATTAGTTATGAGCTTTCAAACGAGACATCGCACCAAAAAAAATCGGCCCACGACAAATAATCAATTCATTAATTTCAAGCGGGATGATCCTAATTCGTTCTGAATATAGTGTGCGCGATTTCTGAACTGGAGCGCGCCATTTACAACCACTTTTTTTAAACTGTATAAAGGCCTGCAAAAACAAACCAGCAAATTTATTTGTTACAGGACAATTTCGTTCGGAAAATAAAATCAAATTTTGAAAAAGCACGCACATACCAACTTTAAATAAAACCACAAGAAAGAAAGGGCCTCGGGTCGTTTGAAGATTTAGGTAAAATAAAGAGGCAAAAAATATGTGTTTTTTTAATACAGGCATTGTTGAAACAAATTAAACCTCGCAATACTTTACAGATTCGTGGCATGGTGAATTTAGCCAATACATCCTCAGATCAATGCTGGATGCCCCATCACTTTAAGGCTATGCTAAGAGCAGTCAGATTTTCACGACTCACTTTACATGTCTCCGTAAAGATTAGGCTTAACATTTCAAACACGAGTTGGAAGTTGCTAGGCCTAAGTAAATTCAAACGAAACATGATGATTTGATGTAGAGTTCTTTGTTTCTTCTTGTCTTTTTCTTTTTCTTTTCCTTTTCTTTAAAAAAATGAATTGGGGTTGATCGGATTATCGAGCAGACATTGCAAACCCCCTGGACAATATTTCGACAAAGGAACAACCATTATTCATGCGCATATTAATCAACTGAAGTGCTAAGAGCAAGATTTTCGTCGGTAGCAAAAATACTTTAAACTGCTGCAACTATTCTTAGCACCGTGTCAATGACATCTCCCACACTACGAGAAAATCCCGGAATCCCATTAATTTACCGAGATCTCTAGGGGGTCTATACCCCTGTGTGTTTGGCAATATAGCTGTAAGACGTGGCGAAATCAAATTGCTATCACCTCGTCCGTTGCGGAGAGCGGAATAACAATCGCTCCGATATACAGCGCAAAACAACGCCGATGAGACAAACACATTATCGCATGGAGATTGCTTTTGTTCTTTTGCAAGTTAAATAGTCCAGTCGATGGTGGCTTAAGTACTCCGGGCACCCCCTGGGATCGCACTTCAAAACACTGTCAGGATGCCGCAACTTGTGCTGACCTTTTGTAGTTGGAATATTTCCGGCTCAATTAAGCCAAAGCCTCAGAACTAACCGAAGTATACCAGAATCAGGACAAGATGTATACTCGATAAAAAAGGGGGAAAAAACGTTTACATTATACGGTCCGACATCCAGGGAAGGCAAATAATGCAAAGAAAATCAAAAATCCATTAAGACCAGGTTCTATGACCCACTTGTCTCAGTCAAGACGGCAAGGTTTGTCGATCTTTTCTTTATCTACGATCAGCGAAAGAACTTCAAATCCTCTGGGTGGAAGTTTAATACGACGCCCAGCCCTACTCAGACTCCAGATAGTCATCTGTATGGATAATTCGATCACTCGTTACATATTTTTTTTTTATCTCCACCAAAGGGAAAAAAAGTTTCGGTCGGTCGCCGACGGGGAGACTTTAAAGGGCGAGGCCTATTTTACATCAGGTGATTTGTACAAGACGGGGATTTGGTATATTGATTAAGTGAAGGAATGTCCCATTTTGAGGGGAACGCAAAAGTATAACAACAAATGGAGAAGACACAGCTCAGAGAAAACCTGTTTAGATTGTGGTCTTCTATGTGAAATTGTTATTGTTCACAAATATACAGACCTTTCTCTTGAAGTTGAACCAAACACGAAAATGGCAAACGATGGGCTATTATTATAACAAAACTACTGAACGATTTATCAAAACTGTTTTGTAGAAAATCCATTGACCACTTGTACCTCAAATCATTTCCATGTTTCTCCCAATCCATCAAACTAAAGTAGTTCCCTCTCTCTAAAATACCGAGGGCTTCAAAGTGTCATTGTTTGTAAAATCGGCTGTCAACCACTGACAAATATACGTAGGAACGGCCCATGGGTGATATAGGGACTTAAACGCTTGGTGGCAGCAGACAGACCATTTCTATTCAATGTCTTCTAACTCTATAGCTCGCGCTAGACGTCCTAGGAACAATAACGGTGAAGTATTGTAACGAGTACTCCAATTTACTGCTGACTCAAGTTACCCGTCTTGTTAGTTCAACTACAGGTGCTCAGGCTTGCATTGATGCGCTTTTCAGGGCTACCGTGTGAGATTTCCTCGATTTGCCACGAGGTGCCTCTCCGTACCAGCCAAGCAGGCTTGTAACCAGCTGGGAAATACAAACATAAGCCTACTTTTCCCTCCTTAAGTGCCAGTGCGTCCTATTTCCACTTTTAGTGTTTTTGGACCTTCAAACTGTTGGCCACATGGATTTGTCTCCAATGGTTATTTGGGTGTAAAGTAACCGAGTGCAGGGCACCAAAATACGGGGGCTGAATAGCAAGAGAAATTCGGCACCATTCGTGCAATCACATACCGACGAGGGAAAGGCAATCGGGGCAAGAGATTCATGGTTTGAAAGAGTGAGAACAGATCAAAAACAAGACATGTCCACGGGCTGGAAATTTCCCGAGTACTATTTTGCCGGATTCATTATTGCAGACTATTTAAAAGAGATACAAGCTGGACTACGGGTCACATCGATGGGCATTGCACTTCAATTGCGCGGACCTTAATTGCCTGCGCCAGTAAGCAAAGTGCGAGTCTTATTTTAACCAACAAGTGGCAGAGCTCTCTACTTCGGAACTATACAGTGCCCGGGAGGTATGAGCGCGCAGCGGACTACAGCAGTAAGCCTTCCAATTCCGTCGAGCATTGAAAGCAGCATCCTGTCGGCTTTTTTTTTTTTTTTTTTTTTTTTTTGAAAGTTGAAGTAAAAGTCAGGGACCTAGGGCGAAAAGATTGAATCAGAAGCAACCCGGTGCTAAGCTGGCATCAGATCTAGGGTTCTTTACCCCTGTCTGGTGCATGAGAGACTTCGCCAACTCCGCAGGAAATTGCGGACGTACGTACGACGGCTTTGCATCATAGGTTATGCAAATCTCTTGTGTTTTGGCATACACTTGGGCAAAGGAAGTTTTGAAGTGCATTTGGGCTTTTCCTGGGGGGAGATTAAGATGACAAAAGGCGGGCATTTGAATTTACCGAGTGAACCGAGAACTAAAAGTTCAATACTGTCTTAACTCTGTAACTTTCTTATGAAATGTCGTTAGGCCAAAAAGAAAAACCACACAAGTTTAATGCAATAAACAGAATCTCACGTTTTGCTGATAAAATAAATTCCCTATTGCACTAATTGCATTATATAACATGTGAAACAGGTAGCCACATGTCACAGCTGCAAAACGAATCCTCTCCATAAGGACGATTTTCCGTTAACTTGCGTAGTAACGCATTGTGTTATTATACCTGAATAACATCCTCGCTTTAGCCATGCCAAGGTAGTGGTAGTCTTACTCTCGTACGTCTTAAGACTACCCTGGAAAACCGAGTCTGAATATACCACATATCTAGGCCTGCTATTTTGACACTCGACGTTAGCCAATCAGATTGTCTGACGTTTCCCAACGCACTGATTATTCATCATTCTTGATAAAAAGAGCTAATAATTTTGCTGCTTGTTAGCCAGTAGGAGAGAGCGTTACATATAGCCTTCGGTGCAATTTTTTAGGCAACAAACAATACGGCGACGGCTGTGTACACAAAGTCATGCCGGCACGAAATGTCCAGGATTTTTGTTGAAGTGAGGTCTGGGGCGACCGTACAACTTTTGTAAAAAGCGATCTAACTCCACAGAGATCGTTTCAATCCATATTTGGAAGTGTCATGAATAATGGAATCACCTGAGGTCAATTTGTTAAATATTATGTGGCTTCGGTTTGCCAGCTGGATACCGTCTGACGACGCATACAAGAGTAAGACTACCCTGGCTAGTGAGGATGCTAAATAAAGGTCTTGAATTTGCAACCTCACACAAAACAGACTAAAAAGCGCTAAGTGAAAGGTAGCTTTTTACATGTCAATAGTCGAGCCCGGAATTCTCATTGTTATTACATCCTCCATCAGCGACTACATAAGACGCAAACGTTCCAATCCAACACTCCCACAGTTTACCAATCGCATACAAATTGCGCGCACCCGAAGTTTCAAAGAATAAAAACTCAAACCCACCCTCGGCCACTAACAGACCTTTATCATGCTTCCACCATTTCAGTCATGTTCCCTGTATACAATAACAGTACTGAACGATAATGTTTTTGTGCAAAAAGGAACCGGACTATTTGTCCCTCTAGTCTTGCTTTGGTTACGTTGATATGCATGAATAGGAAAAAATCAAGATGGCCGCAACATGATAATTGTCTATAGCACAACTTTTACTGCGAAGAGTGAAGTGTTTGTGAAACACGACGTTTTAAACGTGTAGTTTAATAAGACAAAGACATTAAATGCACGTCTTCTCGTGCAAGTTATCCCAACAACAGGGTGTAGAGTTTTTCATTGTGTTCCCCGGAGATCATTATATCGACGGAACGTAGTAAAATCCCCCGACAGAGTAATTGTATCGTCTGGATGATATGACAGACGTAGCAGGAATTGTGGCCTATTGCTCCCCTATGATTAAAAGCGCACGGGCTAATTGCAAAAACTGCGGATTAGTAACGGTTGACGCCAATTATTCCATGCTCCGGGGAATGACTAATTTCGAATACCAAGCACATTTTGCCACGCTAAGTATAATCACTGGATGCATCCATGCAAGCACAGAAGGAAAAAAGAAAAACACATTTGCGCCATGGATGATACCATGCAAGACGGATAGACGTGGGCGAGCTCGGAGGCCATTATTGTGGCAGTACAACGTTCATACGTGCGGGGGTAATACGCCCCTAATATTCCCTTGACCAACAGGGTTACTAAAGTGCAAGCACCTTGCCTTTTCGACCACGTGTAACATACTCCAGAGTGAAAACGCTACTTGTAAAAAACTCTACAAACAACCCCAGGTGTATAGCAACTATTTACAAACAAATGCATCCGATGCTATGATAGGTTTTCCCGGTCAATTTCCTTACATGTTCATTCACTTCTGAAAATCGGTCAAACATTTTTGTCTGAATTTGAGAATCGCTCTGAACACGCTTTCATTTTCGCTACCAGAGCCTTCAATTCCATTTCAGTTTAATCAATTAAGTGACTGAGCAGCACCTTTCATTTATGTTCATTCAGATTCGTTTACAGACTTTTTTTTTTCGCTTTTAGAGGGCGATTTCAAACATTGACCATTCTATTTCACTTTTATAGTTTAATGTTCTGCGACGTAATCTGCTATTCTGAATGAGAATAACGTACTTTTGAATGCACATTCACGAAACGGTATTCCAGAACTCTGCGCAAAAAAAAGGTATGCTTGCGTAAATTAATGCGCAGGTAACGTAATTTGCCGTCTGTTTCTCAAAACCGAATGCACGGACAATGGAAACGATTGAACTTTCGTTGAATTGAAATGGGATTAAAGACGTGCATTCATATTCAGACGAAAACGAATGACCAATTTTCAGAAGTGAATGATCATTTTTAGGAAATTGGCCTGGAAAACCTATATTATTTTCACTAAAGGAAGCCAATGAATTTGGATACGGTTCGTTTAAATCACACCATCACCAACAAGAATTGTATACATGCGCATGGGCACTAGTCTGGATGTAGGCATTTATCACAGGAACACATGTTACAAGCGGTACAAATGGAAAGCACATATTGTCTCAACCTGGATTTTGCACGCACAAAAGTTCCAATTTACACAAAAATGGTAAGATTTATACATCTACACGTGTTTTTTCCCGATTCAATGTTCCTTTGGTTTATACACCAAAAACAAAAGTCCACCCCCTTCCAATACTTTTTCTACTGGGCACCTCTCTCTCAATTAACGACTAATCAGTACAGAAATTCCTTATCAGTTCAGCAAAACTATTTATTTGGCCCCATGCAGTGATAATGTGTACGAAATTATGCAATTTATGACATGATACCGGAAACAGTTGCACTTTTGTATACGTGCAAGTTATGGTTCACACTCACCTTGCAAGTATACAAAAGTGCAACTTTTTTTCTGTAGCATTTTTCAGAAAACTGCCTAATTGTGTACACTTTATCACTGTTTGAGGCATAAAGAGTATGGCTGGATTGCTAAGGAATGTCTGTATTGATTAGTTCCAATTTGAGCGAGAGGTGCTCGGCAGTTTGTGAGTTTGACAAAAAAAGTATTAGGGGGACTTTCTTTTTTGGTTGAGTGTAGCTGCAACACGAAAACCAAATTTTGATTGTAGGCATATTATGATCGTCATTTACCTTTTACATGTTTGTATAGAGCACCATCGTCACTATCTTCCATTTCAATCAAAGATCGTATCGATTCATGGAAAGACCACAATTTGTCTTCAGCACATGTCACATTTCAGTATAGTAACTCAAAATACAAAAGGTTAGTTCGTAAATCTCATTTAATATATATGATGGCATTCCCCTGAGAATCGCAGCTCAACAACCAAGTCTATATTTTGAAACAACGAGATTGTTAATTTGACAGCCCTAATACACCTTAGGCATATCGACGTCACACTTTGTCTACACGAGCGCTTCCTGATGGGGCCAGGTGGGGGCGAGAGCCACCAAGCCACTCTGTTTATTAGTGCCCAACTCCCCTTAATTCACTACGATTCCCCTTCCATGATCGAGTGTTTCTTTCGGGCACTAGCCGCCTTTTTCCGGCTGCCTCTGAAATGACATCTGAAATTGAGGATTGAAATCGGAAGATAGCTGGATAAAAATGTCATGATGGATACACCACAGATTCGCTGCTCATCACATCTACGAAAAAGGTCTCATTCCATTTTTGACTTTTTGCAGTAAAAAAAAAACTATGATACTTTGATGATCGACGAGTGCCGATCGGGAAAAAGTAGACGTTGCGATGCAGTGAACGCGGCGTGTAGTTTGTAACATTGTTTTTGAACCAGAAGGAATCACACGGTGCACATGAAAAGAATGCTAATTGTCTTAAAGCGATCATGTACTTAAAAACAAAATGAGGATTTTTTTCAACGCACAATTTTACTAACGGAAGACACAATTTCATCAATCGGCATAAGACGTTACTACCGCTATTTTGGGGTATGTGCATTGGATATGGAAATAAGTCCGCTCATTTTTCTTCCCAGTGATGCTGATAATGTGTGTGGGTTGGTGTTGGCTTCGTGGTCTTGGTTTTCTTTTGATATTTCCTCCTTCTTTTAACTTTCTGTAATTTCTGGTTTGCTGTCAGTTAAAAGACTGCGCTATACTTCTATTCATTCTCAAGGGACTAGCGAGTAAATCAATGTTCAATTCCGAGTGAATGGATGTGTCATCAGCCAACAAGGCAACGGGGAATTCGCCCTGAATTTACGGCACTCTACTCTCACTGATCCATACATCAAACGGGAGTACGAGCTCGTTTTATTTTGTAACGGAACTCCCGTGGTCGTGCTGCATGCTACCGTGAAGATGGTCATTTCGTCGACTATATATAGGCGAAATATGAGGAAGACGAAAATGGGCGGTATTCATTCCAATTACAATCAACTCCAGCATTAGTGGTTAAGCTATGCTGACAAACGGCATACTTCGTGTCCATTCAAATAGAGATGCACATTTTGCCGTTAAAGGTGAGTTGGAACAACAGGAAGATATTCGGTATTTTTTTTTTCTATAGTGTCCTGAATGACATTTATCACTCAAACTCGATTCTACCTTATTTTCATCGGAGGCGATTGGACACGCTAAGTGCTGGCCATAAATAATACCTGCGACGAAAACTTGCAGCTTTAGTGAAATCCCGTGCTCACGATTGTGTCAGTGAATATCGGTCACTGCCGAAAGAACATGCCTAGGGAACTCTAATTAAGATATAGTTTCGATTTCTTTTGAGGAAAATCCACTCTGGGGGCCGTGCTTGAAATCTGGTATACTTAAATAAAGGGGGTGTTATCATTTTCAGCTCACGATTCGGGAATAATTAAAAACAGTCATAGGAGTCACGATGTTGGTTATTGTATCAAATGCACCATAAGCGTCCTAAGGAACATCCAATGATCATGACTGAAGATAGCATTCCCGTCTGCACAAACCATCAGCTTTGGGACTGTTAGTTTCCGTTATGAGCTCACTGCGACTTGAATGACAATTGGTCGGCACATTTTAAAATAAGCCATTTTATCTGACAAAGGAACCGGTAAACCGGACATTGACTAGAAGAAATGTATCATTTGAAGCTGCAGCATTGTAAACTTTCAAGTTTTTTTTTCTTTTAAATTAATCGTTTCTTTAAAAACATCGGTGGATTTGAAGCAGCCTCTACTCCATGGGCGCGTTCGCGCAAGGCATGATGGGAACCAACATGGCGCAGCCAGATCGTACCCATGGAAACGAGGTTGGATTTGAAGAGAATCGAGCTCAAGGGCGCCCTCGCGCTGTGAAGGATGGCACCGTTGGGGGGAAAACCCACCGAGGCTGCCGGAAAAGCGTCATACGAAAGCCATTTCTAAACCTGGAATCAAATCACGAGGTAACGAGCGTAGATCACCTTGGATGCCACGCTTATCCTTCCCGACTTGAAATCGGTAGGAAACAAATCTGCACTGACGGTCATCTAACCAGCGATTGTCCGGCAATATTCCTGCCAGTGCACGAGAGACCCAGGGGAGGGGGCTGAAACCCCAAGCCGTCTCTCGGATAGTTTCCAACATCCTCATGTTACGATGTAATCACTATCTATTTCTCTTTTCAATCGAATCAAATGGAGACAAATCGGGTTTTCAGGGGATTTTGGCTGAGCTAAACATCCCGAAATTTAAATGCCAATCCCCCCCCCCCAAAAAAAAAACCTGTGGTACCAGAGCTACTAGTTTTGCCGGCATACTTTGACTGTCATATCTTCCATTCCGAATACATGTATCTATGACCTATCAGCTAAATTGGGGAATTATTTTTGTATATATAAAACTGTGCTTAAAGGAAATGGAACTACATACCATCGATTACTGAATGTGTTGCACACTGACCAAGATAAGTGGGTCCGTACACACACAAAAAGGGCTTGGGACATGGTTTGGAAGTTTGCCACATGCTGGTGGATAGGCTTATACACACTTGGGCAAATTTTCCCAATAGTCAGGAAGCATATGGTCGGAATCGTGACCGACTTGTCCAAAGCACCAACTTTGGCAAATAGATTCTTATAGCCCAAAAGAAGACACCTGAATTTTTTTTTTTAGGAAGGGTGCCTTATTTAAAGTCGTAAACGGCATCCGTGTAATATATTTATTCCCACATGTTGGTATATATTAAAAAGTATATTTTGGGGATTCTACTTACATATCCCTACTTCATTAACATTATATGAAGCATATAAGTGAGGATATAACGAAAGAAGGGGAAAGGGTCCGTATATTGGGCAAAAATTAGCGACGGGTTGCCTAACATGGGGGACTTGAATAGGTTCAAAGAAACCCCAATTATCTCTTATTTTGGGGAAACTTCGTTGAACCTGTTCAAGCCCCTCACGTCAGGCAACCCTTCGCCTAATTTTAGCCTTATATACGGACTCCTCCCTGTCCCCTTTTTTTTTGTGCTAAATAGCATAATTGTATCATTGTTCACATGATATTCAAAATAGTTTTATTAGGGTAACTGTGGGCAACTTTGTGAATTTGAAGATCATCAATACTGAGATTTGGCAAGACTACTTGATGATATCTGTTATCACGTCGGAAGACCCGCTGTCACCCACGAACCATTATTTATTGTTCTGATCAGACATGGACATTTAAGTGTCTATCATGACGAATTATCCAGCAGCGGCGCCGGAACGCTTTTCAAACTGGGGGGCATCACCAAAAAGGGGTACTTTCTCAGAAAAAAGGCATCTTCCGTCAGTGTGAAAGAGGAGAAAATTGTGAACTATTTTCGTTCACATTGCGAGGAAAACATGTTACCCTGAACAAAATGTACTAACAACATTACACTTTTTAAAATGTTTGCTTTAAAAAATTTAAAAATTAAAAAAATGTTAAATCCCTTACTCAAAAAATCACAGTGTATGCCTATTCCTGGAATAGTTTCAACATAGCCCTATTGTTCTTAAATATGGTAACTTTTCACTTGAGAGAGCCCTTCGGCCTCCGCCCACACCGCCCCCCCCCCCCGGCAGTAACCCTATTTTTATCGCGAGAGGGGCACTGTTGCTTTTGATGGCTAGTTCAGTGACCATTTTATTCGCGTCAGGAGCACTGTTTTTTTTACAGACCAGTTTTCCACCTTGAGAGGGGCACAGTTTTAATGTTGCGAGCGGGCTACTAATTGCGCTTTCGAGGGGCAGTTTTCCATATCAAAAAGTTATACCGCGACAGGAGCACTTTTGGTTTTGATGACCAATTTCCCATCTCGAGAGGGGTACAGTTTTATTATTGCGAGAGGGGTGTTTGTGCTTTTGAGGGATAGTTTTCCATCTCGAGAAGGTTCCCAATCTTGTTAATGCGAGAGGGGTACTTGTGTTTTTTTGCATATACAAGAGAGGAGACAATTTTTAAGCGCGATCATAATGCTTTCACGTGTGCGTTTGAGGAGCAGTTTTGTTTTCATCTTGAGGGGCACATTATGACCGCGAGAGGGGCACTTTAGTTGGCATGTGCCCCCCCCCCCCACCCGGTTTCGCCGCCCCTGTTATCTACTGCTGCGGTGGTGATATACGGAACCTGCTGGGGTTCTAAATTTTAGAATTTTTTTTAGGCATTCGGTGTCGTCGGAGCCAAATCTTTATTAATTTGCATTTTAAGGTGTAGCAGGTTACATATTTTCTTTCGTTCAAAATATTATAGCTGATTTGAGGGTTTTTATATTATATGTATAATTTTTTTTTCTAGCAATTTTTAAAATTATTTTCGAATGATTACAGTGTACAAGCTCTCAATAATACAACAAAGCAATCATTCTTGCAATTGTCCTCGGATGGAAAAAAATAAAACAAAAAGTTATGTGGCGATGGCCAAGTCTTCAGGAATCGGACTTATGACCCTAACTCAATGAGCCCCTTACCGACTTCCAATATAGAACTCTTCCGGGACTCGGTACCCGGCCCACCACACCTCCTTCCCTGTCCATCCATGTAACTCGAAAGTCAGGCACCATAAAGGGAGGAAACGAGGTGGCACCCTAAGCCTTGCTGCCGAGTCAGCAAAAGAACCCCGTACCTGTACGCAGATGCCAACCTGGACTTCGCAGACAGTCCCAACTTGTGAGTCAGCTTACCGACCGACCGAGCTAACTGCTGTTGGTAATTGACGACGGGAAATTAAATCTCTTAAATTAAATGACAAAACCGCGTGCGCTGAACACCAAAAAAGTGACACTATGCGGATTCGAACCCCTAACCTTGGGCCCGCTGTCAGACAGCTTAACCACCAGGCTATTTAAGTAGACGCTTTTCTGATTGCGTTTTAAAACATATGTGCATTGTATTCTGTGGGCCGGCGGTAAGATCGGACCATTGATTTCCACATTGGGAGAGTTACTTTGTTTTTCAAAGCTGCGCGAAAGAGGCATCGCGCTATTCACATGAATGCTGTTACGTAACTCTTTTCTACATTCATGCTCATAATATACAGCAGTTGACTATGTATTCAGAGTGTCTCTCGTACGTGCAATTAATCATTCTGTCTCATCAATTGTCTACCGTGATGCGACCTTCGTCAGACACACTGGCGTTGCGCTGATGAGGGTTCCTTCTTCAGGGAGTGAATCAGGGAGTGAAATTCTATCAAGTTGATAATAATCCCCTTCTTCATATTATAACTATTGAGCTACTGATCCGTTCACACATATTAACGGGGGAATTTTGTTGTCTGATTTTCTAATTCAGCTCCCTTAGCTGGGGAAATTCATCTTTTCTTGTATTTACGCTATAATAGTCTAGGGAATGGTGCAATTATAGTATAACATCAGACGGCATATAGTGGGAATCGTGACCGACTAGTCAAATGCACCAAACTTGGCATATAGATTCTTATTGCCCTAAAGAAGATATTTCAGGGTGACAACCCAAATTCTTTTGAAAAGGGTGCCTAACTTTCGTAGATTTTTATAATAGATTTTTCAAAACATACAAAGAATAACAAATATACCAAAATATGAGAATAAACATATTACACACGGCATGCTTTGATGAGTTATCGCACCCCTCCCAAATACATTTCAGGTGTCACCCGTTCTAATAATCTTCTTTAGGGCTATAAGAATCTAGCTTCCAAGTTTGTTGCTTTGGACCAGTCGGTCACGATCTTGTAAAAAAAGCCACTTGGAGCACAAAGGTTGACCAATAATTTCCTGACACAACCAACAACCGAGTTGCTTTGATACTTAAATAGTGCAATACAAATAACATTGCAAAAAAAATGTCTTCACCCAACGTTTGTTTTTACAGTTGATGCACGATACAGTTTTCGTTAATTTAATACAATTTTCGATGTTAATGTCGTTATTCATTCGTTCTGTCATGTAATGAAAACTGTTAGTTTATTGTCTAGAGCGGTCACGTGATAGGTTCTAAAAGAAAGTATGTTACATTATTATTTTACATCACTCAAATACTTATGCATCATTCGCACTCAGGTTCTGTGCGTCCAACATCCCACGTCACATCACAACAGTCAAACACAACCGGTTGACTTGTGACGTCGTCATTCAAGGTTACTGCCGTAAGTCTGTTCGTTCCCACTGATGAGTAGCAACCTCAAAAAGAGGGGGGGGGCGAGTCCTATTCAAATGAACTAAGTAGGCCTTACCAATAAGTCACTTCATTTGTAAGACGGAGTGGGGTAGTCACTTCATTTGTAAGACGGAGTGGGGGTCAACGTTGACGTTAATTTCTCGCTAACAGCGCAGCAAGGTTTCCTTGGCGTTGTAACTTCTGAGACCATTATTGCAGGTGTTCTCAGATTATAAGTGATTGGCTTTTAGATAACTTGTAAACCTTGACCAGGTGCATCAGAAACACCATAATGGTTCATTAAATGCACGCGTTTCAAATGTCACAGAAGACGGCATCTTCGTTGAGCATAGGTTATATCCCTGTTACTTTAACGCTTGAATTATTCACATTCCATGGAAAGATACCTTTAGTTCCTTTCCGGAATGTCGTTGGGCTTCCTTTTTTTCGTGTTATTTAGTTTCGATTTCGAGTGTGCACTCATGGATTCCGATTTCAGTTTGGGTGTAGTGTAGCATTCTAATTCGCCCACGTTCTGGAATTTGTCCCATAGATTGCAGTTGAACTGGAAAAAAACCCTCTTTTTATCGTTAGTGTTCATCATGAGTGATTTCCATGTTCCTTGTAATGAACTTTAAAACGAGGAGAATATATCCTTGTGCATAACTATCTTAGTGCGTATAGATTTTAACCAAATCTATAAATTGTGCACTGTTTCTCCCCAAAATGAAGCAACTGCAAGATATATTGCTTGTCTGCCACCCTTTTCACGTAAACTCATCAGTGTATTGCTGGATTGTGCATGTGTGTGTGCATGCATGCATCTTTGAACAGCAGCCCTAGAGTCGGAGGGTGCCTGGGAACGAGGTTGCACAAGCTGCTGGTCCCCCGTCCCCCGTCCCCCTCCCCCTCCCCCGATTTTGACAAGTAATCGCGGCCGCCCCTGGCACTTTGACACTTTGTCAAGCGCACCTTGATCTCTTGAAATTTAACTGGGAAAACCTAAAATAAACAGCCCAGCTAGCCGTACAAAGAAATAATCCAGGATACACAAAGAAGAATGAAAGGTGATATTTACTGATAAAAAAAAAAAAAAAATCGACAGTAACAAATTACACTACATGACCGGGTCAATGATCAACTCCTTTTTCTTTTCTTTTTTCAAATCGACATTTTGAGAATGTCATTACATAATACTCTATATTACACGGCTGTTTTAAAGGCATGTAGGGTTATTTACTATTCATGCATTTTGTTCGTTTCAATAATAATACCACTTTAAATCCAAACAAGAATGTTAAAAAAACATAAACTTTTGAGGTTGCAGCTCGGTGGATATCACGCTTTTGGAGAGAAACAAAAGTGAAATGCAGAACCTTTTGATCACGAAACACAATTTCGTCAATAGCACTCTTTATTTCAAAAAGCAGTCAATTGACTAATCGTTGGGACTCGCCTACATTTCTCGATTTCGTCTAAATGACAGCAAGCCATACATGGGGTGTTTAGTACCAGTACGTATGCCCCACTAAGTCTTTACTCCAAGTAAGCTTTTTGATAATAATTTGTCAGGTTACTTTGGAGATAAATGAAAATGTCCTTTACCACCGCGTTTAATGGAATACATGTAGAAGTAGCACAAATCGCACTGTGGACATATATCACCACAGTAACTCCGAACATGCCGTATGAACATTACCTGTGTTAAAAATAGCCCGTGAACATGTTATCATTGTTAACCTACCATTTCAGTATGCCTTGTTACATAATTGTTTAAAACATTTCCAAATTAGCTGAGGGGTGGTCCTGTGTGTGTGTGTTCTTAAAAAAATACACGGTCACGCCTGAAACAAATGCATAAAAGATTATGTAAATTCCAGATGTGTGCATAGCTTCGCAGTGTGATTGTTATGGAGTCTGTTTACTCTCACCCTCCCTGTAGGTCTGAAAATCAATAAATGGATTTTCTTTTTATCCAAAGAAACCACGACGGGTATATAATTTATACCTTCACGCGCTTTACAAAGCAGTGGCGAGGGTCTGCTAATTATAAAAGAATGGATGCGCGAGCATTTAGCTGATCCCGTACACTGATTGCAGTCGTTCACAAAATGATTAAAAATAATAACTACTGCCTCCTGTGGCAGCAATTTACCTAGGTAGTAATTACAAACGGTCCAATTTCCGGAGTTATAAAAGATTCAAACAGACATCAATTACGATGGAATGTAAGAGTTATTAGCAATGTAATTTGGCCTCTTGTTTGGTACGTATGGCAACTTGAGCTTTAAGCGAATTTAGAGTTAAAGCGTTGTGGTGAATAAATCAGCTTGTTTTTGAACAAACAAGCAGGTGTATTTGAAATTGTGAATTCCTGTAGGCGATTGTATTTTGATTACTGTTTAGACAAGGACCCCCGTTTTTTGCCTCCTCTGGCAGGGACCGAGGCTTTCCTTCAATTCCATTCCGTCAATATATTATCAGCCATCGGCTGGGGCACCAGGCTGTTGATTACACGCGTCACCCCTGGAGACGGCAACTGCCAAACAGACTTGCTCTCCCTGATGACGATTTCTGACAAAGGGGATTACCTCTCTCTATTTGCCTAACGGTGGGGGAAAACTCCAGCTAATTGTCTGCTTCCATTAACCACATTAGGGGCGTGTGTACACGGGGAGGATGAAGATGTTCAAGTGGATGAGAGATTCCCGGAAGAAAGCGCAGCACCGCTCCATCAGCGTGCCTGATTCAGTGAGGTCGGACCATATAAATCTCTGGCAGGATTACATGTTCTTGAAAGTTACAAGAAGAGTTCTCGTGATGTTGTCTTCGAGTTGAATTGTAAATCTTACTCATTGGATCAGTGTCTGTATAGGCCCTGAAATGTAAGCTCCTGGTATATTCTTGGTAAACATGGCAAAGGCATGTAAACACACAATGGGACGGCCCTTGTTTATAATACATTTCCAAGCCAGCCAACGGCCGAGGCCCTGTCCGAAATGGGTGTCCAGGTCTAGATCGGGGTCTACCCAATGCTCAACAATACCTATGTTCCCCAATACCGATGTTCCCAGAAATCATTAGGGTTAGGGTTAGGGTTATATGGTAAGGCTTCCGGGGAACATCGGTACTGAGGAACATAGGTATTGGGGAACATAGGCATGCACCCGTTTAGGTCTATCGTCAATGTTCTCACGTAGATGCAATTTTTGTTGAAGACAAAGGACAGTAGCTCTAGACAACAGATTCAGGCGCGGCTTATCCGCTAATAATCCCTTCCCCGACAAAAATATCCCTAGATCAATAAAATGTTGATCAGAGAACAAAATGGGACTCTTTGTCGTCACTTTGTCGATCATTTCTAATTGTCTGCCTTGCACCGTACAAATTCACCGTACCTCCAATCCGATCCGAAAAGGGGTAAAACAAATTCTATTCATTTCTTTAGGTTGTCTTTACGTTTGATGAACACACCCAAAATCGGTTCGTGTGAAAATGAACGTAAATGCAATCTTGCGGTGTCAAAGCAAATTCGCACTGCAAAAGGGATTCTGGTTCTCTATGGTTCTATGCCAAGCCTCAGGGAAAAAATGAATATTATGATACGAGGCCAAACTTTACAATTTGTCCTTTTGGTTTGCACATTAAAGCCCCCAAATGATTCTGGAACCAGAGACGAAGGCGAATCGGGAACGAGACCGAGGTTTGCAACCGTCAAGAGGGTTAACTGATGGTTAACTGACTGATAACTGATGTTAACCTAAGGTCGCGATTAGCATTTACTCGTGCATGACCGGTTTAGGCCTATAACCTCTTTGATTGCTCCTCTACAAAGTTAAGTTTAACCCTGTCACGACCGAGGGGGCACAATGTGCCCACATGAAACGTCTTGGGATAGCTCCGGAACGCTTCCGCCGATCGGCATGAAATTTGGTGATGTTTCCTAACTTTTCACGGGGATTAAATGGTACCCAAAACAAATTCCATTAGATGGCCATGGTTGCCATGGAAACCAATTTAAAAACACAAGTAATCATAATTGTTGGTAATGTTTGTTTAAAAACATGAACTATGCATTTCTGTGAGTCAAAAACCATGTTTTCTTAGCACGAATCTATCCAGTCTCTACTCCACTGACCAAGTACAACAATGTGAATGATGGAAATCCAATATGGACGCCATTTGCAAGAAAAATTGCTTTAAATGTTTTACCTTTTATAGCAAAATTGTCTTTATTTTGGGGGTACTTTGTAACCGTTTTTATATAACAAAATTCAATTTATTTATATAACATTACCAAAAGTACTTCCTTTGTGCCCAGTTTGTGACAAAAACAATCACATTTTGGACAAAATCTCAAAGATAGTTTGGACAAAATCTCAAAAATGATGACTCTGCCCCAAAATGGGTATAGGGCCTCTAGCGGTGATTTCGGGTGCTAAAAGTTATTTGGGTGGATGAATATTGACACAAGAACGTTTGTACCAAACTGAGAAGCATTCGAATGAAAAATGTAAAAAGTATGCCAACATATCTGTTTTGACACCCCCCCCCCCAAAAAAATGGGCAAAACAAATACAGTAAAGCACCCTCTTGTGGTCGCTGCAGTGCAACCAAACTGGTCATACTGTAGATTGCTAGCCCACCAACATTCCTTCTAAATTGTAAGTAAATTGGCCCACGCATATAGAAATTAGGATGGGTGGCCCCTCCCCCGGTACTGAGACGCAGGATAAGACGGTCCTGATAGGATTATTAAACAATTTCCGAACTAGATATCCCGTTTTTCCTTTCAAATTCCACTCCTCAATGAGGCGGGCCGGGCCATGCCATAAAATAAATGTATCCTTATTGGCCGAAATAGCGTGTGCAAACCCTTTACATAACTAATGGCGCTCAGTTCCAGTTAACTTAGTTGCACTACTGTTCATTTTTCCCCACACGGTAACATGTCATCGATCATGCGTTTACCAAACCAAATATGATTTATGACACCATGGGGATGTCTCTGTGGTGTCACTGTGCTTTGCACACAGCAATCTGTCATGCGAGTTCGACCTCCCTCGGAGATCATACCAAAACATTTACTTAACTCTATGGAAGAGACGCATGCCACAATCAATCACGGCGAATATACCCTCAAGTTTTGTTCAGTATCTGAGCAAACGTTAGCCCCAACGTGTGCAAAAAAACAATGATGCATTGTAGGACAACTTATGGCTCAGCAGTTCTCAAGTAAAATATGAAGCTTTCGTTCTTGGGGAAGCTGATTTGAAGAAGATGATTTTGTTCTTGTTTTGCGTATCGTCGACCGACAGAAACGACGTCACTTCACCGACTCCACTTCACTGTCAAGGAATTTGACAGCCAGCACACGGATCAGCTTTGTAACCGTCGATCCAAAATGAGCGGAATGTTTTTCCCATCCAAATTTATGCAAATGTATGCATCAAATTTACAGTATTTGCTCATTTCCAGCAGAAAGACGAGAATGTTTTTCCCCCAATTGTTGGCAACTTGAGCTTGTACATTTTAAACTGGCTTTTTGATTAGCTTGGTTCTGCAATGGAACACCAGCACGGTCGTGGGATCAATATATTTTTGTTTGATTTATGGTACAGATCAATTCGGGCACGCTATCATTTCTATCACGGAGGCCCCCTTCAATGGCGATAGCGTTGTGCTAGCTGTTGTCATAATCTGTCACTGGGAAGTTGCTTTGTGGGTGCAGACCGGTAAATAGGCCTAAAATTGCCTACTCAGGCCAAAACACGATTTGTATGTCCTCAAATATTTTGCTAATATTAGAGCATTTTGTGGGCCATGAACTTGAACGTTTGATAAAAAAGAAGGATGGAGACGTGCACAAGAATGCGAGCTCACATTTCCGTGAAATTCGGATGAAATTGGGCCTAACATTGTTCTCCTTTGCAACGGAGCGCAGGCATCATTTTTCAAAATGGCGATGGCCACAGGACTACCTTTAGGGGCGATCATCTTTGGATAGAATTTTCTCCAAAAGGTCATGGGATTACTGCCCGAAAATTGAACAAAAAATGAAAGCTGATGGAATGAGCTTTAATTTGATAGGTAAAAGCTGTTGTTTTTTATTTGTGAAAGCTGTGTCTTCAACACCTTGGAGAATTGCAAGTATTTTAGATAATTGTCGGAAGTGCGCGTAATTATCACTGAGGTCCATGGAAGTCGATTTACTGGTCTGCACCCTTTAATGCAAAAACTCAACTGAAGGGGACTGTACAGTAAATACTAACAGTATTATAGCAACATTTTCACTCCACATTATATTTCTCGTCTCTTTTAACGCTTCAAATGCTTTATTTCAAAACATTTGTGGGGGTTAGTATTGATCTTGCCACATTAAAACTCAAACTCTGAAACTTCACATTCGAATCACGGATGCGTGGGTAGTAAAATACAGCTCATGGTGACTTGATATAAGTTGATAAATTGTGGAGTTGTTAATTGAGTTGATGTAGAAGAGTGGTTGGTCTTAAAATCATACGGGTTGATCGAGATGAATCATTAACGAGTTGCTGGGAATAGATGGATGCTGGAATACTCAGAGACATTTCTCATTAAAATTAATTGATGACTAGACGCATTTGGGTTGAATGGATTATGGTATGTGAGCCAAAACACATGTGCCAAGAGGTTTTGTTGTTAAGCTAAACTAGCGCGCTGAAAAATATTGACCGAAGTTTTAAAGTGTCGTAGTCATAGTCAGGGGAATTAGAAGCCAGCTTATAAGTGGATATTGGATAGATGTGCTATGCTGTTGATGGGTAATTACAAGACAATTATAAGACAACCACAAATTACACCTAAAGATAATGAAATGGTCAATCGATCGCAAGTCAATCACAAGTCTGTCACAAGTCGCAAGTCAAATCACAAGTATAGAGTCGCAAGAAACAGTGATGTCGATCGCAAGCAAAATCACAAGTATGGCCACAAGTAACAGGGGTGGTCAATGACAAAGGAATGCCTTGGTGTCCAGGTTCGTTCGAATACTTTATGACTGATTTGCGATTGGCTTGAGATTGACAGTACATGGACTTTGTGCGCAGTTTAGGAATATCCCCTTGCTCAGCCAGGGTCTATGATAATGAGAGCAGATTCGGCAATTAATTATGCAAAACAATATTGCGTCTTGACCTTGAGATTCTGACCATTCAGCGGGTGCCTAACTTGTGTGTCGTGTCTTTGGTAATCCGTTGTTGCATTACAAAAACATGGCATCCAAATGGACCAATCAACAGCATATAGTCCACATTTCTGATCGAAATAACGTCACACTTCTAAAGTCGACTCCGATTGGCTGGCACGCGGGGTCGCATACAATTTGCATGTAATAATAATGATAAGGAAGATTTATAAAGCCCACATATCCACCTTAATAAGGCGCTCAAGGCGCTAAGTCAGGAT
Organism: Patiria pectinifera; assembly: GCA_029964075.1. Lineage (NCBI taxonomy): Eukaryota > Metazoa > Echinodermata > Asteroidea > Valvatida > Asterinidae > Patiria > Patiria pectinifera. The sequence goes on along the minus strand of CM057142.1, from coordinate 18,449,497 downwards.
ATATCAAACGTTCGACCGTGGCTCTGCACACGTGAATGTCTGATCCTCAGACTACTTTGTGAGGGGACTTGCTTCGAAATCGATGGGCGATGAGTGGAGTTAGCTTAACTGACTGCCTGCTTGCGGCCGTCGGTTTGGGCTTGGTTTGAGTTGGACTAAGTGGTACCAGAAGGATCCAAAAAGATCGATAATGCACAAATGTACAGCCTGTAGAAGGGGCCTTCAGACAAAACAGTCTTTCGACGTTAAATACAGAACATGGTTGTTTTGACACCCACGCATCAGATCTTGTTTCAATAATGTAATTTCAAGTTGTGTTCATTTTATACTAAAGAACCACAATGCATTCTTGAGTAGGCCTATATTAGTTTCTCAATGCAATTCAAAACCTTGACGCTGAGTAGAGAAAGTCATTTTGCAGAAAATGATTTTCAGAGCCACATTTACTTGGTGCAGAGGCAAGTACAAAACATGCAGGGAGTAAACAGGGAATCTTGGATTCCGCGAACCGTTTATAGGTAGGCATACGTAATTCGTTTGTAGACTGTCATGTCCACATACTTAGCGCTTCTTTTCTATGTCTGTACGTAAACGCAGCTAATTAAGCGGGTATAAATGCCGTAGGCAGACGGGGTGACAGGTGAATTTTTGATTGGAAAGATGTGATTTATAAAAACACAGGGGTAATTGGTAAGGTAAAGTAATCGAAATGACGTAGATTTTAGCCCCCCCAAAAAAGAGTAACCACACCCCACACCCACACACACACAAATAAGAGAGTGCAGCGTCCTTTGGCAATCTACGTTAGACCATAGAGAAAGGTCCTTTCTCTATGGTTAGACTGACTGAGTATAATGATAGTGTGCATTTTAGTGTGCAACTAGAGACGCACGTAAACCTGTATGTGTTCATCTTTTCAAACCGTGGATGAAAAATACCAGAGAACAAAAGAGAACAATATCGTCCACGATTCCCAACGTACGCCCGCAATTGGGTCGTGTACAAAACCTATGAGAGTCTTCCTTAAAAGTTAAAAACAAGAGTACAAACAAGAGTACAAACAAAAGAGGGACAATGGGACGTCCACGATCGACGGTGAACACACGTTTGTACGGTGGCCCTGGAACGACATTTTAATATTGACCTTTTTAATATGAACCTTGTAACTTCTTAATATTGACGTTGTACCTTCGCAATATGCACGTTGCACGTAGCTTAATATCGCATTGTGGAAGTTGTTCCTTCTTAATGTGAATGTTCCAACTTGTTAATGTTCACGTTCGAACTTGTCAATGTACACCATTGATCATGCTTGATGTCAACGTTGCACCTTGCTTCTTCGCAATATGAACCATGTACCTTCGCATTGTGAACGTTTGACCTTGCATCTTGTTAATATCATTGTTGAACCGTCCTCCTTCGCAATGTGAATCATGCATTCTAAAAAGTACGAAGTCCTTGTCAAGCCCTATAGTTAAACAACCAGTTATGATGGAGTTTCAATCTGACAGCTGTTTAATGTCACTTAACCTGGGTCTACCTTGTAGTGATATTTATCATGAATCAAGGCTCTCTGATATATTTCACACCTATTGTTGATCACTGTGTGCGCATATTAATTGAAATATTATGATAGGGGCGCTGTAAGTTGCCGTACATCGTGGAGTTGCAGCACTGCTGACATGAACTGACACAGTGGAAACCGCATGCAAGCGTGAAGTGTACACGCTTGCAGCCATTCAGATGTCCACATGAGCCAAGTTATCGCAACTGTAAAGTTCGCTCAAAATCGTATACAAAATAGTGGTTAACTATAAAATAATTTCAACCACACAGAGAAAAAAAAAGTGTTCATCAAGAACCATTGAGTTTTTAATTTTAAATGTAAACTTAACTGATCGAGACCTATACCGTAGTCTTTGCCCGAGGCTGGATGCTGTATTTTATTATGTATTGACAAGGTAATGCGTGCGCGGAGTATATGCCTGAAATCTCCTGGGTAGCGCTGCCAAAGTTCTTAAGACAACATAACTATTGACAGCGTCCTCTGCCGCACGCCATGGCAGCTTCACCGGGCTTGTCAGTGACTGGCTGGGTTCCGTAATATCTCATCTCAACTGGAGCTGTCCGTTGCAGACTCGTCTTTGTCGTCAGTGCGTGATCAAGTGAATTATCACAGATATAAATATATACTCGGCCAGCAACACTCGCTGGTGAATAAGCTAGACCAAACGACTTGTAACGTTACGACACTAAAGGGAATATATAGATGTATGCGACCGGTGTCAATTATAAGCCTGCATTGATCCTAGGTATTTACTCGGAAATATTTCCGGAAATGTTTTGTCGTTTCGCTTTCGATGTTGGCCTCTTCCTCGAAACCTGACCAATTACAGATGAGGACGTGTAATCCAATATGATGTGGTTGAATAACAGGATGGGGTTAGACTAGAATTCGAACATTTTCTGGAAAGAAAGGTAATCTATACGGTGTAGATTACATTTCTTTCCAGAAAATGTTGCATGGATGGCTATACATAGAAAAAGAAAACCGGTCAAGATGTAAACCAAAACATACATTTTTGAAATTAAAGATATATTCGTCTCCCGGTGGCAAAATATCGGTGTCTATGATTGCCTACTATATACAGGTGACCCAAACAAATGCAACCCTGAAACATTTGTCCCTTTTTTTCAAAAACGTGATCTATGAATTTTTAAGTTTTGGATATGAGATAAAAGCTGGGAGTTTTTTCTCTTGTATACTGAAAAAGTCATAAAACAGTACATTGCGTAGCTGAGAAAATGCAAATTAAGTAACACCACTCCTGGTCCATTTCAATGACATTACCACAGTTAAGAAACATTTATTTTAATATGTCTTTCATTAATTGTGCAATTTCTTTAGTCTTTGGATGATGCTGAAAAGGTTTAAAATAGGACTAAAAGGATAAGATACCTGTTCGGGTGGAAAACAAAAGGTATTTCCATCAAATTCATTCGTACTCTTGTCATGTGCCATGTTGTTTGTAAGGATTAGGACACAATGCGCTACACGTATTTCATGCACAAAATTGGTACAGTGTAATTCCCTTAACTGTGGTAATGCCATTGGAATGGACCATAAAGGAGTTGTGTTACATAATTTGCATTTTCTCAGTAACCCAATTTGCTGTTTCATGGGTTTTTTTTCAGTATTTAATGAAAGAAAAACCTCTAAGCTTTAATCTGATATCCAAAACATAACAATTTATAATTCATGTTCAGGCTAATGAGCGCTGTTTCTCTAGAAAAGATGTGTTCAATTCATGAGACTTATTTCTTGAAGGTATACTCTCCGTCAATTACAATAATGCAAAACAGTGTTCTGTGATCACGTTAAGAAGGCTTTTATCATAATACTTTACATCCTTCAAGCCCTATTCAGATTTTTTGTGTGTTTTTAATCATAGTTACGAGAGATTTCCAATGGTGTACATTGACAAGATCGAACGTGAATATTAACAAGTTGGAACATTCACATTAAGAAGGAACAACTTCCACAATGCGATATTAAGCTACGTGCAACGTGCATATTGTGAAGGTACAACGTCAATATTAAGAGGTTTATACAAGGTTCACATTAAAAAAATCAATATTAAAATGTCGTTCCAGGGCCACCGTACGTTTGTGTGCGTTTCTTAGGTAATGAAAAATCACAAGTCACGCACCGGCCCAACGGTGTCCAGACTCCTCCCGAGCTATTATAGCCTGTGAGCTCAAGTTTGATGTTTGCGACTCGCCCCCTTACTAGTGTGCTTGCTTAGATAAACACTGGTAGGCTGTGTTGGTGTCGCCTTCGCAATGAACACGCCGAAATCAGATCACCATCTTCTCCCAGGCTTATTTTCTCAAGAAACAGCTTTTGTTAAGGTAGCAGAGGCAACAGAGAGTCAAGTTGGTTTATCTATAGTCACGGTGGAATACTGATGACTGTGTCGCCGCCAATCATTTACAGCGGCAAACTCAAGACTGTAAGAAATGAATATTCCCGTCCTAAACTCATCGGATGTTTACAAGCGAATTTGAACAGGTTCTTGCAGAAGTAAAAAATAAAGCCAGCACCAATATACGAGTGATACTTTCGTTGGTGTTTTAATTAGGAACTTGTTTTGTTATTAAACATTATACGCAAAATGATGCGTACTTGTCGTGCCCACTACTATCACGCAGAGGCGTAGCTAGGATTTTTTGAGTGGGGGGAGCCACAGGGGGGCATCAGATCATCATGGTGGGCGCATATTGCAAACATCCTATCGCAGTTTTTCGCAGCTGAGCCCAATAATGCCTCGCTATATCCATTGACATACGAAACTTTAAACAGTAAGCCTTTGGCTAACTGAAAAAAATACAACTTACAAAAACCATTGTGGTTAGGGAAGAAAAAAAAGGGCATTATCAGTGTTTTTGGGGCACCTGGGGGCACGGGCATGTGCCCCAAGGCCCCCCCCCCCCCGTGGCTTCGCCACTGGTATCACAGACCTCTATAGTTAGTTATTTTCTCTGACAAAAGGGCAGTTTGTGAAGACAGTGGAATCTATTTACAACTGCAGTGAGCGGCCACTCGAACCATTAATATTCAAACGATGATAATGGAAGGAAATTGATCTCAACTTATCCAAACAATTAATAACTGTGAGATAGTGATTACACGGCAAATGAAATTCTCAGTGGTCCTCCAGAGAGCAACGTTACGATTAAGCAAAACAGCCCACCGAACGTTCAGACAAAAACAAAACAAAAAGACTGCTTAGGCCTACATAATTAAAGGGACATTACGGCCTGGAACGCGCCAAGTTGGGCAACAAAACGCGTTTGAAACGAAATCAAATTAATTCGAAAGAGCATTCAAAGGTATGATAGAAACGTCCACAACCATTCTTTTAAAACTTGGCGTTGTTGTGTTACTCGTGCGAGAACAATTCGAGAACGAAATTCGGGGGTCATAACTTTGACTCTCCAAAATCAAGCTATTGAGTGCTGGTTGTGAATTCTGCCGTACAATAGTTAGCATTCTGCGGACGTGTGAGAAACAACATTTGTTTATTATAGCTGTGTGTACCATGTGACACACACACACTTTCACAATCACAATCTTTCAACCCAATTTTTTTTTCTATGATCCCCTTTAGTGATTCTCTTCATTTTGCCACAGATAAACCTAACCCCAGATAAACCTAACCCTGTTTTCCAGAAATGGGGAAACACTGTGTGGACTTGCCAAAGTCAAAGAAAAACGTTATTTATTTGACTTTTTTTTTTGGGGGGGGTCTTTTCTCGGGAACGGTGGGACATTAGGTTATAGTTTCCTTTCAACCAGACCTTTAAAAAAGGGTAAGTAAACAATCCAAAACGTGAAGTGGCATATTTTTTAGCTATATTTTTTAGCTGTTTTAGGCTTCGACACAGGTCACATTGCAATGTGTGTACATTCGCTGAATCTTATTCCGTACAAAATAACGTTTTTCTTTGAAGGGTTCATGAGGTTAATTTTTCTAAGGAACACCTTTTGTGTTTTACTTTCTACTTTTCTTAAATGTATATTTTTTTTTATTTGACAACCCTTTTTGGTTGATTTCATTGAAAAGTGCGATTCTTTAAGCATTTAAAAAGAAAATCCATGCTTTTCAAAGCAACTGAGGGCGCTGTTGCTGTGATGTCATTTCAGGAAGACATTGTTCAGTTTAGGGGTTTTCTGTTTTAAATTTGAACCCAAAATTGTGCATATTGAAAATGTTAATTTTGTGAGATAAGTTTGCTGATTGGCTTGCTGCCGTGTCCTGCCAAAACAACGAATCACCAAAGAAAATTGGTCCGGTAAGCGTTTCATCTCATCACCACTGTCGGATAAGAGGAAGGAATCCGTTCGATTTGATGCCACTTTTAACGTGGTTTCTTGTTCGTCGATTTCTTAGTTGTTGACGCGTGCGGCGAAATGCCTACGCGCACTTGAGTTTGACGAATTGATTGAAATATAATACGAAAAAATCCCAAGACAATGCAAGGCAGTGCACAACTCAGTTCTTACAAAGAAAAGTCAGGTGAGAAAAAATAAGCAAACGAATGCGATTTTGTTTTAATTTAAAACGACTGATCATTTATATAATGATCAGTCGTTTATAATAAGGGAATAACAGTGTGAGGATCCGATCTTCACTGCGTGATAATGACCGGGTGTGGGGGTGACCGTCTCGGTCCATTAACAGCGGTCAACCCCACACCCGGTCATTATCACGCAGTGAAGACCGGCTCCTCACACTGTTTTTCCCATTAATAAATACCTTTTCAACGAAATAAACAGTTAAAATGCTCCAATTTTGTGACTTTCTTTCGGCGATATTTCCAGACTTTTTTTGTGTTCATGTTCATGGGCCATATTTTCAGCTATAACGACGTAAACTCAACAGAAACTGCTGCCGTAGCGAAATAAATTACAACAATGTTTTAATATCTTTACCTGATGGAGGAAGCTGAAATCTCGTTTACACCTTTCTTGTGTCCGGAATTACAAAGATGCTTGGTTTAGGAAAGGTAAATATGTCGGTGGGTGAAGTGTTCAAAGAAAATAAATCGTAGATCTACGCTTTCGTCGTAAACATCCTCAGTTTATATACTGCACTGCGGTACGATGTCGTTTCAATACTTCCTTACGCGCGCGCACGCACGCATCCCAAGCATAGATATAGAACTTAAAAAACTTTTTAAGTTCTATATCTATGATCCCAAGCAACTGTGTTGCGTACGCGCGCGTCAGTCTCATGCGATGGGGGTTGAGCGCATGTGCAGTGCTCTATTGTTACAAGCTACCGCAGGACTGTTACTATATTTTGACCAATCATTGGCTTGCATGGGGCTGAACGGGGCTGGATCAATGCTGGTTCAGGGGCCATTTATTCGCTTGATCTTTGAAGCCGGTCCATTATCACCGTTAATGCCCGGCCACGTGATCGAGTCTCGACCAATCAGAAACCATCAACTCTCCAAGGTATTCATTAATGCATTATACAGTGTGTATCAAAAAATAATGCAAACAAAATATAACGGAATGCCAGACGTAGCACTTGTAACCCACATAGATAATATAGGTATGCTTTCAAAGGTACGCCTTTTCACTTTAAAATGAGACATCAAACGTCCAAATTTGATCATTTTTGACAGAGTTATGAGTAATTTTCCAAGAGAGGTCAAAATAATTGACCACTGGACCAAGTTTTCAATTTAAGGCATTGGGACAAAGGTAGCCTAATTGCCTCTGTGTGGATAATTGCCTGGCCTAAAAAAAATGTGTTTAGTAAGTAAACACGGTTCTAAACACTTTCTTGCTATCAATTCATGCTACATGTTTAGCATGTAGGTATGTTAAACATACTGATATCAAGAAAGTGTTTAGAGCCGTGTTTACTTGCTAAACACATTTTTTTTGTAGGCAATTCAAATGCATCAAATTAAAATCTTGGTACCATGGTCAATTTGACCTCTTTTGGAAAATTACTCATAACTTTGTCAGAAATGATCAGATTTGGACGTTTGATATCTAATTTTAAAGTGGAAAGGCGTATCTTTCAAACCATACCTATATTATTTGTGTTGCTTACACATTCTACGTCTGGCATTCCGTTATATTTGGTTTGCTTTTTATACACACTGCACGTGTATTGGTATAACAGTGGGCGATATGGTGCCAAATAGCGCTGGTTGTAAATGGTCACAACAATAAACTAGATAGTTGGCAACATTTACAAGTGGTGCATTCAAAAAGGGTGTGTAGAAGCCTGGACGTGGATAAAGGGCCGAGCCGAAGGCGTCAATGAGTCAAAAACAAGTCAAAAATTATACTTCGTGTTTTGTGAAACACCCCGGTTTCGCGATGTCCATGGTATGTGCCTCACGCGCGTAGTGATAAATATCTCCTTAAATGGAGATAAGCGCGCGGCGCGTACTGCATGATGCCGCACAGAACGCAGGACATAGTGTTTAAACCACCCACGCGACGGGCTTTTGACCAATAGGAATGGGCAAACTATCTCGGATATTTACGAAACTACAATAAAAGGCAAAGTTTCCTAAAATGAGGAACATACTGCAACGTCTAGTCGTCACAGAGAAACCTGGGATGATAAAAGCAAGCTGCTGTGATACACGGCAAACCATATTTCTCTCTGCACAAAGAATGCACAACATGTTACAAATAACTCCAGTTGCAAAAAGTGACAAAAAACACAAATGGGGAAAATTTAGCAGCGATTCGTTATGCGTACGTGTAGGTCTTTAAAGTAAGGCTTAGTTTCCCATGAGACTAAGGGGAAATGGAAGGATCATGCATTTGTGTTACTACAAAGCTCAATGCTGCTTGCCAAGGCCCTCTTCTTTGAAATCAGCTTACCCCTATACCCTTCTTTCGCACTGTGCATAAATTCAAAAGATATCTAAAAAAAAAACTACTTATTTCCGGTATAATATAAGACGTGCATCCATAATTCGCATTTGTACAAGTCACACTCCATCATAATCAAATGTTATATTGTAAACAAGTACATGCATATTTCAATTTCCTTCAGTTTTTTCTACTATTATGCCAAGTAAATAATTAATTTATTTATTTATTGACCACTGTTTAAAATTATAGCTATAATTTTTGTTTATTTCATAAGTTATTCACAAACGGGACCAGGCTCTGTATAAGCTTAGGCTTTTTTCCTGGTTCCCCCATCTGTCACTATTTATGTTTAATTGATCAAAGTGTTCATGTATTATGTATTAGTGTATTGATGTACATGATATTAGTATTCTATTAAGTTTAGTTATTGTTGTAGTAAATAATCTGTTGCATTTGCATTATATTAATTTGTGACATATGGAAATAAAACAATACAATACAATACAATACAATACAATACAATACAATACAATACAATACAATACAATACAATACAATACAATACAATACAATACAATACAATACAATACAATACAATACAATACAATACAATACAATACAATACAATACAATACAATACAATACAATACAATACAATACAATACAATACAATACAATACAATACAATACAATACAATACAATACAATACAATACAATACAATACAATACAATACAATACAATACAATACAATACAATACAATACAATACAATACAATACAATACAATACAATACAATACAATACAATACAATACAATACAATACAATACAATACAATACAATACAATACAATGCGTGGTATTGGAGCAAACTCTCGTAACGCGTCCCATCAGTGCAACACTGGGAACAAAAAACAATCTTCCTGAGTGATTGCTGCATGCATGTCCCACACACTGACGTTAATTGCAGGCAAATTTGTTTAAGGACTAGCCGTGGATGTTGATGTAAACTCCTCTTCTCGAAACCCATCAACCCTCGCCAAAACACATGTAGGAGAAACTAGGCCCAAAACTAGTGTCTGTATTGTTTTCCCACAAGCAAGTGTAAACGGGGCCATGTTTCCATAAGGTCCCGGATCTGCGGGCTAGAGGGGCCAGTCTGTCCATCACAGGCTGTGTACAGACACAGGTTCCCAAACACGAGACCGCTTAGAAGAAGCAATGTCTAAGTACTTGGAGTAGGGGAAGTTACAACAAGAGTAAAACCCTCTACTCGCCATTACGCACACACAAAAGCTTCTTATGCCTGAGAACAAACACAGGAGAAAAGTGTCTGCCACGACAGAAGGACCGTTGTGGCGCTCTTAAGCAACTGGGGGATATGTGTACATAATTCTTGGAGGAATATCGATTCCTGTTGACAGGCTTCGGATTATTCAGCTGGGCCAGGTACATGCATATTGATAATCTAGACATCGGTTTTATTTGGCAGCAGTCGGTTCGCTCTAATCCACTCCATCTCTCTGCAAATGCATAGTCTGTAATGCATTTTGACGCAGAATAGTAGAGTTAGCTTGTAATAAGAAAAGCAAATGAAGAGCTTGGGCTACTTTCATGGAGAAGATGCTAAGCACAGATATTCAATATCTTCACAGGAGATGTTTGCGTAACATACACAGGTTACCAGCCAAGTGTCGTGCAATTATGCACTTGTGACTGGTTCTCATGCTGAAAGGTAATGGACACCATTTGCAAACATTCAAAAATGAAACTGTCAAAATATCATGAAATATCCTACTTGATTGTAAGTAAAACCGTGCGTCCTGTGAAATTATTGCGCCTTACTATGCTGTCAATTTCGAAAAAAAGAGGAATTGCCATCATTTCCTCGCGATGTTTAGGACCAAACCATAGCTCTGTCAACGGAAACCTATGCTTATGAGCCGAGAAAAATGAAGATGCATTTTCACAGTTTTCACAAAAAGTATATCTACTGAGCTGAAATGTCGACAGGTTGTTTTTTAATAACCTGCTTTAGATTTATTGTATTTTTGTTCTTTAAAAGGAAAACACGCATATATGTTTTTGCAAATGGTGCAGTTCATTTACCTTTAACACATAACTTTGCCTAGCAGTCCGTTCTGCCTTAGCATCTAAATGACGTTTGGCCTTGGTGTTTTGTTCCTAAGAGAAGGCACTTAAAACCTAACCTAGGATCAGTGCCTGGGAATAATTTGCAACAGGTATTTAGTGCGAAGGAAATGCTCTTGCAATGCTCCGTAACGATCCAAGACCTTGGCCGTTTATCGGGGATCGAGACTCGTGCCTTATTAAATATTCATGTAAATTGTTCTTTATCCGGCCTTTACATTATTGAAGACTTTGAGTTTTAGTAAAAGTGGCCTTTATGTCAACGCTAATAATAATTACGCGTATTATGTACAGGGTGACCCCAAATAAATGAGGAAGCAGACATCTTTAAATTTCTCAAAAAGTATCCAACATCAGTATTTCATGTTCATGGAGTATATTGTTTGTACCCTTGTGTATAATCACAGTGAAACCTTGATGAAAACCCATTCATGCAAACCAGAGATAAGCCTACAACAGATTTTAAATGGCAATGTGTTTTTAACCCGTTCCAATGTGATTTACGCAGTTAATGAAAAGACCACTTGCAGAGTGCCGGTTGAGCGATTTCCAATGCATTGTGTAATTCCCATTGGGGAATGGTTGAAAAACAAATGTCTATAATCTGCTACAGCTCTGGTTTCCTGAATGGGTTTCCATGACATTTTTACCGATTATTCACAAGATAATAATTAACACGCTCCAAGATAAAATACTCATGTTAGGTACTTTTTGAGAAGTTTAAGGATATCTGCTTGGGGGGGGGGGGGTTCACCCTGTAAACAACAATCAGTATATGTTTCAATATATTTGTGGCCAACTTGAAATTGGTGTCTTCCAACATCAGGCGCAGAAAGAACTGACCACTAGCGCCAGAACTACCATTTGGAAGTTAGCAGTGTGCGTCCTCTGTGTATAGACACTAAGTGTTAACCAGTCATCATTGAGGCATATTCGGCGGTGTGATTAGGGTTAAACTTATGGGGCCGTATCATAAGTCCGACGCCCCATAGGTCCGACGCCTCATAAGTCCGAAATTTCGAACTTATGAGGCGTCGGACTTATGAGGCGTCGGACCTAGGAGGCGTCGGACTTATGAGGCGTCGGACCTTTGAGGCGTCGGACTTATGGGCCTTTATTTGGTTAGGGGATGTGATTTTGTAGGACTTATAAGGCGTCGGACCTATGAGGCGTCGGACTTATGAGCGGACCCCAAACTTATAGGGTTGCACATTCGGGTGCACATATTTTCAAGGGGTCCACTGAAGGCAAATGCTTTATTACTTGTGTTCAGTTAAATATTTCTAATGGGGGGGGGGGGCGAGGAGTAGGGGGCGGCACAGACATCCACTGGGGGCACGTGTCCCAACCCCAACCCCAACCCCTCGTAATTACGCCACTGGTTATCTTCCTTTGCGTTATTTTAATTTAATGCGCTAATGATATACTAATGAGTATCCCTGTTGCACGATCTTCTCAACTTGGATGTCTGCCTGTATGCAGAGGGTCCCAGCCCTTTTCGTCAATATGATTTCACTAGTACCTCCCATCGAAAACATAACACAGATAGGGCAAATATTTGGGGGGTTGTTCGCTTTGATGATACAAGCATGGCATTTGGCACACAGTCAGAGTATGTTTTAAGAAAGATATTTTGCTTAAAGGGCCATCGCAAATTTGTCCTCTGAAAAAACATCGTTAGAATAACAAGCAATATTAATTTTTTTTGTTTCAATATGGCTGCGATTGCGAGTTTTTCTTCCTATATTTGTTTTCAAAGGACAGATCTGCGATGGCACTTTAACCAAATATCTTTCTCATGACTTACTAAATGCTTTTATCATCAAATTAACAATCCCATCACCTGTCTGCCATACTGCAATAGCTACAACGCAGTCAAGTCTTCCGTGGGATGTGCTTGATATTCCACATGCAATGCTCAACCTATTAGACAGCTGATGTGTGGGTTGCATTTAGTGTTTTTAGTTGCTATGTTCACGGGGTTATACCCGTACAAATTCACTGCATAATTGATTGGGTATTTCAAGCGATGCAAGGGAATTTTGACGCAGACAGCATGAATTAATTGCTAAAAAGGTACTGACCTCAAGTTGACTGAAAGACAAGGGAAAAATACTTACGTTTTTCCCTTTTTTGACACGCCAATTATGCTCACTTTATTTGACAGCATTGTGACCGCTGTTTTGTATTTTATTTATTATGTTTGCATGGTTACCTATCATGGTCCTTGACAAATCCGTTGCATAATTGATTTGCTAATCCAGGTGGCGATGCGTTGAATGATTTTGTTTAGGCAGAGAGCTTGAAAGGGCAAGCGCTTGCTCGAAACACATCAAAATAGTTTGATCGAATAGGCCTATATTGAAAAACAAAATAATGCAAAAAAATGAAGTCAGGGCAGTTTGAAATCTGCCCATTAGCTGATGCATGCACAATGCACTCCATATTTAGAAGCAAAATCTCAAGGCCTAGGCCGAAACGACATTTCCATTTTATTACGTTCGGTGCTTACCATAAGAGGCCTTGAGATCGCATTTACAGGCTTTTGACGTGAGTGCATGGTGCATTCCGCGACATTAAAGTCACTTAGTAGGCATCGTGTTCCAAACGGGGTCTGCAAAACGTCGCTTTTATGGCAAAATGTCATCAGTCATGACGATAATCATGTCATTAATCCAATGAAACATTTTCACACATTTTCACATATTTTGAAAACAAGAAGAAAGCACATTAAGTTCGTTCAGAACAAATTAAGTGTCCACATATTTCAACTGTAGTTTTGTCTAGACCCATTTTCATTAAAAAAAAAAACCATCAAAACAAATGAGGTAATGAATGAAACTCACTACGCAACACTTAGGGCTTATAACAGTTTTCTTTCAGGAGCCAGAAATGTTTAAGCTCTGACAGGAGCTTCTACATGTCACTTGGTGGTCGGTCTGTCCCTGGTAAATTGACCAAAATGGGCCCCTAAGTTTCCCATCATAAAATATAACTACCAAATTTTAATCTAAAAAAAACAAGCAAAACAAAATAATTTAAACACTTAACAAAAAATGTTTGTTACAATTCGGAAGATGTTTATAAAAAGTTTGTAAATGGAGGCAAAGTATGTGCAGAAATGTTATAGTCACGTGGTATTTATCACAAATCGCTATAAATCTAGGTATAAATCTAAAGTATGGTGTTCCATATTTACCATCGCCGTGGCATTTTTGGGCGTCACATTTGTAAGCTCTGGCAGGGATCATTTTGATAGATTTCACGCAAGATGTTCATGTAAGACGGCCAGAGCTTATTGTGCACTCGCACTTGTGTACGTCGCAATGGCAAATCTATATTTTTAAACACTGGCTGGGATGTCAAAAGTCAAAACCGTGTTCCCATTCAAGGTAGAACTAACGGAGATTGTTGTCAACTTGACTGATCCCAAATTGTAGAAGTGTCGATCGTCGAATTTATGTTCAATTACGCATCACAACCTCAAATTTTGCATGGCTGTTTGGGTCGCGGAAGAAATTACATTGTTAGTGTTTGTGGTGTTGAAAGAACATGCAGGGTGGTTATTTCTTCAATAAGATGTGAATAAACTACGCTCACAAAGAAATGGGCAAATGGGTTGGTATGTACACGTAGCCCAATGTTGGTCAACATAACCACTGGCTATACACTCTTGGGCAAATTCATCCCAATAGTTGGTCATTCTTTTTTAACCCACATTCATAAATAATTAAGACAGTTTACCCCTTCTTATTGGTCGAGAGTCCGTCACGTGGCTTGATAAAGACCGGCTGGCTGGTCTTAAACACTTCTCATGTCACATGAAATTTGGACTCCTGTGAAATCCGGTGCCTTTTAACGTTGTATTAGGTTGAACGTTCGCAATCCTGTAGGTTGCGGTGGTTACGGTGTTCGACTCGTGTTCCATGGTACATGGGTTCGAATCCTGACCGTGGGAACATGGTGCTTGTGCTCTTGAGCAAGGCACTTTACCATTATTGCTTCGTCCTTCGGATGGGACGTAAAGCCGTAGGTCCCGTGTGTTGTGTATAATGCACGTTAAAGAAACCAGTAATACTTATCGCTAAGAGAAGGGGTTTGCCCCGTTGTTTCTGGCAGTGGCTGCAATATGCGCCGCAGTACCTTGTAAACCATTATATGGTACTACATAATGGGTCTCATATTTCTCATAAACTTTATTTACCCTTCTTTAATAATAGACATAATTTCCAGCGCCTTGAGGTTGGTAGATACGTGCGCTATATAAGACTCCAATATTATTATTATTATCCTCATGTAGGCATGCGCAATAATACTAGTGAGTCAGAAATAACATTGCCCAAACACCAACAGTGTTTTGCCCAACTTTTGTTTACAGTGTAACATTGGTCGGCCGGAAGGAAGGAGGTTAGCCGTCCAAACTATCTCCCTTGAAACCGCCCTTGACCAGTTTTCGCATTTTTATAGACTTTTTTGGCATGTTTTAATTCAGCTGATGCCGACAAGTGTAGGCCTATTCTTCTACCCCTTGGGGAACAAAACCTTCTTCTTCTCAACTCTTTAATTAATTATTTTATTTTAATGTGACCTTTGTTTATATAAATTATTCATTATTGTGAGTTGTTTGTGAGTGCCTGTCTAGCTTTGTGTGGCAAGCAACCTTTAAAATGCTATTAAAAGTTTTGTTTTGAGATGGCCTTTTGCCACAATGCACATTTGCACACGCTTGAATGTAGGTTTGTACCGCTGAAGTGTTCTAATCATAAGTACAAATTGTAAGTGAAGTAATCCGTGTATCAACGACCTGCCGTCACGCTTGGCACAGTAACACCATAACATACCACTAGCACCAGCGACAACTCGTGTAAATCGTCAGTTTTACAAGAGGAGGTAAAAATGCAATTTAATTCGTTTGACCTAAAATCGCTCGTTGTCGCGCCATTCGTTGTTTAAACAATGTCCCGCCAGCCATGTGCGTCGGTTCTTCCCTGGCAACGGCGCAATATCCGTTGGGCGATCAAAAAAACTGTACGTTTATCATACAAATATTGTGTTGAAATTGCCGTTGATGTTTGATTTCCCCCCGTACCGTCGCTAACAAGAAAAAAAGTGCACAATTATTAAAGCCACTTCCGTAGTTTATACACTCACTCCGACACAAACAACGCTATACAGACGCGGCTTGTTGGTCATCTTGAAGACGTGTTGTACTAAAAAGGTATCGTGTAAAGATCGGTCCTTTCTCGGCGCCGTGGCAAACGCGAAAGCATATTTGTGACGTCACGCCAAATATTCGCGCCGCAAATTCGAAAAAGGTACCGTTGCACATTATTCAAACTCCTGCGAATTTCGCTGCGAATATTTTCGCGACATCGAATTCGCTTCGGATTTACTTTTCCGAATGACGTGCGTGTGGACCGGCCTCACGGTTAAAAAGGTTCAAAACTGCGCATTTTCTTTGGAGTTGTGATTGTCATCACAACTACTTGTGGTGCAGTAATGCCTATATAAGTTACACTCAGTTGCTCTTCAAAACTTCTTTTCTTCCATATTTGTTTAAGTATATGCAGGTTTACTAAATAATACCGAGACATATTGACTGTCTTATCCACTGCCCTTCAAAAGCTAATACCGCAAAATGTCATACGGTTTTCCCAATGTAAATCGCAAGGGACTTACAGCGACAGCTTGTATTGACTATGCCAAAGATCGCGTCAAAGCCGCACGCTCGCAGACGCGTCTTCCCTTTTATTATGCACTTATCTTCTCTCGGCAGCTTCTTTTGATCCTTTAAATGTTGCAATACATTCTTTTTTCAACTTTCTGCAAACGAGAAGACCATGGAAAGGAACTGGACCCAAAAAGAGATGTATCAAAGAAAACAAAACTGTTGGGTTTGAAACAGTAATGCAGTCATGAAACAAGTCCAACAGCACATGATGCTAGTGACAGCTGATCTCGATCCACTTTTTTTTTAATCAGGAAAGTGCTATTGAAGACTACAGGCTACACAATTACATGGCAGTAACTCATATTAACACCATAGATGACGCAAGTCATTAATGTAATAATACTTCGTATAGGCCTTGTAATTTATTCTATACACCCGATGTATGCTTCCTATACTTATTGTGCACAAGGTTACTTAGTAGATTGATCGTGATGCTGAATATTATACGATCATCTTGTTCTTGATGTTTAGTTTTAGGCTGAAGGCACGACGTGTCGTGAATCACTGTGTCGAGCGAACACATATACTTTGAAAACTGACACTGATGCCTCTCTCGAGTTACGTCATAAACTTATCGAGCGGAATCATCGTCTCGTGTGTGGGAAAACGTAGATTCAAAACGATTTAGAAAAAAATGATATTTCTGACATCTCGAAGCTAGCCCAACTCCTGCGCCCCAAGGCACGCTGATCTAACGGAAAGACTGCTATGGCGTCATCGGATCAATTATATGGTTCGACGGAAAATTCGTGAAACTGCGTGAACATTACGGTAATTGCTTTCAGTTGAAGGCCTACATCTTGTTAAATCTCTCATCGAACTGTCGGAGGTTTCATATTACTCTCCGATAACCTTTACAGCCAGGGACGTTATATTCTCTTTTAAGTCGTGGGATGTCAACGACTAGTAAGTTTCCCATTAGTTTAATGGTGGAATCACCCTTTTAATTTGTTTTGTTTTTCACCTTGCAACGTGCAACGCTTCAGCGGCTTTGAAATGATGCTGAGCTCTATCTGCTGCAGTTAACAACATACCAACCACATTTCAAATCGATTTTCGAATCGTTTCCGTAAACACAGTAATGTCCATTTATTCCAGAGACATTGTGACATTCCGCCTCCGCTCTGGCGAAGCCCTGAGGTTGCTTCAGTTAAATTCGTTCCAAATTTGTGCAGCGCAGCGTGGCTTGAGAGACGTAGTTTAAAACACGCGTGTACGTCTATGAATTCTTAGCCGTCCCCCTCCCTTTCCTTACACAAACAACGTGATGAATTTTGTTTGACAGATATCCCAGGACATCTTCATCATCGGTGAAGCCAATTAGCTGGCTGGATGGGTCCGAGATATCCAGTTTATACACGACCGATGCCCACGCGAACGTCGTGTCTGCCTGAGCCACCATGTGCACAGGCAAGCGTTTTGTTTATCGCACAAAAGCAAGATTGTCCCCGCGATATATCAAAGGACACGTAATGTCAAGCTATTTGCTGGAGGGTAGCGGCTTCAGAAAATATCCATCTTAGCAAGTGATGCATGCAAAAGGCGCTCCTAGCTGCAGGCGAAGATTTGTGCAATTTGATCGACCGTACCAAAACAGGAGTTCAGAATGGCGCTCCTTCGCGACTGCATAATAATATACACGGATGAATTTAGATATCATAGATGGCGTTGTTTTTCCGTGTTTAGCTGCAGGTGTCCGTCTATACAAAATCGTTTCATTTTCCCTCCTTCACATTTCTCTTAGTTCAACATCTGTACACAACAAGTGTATGTTATAACTTTCCGAGAAATAAAAAAAACATTAAATGATCGCATTTCAAGGGACCAAGATTTTTACCCGTGGCATTTTGCTTGCACGAGAGGCTTTAACGAGATGCATTAGTGACGCATCGATAAGGGTGCTGCTCTATACTGTGCTGCACGGTTGCTGATTGCGTTTTAACTGTCTGCTGCGTCTTCTGTTAAAGCATTCTTTTGCTCAATCTATACAAGCTTGCTGCTCTTATTGCTGCGTGCACTGCTGAAATCATAGTGTATTTTTAAGCTTTGGCATGAGCTTCTACATGTCACTGGGTCGGATGGTCTGTCTGTCTGTCTGTGGTGTCTCTCTGTCTGTCTGTCTGTCGGTCTGTCATGGTGTCTGTCTGTCTGTCTGTCCCCGGATAATTGACAAAAAGTATGATGTTCCATATCTGCCATAGGCGTCGCATTTTTCGGTTGCATTTTTATTTTTTAGCTCTGGCAGGTATCGCTTTGATGGATTTTATGCAAGACTTTCATGCAATACGTCTTGCAACACGGCCAGAAGTATTGTACACTCGCACTTGTTTTAGCAACTTTGGACTTCCACACAAGGGAAAATGACCAAAAAAAAACATTAAATATGTAAATGGTGATCACCATTGTTCCTGTTATGAAAGCTTCTAAACTTGTGTGGAGGTGTAACCTTGTCTTGGGTGGCAGAGTAACACAAATGAGTTTGACTTTCAATAACATTTATTTGTCTGCGTGCCGTTTCGTCGGAGCACCGGAGATTTGTCGCCCTCAGGGAAATCATGTCTTCCCACAACCGAAGTCAATAGATCAAAAAATAGGATAACATTTCAATCTTTCGCCATTCGCTGTTTATCTCAACCGATCAAGAAGGCGGGTACAAACACGCTGTGATACGTTTCGTCGCGTTTTGTTAGTGGGAAAATATGATTCCCAGATCTCCAGAGGTAGATTCAATATGCATTTATTTTTTATTTTGGCCGAAACGTGGGCGGCCACTTCTAATGCCCGTTGCCTGCAGGGACAATATGTGGCCGGGGAAGAGCACCTTCACTTAAGATGTGTCTTGATAATACCTGACAAGCGGCACTGATGTGAAGAGATCCAACGGTTCCTATACACCAATCAGAGAGCGATGGCGGGAATTGCACTACTCACAGGCCACACGCAGGCGCAGGAACGGGGGCCCTGTGTCGCCCGACATGTGTACTTCACACCCAGGGTCATGTTCTTTTTTTTCCTGGCGATTTCACACTAAGCACACAACCCTCCGTGTGCAAACTTGCCCCTGGTGACATCTTCAACAGCGCAAGCTATGTCATGAAAGACTATAGGAGTTGGTTGAAAACGGAACGGCGTGTAGCAGGAGGAGGGGGTGTATGGTTTCACCAACCGATCGTCCGTCGACTGATGAAGGAGACACCTAGCACATACTGGCCCGCCTGTTCAAATAATGTGTGAAATACCTTAAGCTATTATCGGGTTTATTGGCGGTAACGTGTTGGACTCGGGTAATTCTCGGATTGGGTTATTCACTCCTGTCGTCGGCTCTTCCGACGCATCGTCACTGACACCACACAACTGACACCCTGTGAGTTACCCGAAGCCGATGGCGTCGGCAGGCGATATCAGTGACGAAATGTTCAGTGGTATACCGTCTGGTTTGATTAATACGACCCTTCTTAGCTCAGTGAACATGATCCGAAATTTAGAAAGCAATGACCACACTGATGTAAACTGAAAAGGACGAATGTAGGGTAATATACCGGGTGAGTCAAAATGGAATTGAACGAATTAGAAAAAATAAAATTAAAATAAAGTGGCTCGCTCCATTTGATACCAAAAAAACCACAGCCATAAACTACATGTTATTGACTAGTAACTGCGAAACTTTCACGTAATTTGCATCATCCATTCCCAAGTTACGTCTATTTCAATATGGAGATCACAAAACTCAGCTGTCCACCACTGATCATTTACCGTTCTACGAACTGATTAATAACCGTAACATTCAATGAAACATGGACGTTTTCCCACCTGAATGAATGGAAAAATACAAAAATAGCCATTAGCATTTCTGGGGGAAAAATAGATGACTTGTTCCTCATTTAATATTCAAAACACAAAATCTGACAGTAGAAAAGCTGTTTTAGTCTTGATTTGTATGATTACATCTCATTTGTGTTTGAATGCCTGTGTGTAATCTGTAATTCTCACTCAGCTCGATAGCTTCCAATGGTATTCCATGGACAGCTGTAAAAATTGGTTCTTTTAGTTAAACGTGCATAACATCTGTTAACAGACAAGCCAACCAACCAACCAACAAACTAACCAATTCCGATGAACACATAACCTCGTTGGCGAAGGTAATAAGGCAAGGCATCAGTGTATGGAAAGGATAATCTGGTATCAAACACTACCAAGCTTGCATTTACGCAATGTCAAGTGTGGACGCTGGGGTACATGTTTCGATACTAAGTCTTGATTTCTAAAATCAATATATCGGAAACAAGCCAGCCGCACGCGCTGTGCATGTACAATGCTTAGATGCGTTTCTCATTCTGCACCGCACTGACTATATCGCTTGCTCAGGAGAGGATCGTCTTCAAAATAATTATATTGTTAAAAAAAGGGATTTGTGGTATTTTTGGTCTAGTCCAAAGTCACGCAGGTCGAGTCCAAGTGCGAGTCCTCAGGGTCGAGTCCGAGTCCGAGTCATTTGTCATCGTGACTGGAGTCCGAGTCCGAGTCACGGAAAATGGGACTCGAGTCGGACTCGGACTGTCCTATTATGTTTACTTGCCAATTTGTTTCATTGATGTGGGCGTACAATTTTGTGCTGCGCCTATCTAGTTTTTTTCCGAGATAGAGTGTGCTGGCTGTTTTTTCCCGCTAAAAATAGGCCGAAATACGATATATTGGCGTTATATCAACTTGCATTACATCAGCAGAGCCCACAATGCTGCACTCTAATGCCTTAAGGCACACTTGTACCTAGCTGATATGCTGAAATCTTCTCCAGTACCGCCATAGGAAATTAACAAATGCTGCCACCTCGAATCCAGAATAAAAGACATTTCCTCTTTCTGATGCTAGGATGTGCAGGTGGTTTCTGTAGCCTTATTGTTCAATTGACCATGCTCTTGCTGGCTTGGAGAAAATTAAAAGTGTGCTCTCCGGCAACAGGCGGGCGGCAAGTTTAACAGTTCGAGAAAACGTTCCACTTTGTGTAAAATAGGCCAGAAGCAAACTTATGTTGAAAACATCTAAAAGATTTCCCCTCACAAAAAAAACCTTGCGGTATACACCATGTCCCATTATTTCATTTGCAGATTTCTTGTTGCCATTTTTAGTGGCGTTTTCGTTCCTTGGTTTTTCTTCTAATACAAATTTGAAAATTTATGAGGAAAACAAAATAGTGGTGTCAATTTGACAGAAGCTTCAGTATTTCAGTGCTTGAGGACAACAGCTTCGTAGAATTTTTTTTCCTCCTTTTTTTCGGGGGATGTTCAGGCCGGGGCCGATTCTATGGGAGGGTGTTTATGCGTCCTTGATGATTGACATTCAATAAGAAGTCCTTACGCATAAAGTGTTACATTTTAGTTCATAATAATAAGATATAGAGACAAACTCGATAAACATGATTGCCTAAGATGACAGCAAGGAACCACGCCTTCGGGTGTCACTAAATTATTGTCTGTCCTCCCCATGTTATATTTCTAAATTCTGTTTTGATATGTTTACTATAATATTTTGCACTGGGATTTTAACAGTATGGAATATAATGGAAGCTTGAAAGTTCAAACTTTATCCTTGAACCCTAAAATAGGAAAACAGGTGTAGATGTACTATCATTATGATGAACAAACAGTTCAGGGACATGGGTAGATGCACAAAGTATGTTTATAAAATCCATGTCGTGGCTCGTTAATTTTGTGGATCACCATAATTAACGCACTTACGTATGACTCCGAAAACCCCATAAAATCATAAACCGAAACGATTCTGTTTGTGTTTAAATTTGGATCCATCACAACTCATTGCGGTTTGTTTTTTCGAAAGAAACACAAACTCTTTTTTTGCACGTTTTTGCGGCGATTGCTGCTGCATACAGATGCTATATTTTTCTCCCCTGGCTTAGCTCTGCGTTTCCCTGACACCCCGGATGAATTTCAAACAGGATTCGGACATATGTGTGTTTGTCAAGTGCATGTTGTTGAGATGTGCTGATGTCCATCGACTAATTCTCTTGCATGGGCATCTCCGTCATTGAGATACACCGTCAGACTGCACCGACCTGTCGGATGCGCACTTAGACGTGTTTTCACAGGGATGAGTGCCGTCAGGAAAACCCCCACGAGAGAATTGACGGTGATCGTGAATTGGAAACAAAATTTGATTTTCTCTACTTCTTTTTTTTCTTCTCAAGAATTCAGTCGCGGCACGGAGTAAACTTTGAAGAAGTAGCTCAGTGTGTGTAGAACGCGAAGGAACGAGTGATTTGAAGTCTATACCCTTGAGCAGAGGCAACTGTCTCGAGCAATAAACTGTGCATGTGCAAAAACGTTAGGGCACTATATCTTACCACAACCTGACAACATCCCTTAACATCGGGAAAACGTGCATTAGATGAGAAACAGATAACATGTTAACATTGTCTGAACCTAGAAATCCTATTGCACAGCAAGGACTTCAGGCGAGCTTTTCCGATCGTCTTCGGATGGCCGGGTAGAACATCCTAGCGAGACGCCAATGTCGTGTGATGTCGACCTTTTAAACATCTTTAGCTGATCATACAATTCATGTTTCAAAACAACAACGACGACCACAACGACGAGAACAACAACAACATCAAGAGCAGCAGCAACAACTTAACAACAACAGCAACAATTAACAGCAACAACAGCAACTACAGCACCAACAACAACAACATCATCAACAGCAATTTACAAAAACAATAACGAAAACACGACAACGGCAACAACAACAACAACAGCAACAACGACAACAACGACAAAATGCCGCTCCATCCACTTGCACAGACAGAGTTTTCCTATAGGCCTACTTAGGTGAGAAGGCTATAACTTTCTCACCCACGTAATATATATTTAAACCCTTGTTCTTTAAGAAAAGATCTCCCCAGTTTAATATGTCTGAAAGCATTTAATGAAGTTCCAGGACATGCAAAACAAATCGCTCGTCAACCAGACTCGGAATCGACAGCTATCCCCGGAAAAGAGCTTCAGACGGCACTCGCTGGCCGGTCATTTACATTTTACGAGTCAAATAAAAATGTAGACATCTGTATTTTTTCTCAAGTGCATGGCTTCGGAGCGTGGAAAATCCACACTCGAGCTCACGGCTTAGTAATGACGGGCACGAACCGCAAGTTCCTTTGCTGTCTGTGAAAAAAACTGCGTCTGTCGTATAAAACATGAGCAACCTATGTTGGACGGTACCGTCTAGGAATAAGAAATCGATAACGAAGTTTCTTACTCTTTCATGAGAATGCTTGACATGTATCATGATGTCTCCCAAGACTTGGAGCATTGTCCGTGCTCCGGGGGAAAAGGCGTTATTCAAATATGCACTGGGGATTACCAAACTGCAACCGATTACATTGGGGGCTCTGCTGTGGTCGAACAGAATCGTGTGCTACTCAACTAGTGTAGCAACTTTCAAACAGTGGAGAAAACAAGTGGCCGGGAAGTGAACACAGGAGCATCCACTACATGCCGGAGGCATTATGATAAGAGAAGAATAAATAAATCCCGTTGTTGCTAAACTGAGCTGAGTCAACAGCTGAGGCAAAAGCAAAAATAATGTGCCTCCTCATATGTCCTGAAGTGGGAACACAGGACATCTGCTGGTCTAACCAAAGAGCTAGGACCTCCTTGTTGGTCTAAGTGCTGAACTGTACATTAACAAACTGCGCACTTGCTACGATATTGTGGAAATGCGAACGGAATTTCATATTTCGAATACGGAAACAACTACTGTAACAGCCAAGAGGCCGATTTTAAAATACACCTTTAATTGAGACTGTCAGTTCACTTACAATTTACAACACAGATGAAAGTGAAACTGATGGGAATCTGCATAGCTGTTTACATATAAAATTTCATTGAACAAAATTCCAGCAAGTTTGTGTTTGAGAGAAATTCTGCCAGGGTATCACAACGTCAGTTTCAAAAGGTGACGTCATGACGACGGCATCGCGTGTGACTAGTGGTAATCGGCACTGTTAATTAAAATTCGCAAACTTTTTTTTTGACAGATTCCTAAATTATAAGCCTTTGAGACAGATAATGCAAGGGCTATGCGCAAGGAACTACAGCCCTCTTACTTTTTACGATAAAAAAAAATAAGACATCAAAAAGTGGGAGCATTTTACTTACAGATGCACAGTCTTTTCCGGGAGCTCCATTTGGTCTATGGATGCGATGTCCTCGCCACTACATTCCACCGCGTACGACGGCTGTGCCTCCTTGTCGAGGGGGCTGCAAGTGCAGCCTCTTGGGCAGGGCACATACTCGGTCTCTGTGGGATTCACACTGCTGCTCTGTGCCCAGGTTGGGTTCTGGTCATCGTCGTTTTCAGCCAGCAGGGGCACGACAGGCGACATGCCGTCATACCCACTGACAGGAGGGAGCCGCAGGATGCACAGGCAAGTCAGGAATATACGGTACGGTGCCGACGTGAACACTCGCGGTAAGACCTTCATGATTATTGTGGGATAACAGAGGAGGAGCGATGAGACCACGAAATGAAACTGCTGGTGCAAGTTGTTGGAGTTCTGTATCAGGCTGGAGATAAGGTGTTGACCGTGTGAGACGATTGCTCGTTCGACGTGAACACGCAGGATGAAGCTACGTAGAAAACGTCTCGCACGTTTTATAGCGCGCAACAACCTGTCCCAAGTCCCGACAGTCCGTGACGCGACAGTGTAGTAAAATGCACCGGGATGTGTCCACACAGTGCCTTATATACTGCATATCTCTGGGGGTAAAAAAACCGTGTGCATTAATTATGTCATCACAGTCCCCGGTAGACTAACGCAGTGGAATACACATCGGAAGTGAGTGACAAAACCGTAAAACAATAATACGAAGATCGTACAGTTGCAAAAAAAAAAGAACAGATGAGAACTCGGTAGGGTTTATCGCCTTTTGAGGAGTCGACAAGAGGAGTTCCGACGATGTACCTATAGCCTACTCGCTTAGACTGCGCATCACTTGCATGTCGCCCGGCCGTATATCAGCCAAAGGAGAGCTCGGCCAATCAAGGCAAGGACGAAAATGATGCATATTCATGACTTTTACTTTACACCAATGACTGTTGCAATCACGCGTTGCGATCACGCGAAAGCGCTTCAGTCTTCAGTCAGCGTGTCATTGTGATTGTGTCAATTGAACGATCTGTCGATTTCTTAATAAAGATGTGTGTGGGGGAAGGGGGGGGGGGCAGCCTGGTAAAACTCGAAAAGGGGAAAGCTTGACGCCGACTGACTCTGAGGGCGCTGTTCAAACATGCATGCCGTGTACACAGTATAATCCACGTTTGATAACCATTCCCCGCATTGTGAAATTACGTCAAATTGGTAGTGAACACTCTGTATCTTCGGACCATTAGCCGAGATGAACGCACGGGCCTTCCGGGCCGGGTCTAGGGCGTCCAACATTTGGGGGTCGATCCTCCCACATAAGGCATTTGATTTATGCCCTCCTCTGATCTATCACCTTATCTGAGCAGGCCCGGATTATCCAATAGGCACCGTAGGCCCTGTGCCTATAGGGCCTATACGAACAATTCGGGGTCCTATACGAAATTACTGCACCCTGGAATTTGTATCCTTGTGGAGACATCTATTTGTCCAGTGCGCCAAAACACCCACACACCCACGTTTGTTTATGGCGGAAATCGAGTATTGTCTATTCCTTTTCCTCTTTCCACACGCAGTGAAAAGTGTCTAAAACGTCAGTCAGGGTCTCTCTCAGAATTGTCGATTTCACTAAGTAACTGACGCTATACAGAATGTAGGCATACATGACATTGTATAAGTCTGTCGTTCTGAAGCACGGTGCCAACCATAGGCGTCGATCGGTCGGGGACGGGGGCAAATGTCGTCCCCCCCCCCCAGTATATTCGAATACAAAATTGTAGCCTACATGTGATTTTATAGCTCAGAATAACTGATTCAATGACTCCAAACTAGGAAATGGTGATTAAAATCTTTTGTTAAACACAGAAATTGCCTCAGATCTCACCACAGAGCATCTAGAATCCATCCCCCCCCCCCGGGCCCATTCGCGCAATTTTCCGTTCCCACGAGGCTCGAAAGAACAGTCTCATTTGACTACTTAGAATTCAGCATAATTTAAAGAAAAAGTGAATTGAGGTGTAATCAAATAAATAGTACATTCCTGTCTGAGGGTGTTTTTCATTTCTTTTCTTTTTTCATTCTTTAATTGGCCTAGACATATAGTTTCACCTCGGTAGGAATCGATAATAAGGATCTTCATCAAGGTGACTGCCCGCGATTCTAATGTTTCTTCGGCACATTAATTCTGAGTGGGGACGGAGAGGTGTGGGGCAAACGTAGGCGCCTCGAGCAAAGGCCGTAAACCCCGCCACATTTACGGTCAATCATCTTCGTTGAATATTCGTTCATTCATCATTGTACTCCGTAATTTGTTTAGATCGTACTGAGGTTCGCTTTCCACTGCAAACACAGACTGATTTTTTTCCAACCAGTGAAATAGTTATGGACTCCAAGATGCTGTATGTTCTGTGTAGTTGCAAACCAGGTTTTCTCATTCCCCCTTTAAAAATGAATGCACGGGCGGGGAATGGGTTAAAGTGTCCATGAAATGTTCGTATGTTTAGTGTTCGTTCTAATGAATGTGGTTTTTGATGTTCGTTTTTTTTATTGTCTTGAGACTGAATGACTGTGGGCAATAGTGATTAGGTTCACTTTTTATGTTCCAGTCATCATGTTTTGTATTGTGGTTTTTTGTGCAGCTCTCTACGCCTCTTAAATGTATGAAAACTATTCACAAATGCACTTTTTTAAACATTAAAAAAAGGTCCATGCTTTTCCTCAACCGAGGGCGATGTTACTGTGACGTCATTTCAGGAAGATACTGTTCAGTTTAGGGGTTTTCGTCTCAAATGAACCCAGAAATCTACTCATTGTAAACATTTGTGAGAAAAGTTTGCTCATTGGCTTACTGCCATGTACTGACACATCAACGAATCACCAAAGAAAAGAAAATATATACAACAGGGAAATATACAAAATTCTAGCAACTTTTGGTGCTGAAACTAATATTGAGGTTTCTGCCTGAAATAACATCACATATTTTCCCATCAATATGGAAATTTGCATTAGCATAAAAACCAAAAGGCACAAAAATGCCCTTGAAAATGGTTTTAAAAAAAAACGAAAATTGAGAAGGAGGTTAAATGGGACACCGAAAGGTACATTTTCAAGGATTGCATTGAAACGATTACATTTCATGCATGGGCCCCTTCAAAATAGGCCTATCATAGTTTTCCCGGCCAAATTCATCAACATTTAGTTCATTTTCATAACGCTTTCATATTCACGCAGATTTCCGAATTTCGATCAAACTAGGATTTCATTTGAGATACTATTGCATTCAATTTCGTGTTTGTGCACACACAATTTCGTTTATACGGCCTGTAGGATTTCAATATTTAATTTTTCAATATGTTACAGCTATTTCGGCACCACAAGTTGCCAGAATGTTGGATTTTTTGCTGTCATGAATGCTCTTTGCTTTGGTGATTCGTTACATGGCAGTAAGCCAATGAGCAAACTTTTCTGACAAATGTTTTTAGTGAATAAATATATATATTGTGTTCAAAATGACATCTCAGCAACAGTGGCCCCTGTTGTCCGGAAAAGCATGGACATTTGTTAATGTTTAACGAAGTACACCTTTGAATAAAATTAACCAAAAAGGGATGTCACATAGTTTTCATACATTTACGAGGAGTGGAAAGTTGCATGCACAAAATATGTTCCTGAGAAAAATCCTTGTCATGACCCCTTTAATCAACGACCATTCGAAATTGATTGAACTTGTTCGTCGACAGACTGCTAAGTGCTAATGAAATTGAAAGATTCTATTTTGACCACTGAATGCTGATGTATAGGGAAGCATTCAATTTCGTTTGAAATTGAATGGGCCGGGTATTTACCTTCTGTCTAAGGTGTTCGGGGAAACCTATGGGCCTACATGATATATATATTTCCCGAGGCAGTATAGCGTTGTATGCCTTTGGGATCATTCGCACCAAAACTCATTCAGTATTCCGATGGTATCTTCAAAGGCTTCCGGGGTTTTCACTCTGTATTAATAACAGAACCTCTTGAGTATCAGTTTTATAAGAAAATGCAGTATGAACCTTATCTATGACTTGCTGAATGAGATCATAGACAAGCGATTATAGCTGGTTAGTAAAACAGAGGAGTTGACGTGTGTGTGAAATAATTATCCGGGGAAAAGCTCACCCTTTGATTCAAACAACTCCTCGACTCCTATTGGTATGCAACCGTGTC
Organism: Patiria pectinifera; assembly: GCA_029964075.1. Taxonomy (NCBI): domain Eukaryota; kingdom Metazoa; phylum Echinodermata; class Asteroidea; order Valvatida; family Asterinidae; genus Patiria; species Patiria pectinifera. The sequence continues at coordinate 18,420,839 of CM057142.1, read as the reverse complement.
CAACGCTAGCAGCCCAACCATCCTTCGTTCAAGCTAAGGATGGTTGGACAAGTCAAGGAAAACAGTGTTTGTTTTTTTTCCTTTTTTTGTAGCGGAATGAAATGTCAAGGGTTGACAACGGAAGCAAATTAGGACCTGATGGAAAATAATGAGCCTTGGGTGGGGGCATGCCATCAGCAGAGTAGGCTTCTTTGAATCCCCGACCTCAGCTTCATCTCTAGCCTCAGAATGATAATTTATAATGTAGCGGACCAGACCTGCATGGCCGCGAGTAAGGGGGGAGGAAGGAGGAATTCCACCTGTAAAGGCCTTCTGGTTAAAGCGAACGAGCATTCAAAATATCCAATAAAGCAATGACTATAATGACCACTTCTGCACTTCAATATATTCCTTAACAAAATAACATTTCAGTAGTACTAGAAGGCCTATACGTACTATTACAATAATACAATATGGAACAGTAATATAATGTGAAGGTCAGATTTCGACACATGGCTGCCTATGACGCTAAAACACAGCAAGAAATCGTCTTTATCTTTAACAACAACAACAATCGTCTTTGTCTTAATATCTTCAGCCGCTTTTTATTTCTCAGATTCCCTCAGAAGAAGAGTGATGAGTGATGAAAAATTAACAAATGCGAGTAAATGCATCAAAAACATTTCAAGAAATAAATTTCATGACTAATGGTCAAGGGTCAAAGGATTTTGGAATTATGTATTCATATTATTCAATGGCAATTCTGCTCTGTATACACGACGTATATGGAAATATGGAAATTTCAGTTTATGTGCGCGCGGTATTTTTTGGCGCGCGCGGCAACTTGTGGTCCGATTTTTTTTTTTTTTTTGGTATCAAAAGATGCGCAAAGCTCGAGGCTAAAAAGACATAACGGCTCGCGACAAAACAAAATTTTTTTTAGCTCGCGGAAAAAAAAAATGAGGGGGGGATTCCGCCCCCCTCGGCCCCTTTAGGGTTAACAACACAACTTCTCTGACAAAAGATAACATAAAATACTAAAAAACTCACTGGGAGTTTCAAGGAACTATATCCTCCCATACAGTGATATGCATAAGGACGGCGCCATGCTCTCTGCAAAATCGAGGGAACTTACAGAGAAAAATGGTATTGTCTAGTCTGTTCGAAATCCACAAGAAAAGGCTCGATACAAGTTGCCCTTGCGCAGGAAGCACAAAAGCCACATCATGCAAATCAAATGTTTTAATGAAAACATGCAAATCACTTGCAAAACTGTTAGGTACAGAAACTGAGGGCGCACTTGGTCTTTCTATAATAAGAATAAATAATGTACCCTTAAAGAGACATTGTGTCACCATAAGTTATGCCTTCGGGGTACAAGGTAGATAAAGGAGACATTTCAATGCCTCCCTAATGTCACAACTCCTATTTAGAGGCAAACATTTTATTTTCTCAAATTGGCTAGATCGATTACACCTTGTCCTAAACATAGATATATAACTCGTGAAGAAGATGTCTCCTGACGATGACTAGAGCAGGCTAGTCGAAACGTTGAGACCAAAGACAAGTTCGTAGAACTTACAGCAGGACTGTTCTTATCAGGACAAAAAACTACTTAGCAAAGTTGATAATAAGCAGGACAAGTTCTTTTCAGAACTAATATCTTCTAAGCAGTAGTTATTACCACATGGTGTTACCGCAAACCGAAACGATACCGATACCCCACCATGCAAAGCCTCAAATCTTATATCGTGAGAAGATAAGGAAAAATTGGGGCTATAGCATCAATAAAGTTGATAAAACAAATTGTGCACAACCCTCATCTCAACAAATCATCTCAGGATGCCGTCATCTGAGGATGTCGTCATGCTTGTAATGTGTCGTTATCCTGGATATGTCTGGATCTTAACAAGTGGGATGGCACTTCCAGAGCTCCGTATTTACCTACCAAAAGTGGACGATTCCAAGTAAAACCGCCTGCTTTCATCGCGATGATTATGTGTGGACAAACCTCGATCATCCGCGAATCGTTAAATACGTGCGTAGCCGTACCTTGAAGTGCCGTCCTCGTCTGTTATTTTGACACTTTTGGACTACTTTATAAATCGGTTCAATAGGTACATTACGCTTTGGCTACGACATGCAGTAATATTCCTATTCACACCAGCAACATATAATAGCGAGTGTCGAGATGGTTGATAAAAAGCCCTCTTTATCCGGTATAAAATATGTCTTGTGGGTAAAACATTGATCAGGGCAGATAGAGAGGTGGTCAAAGGAAGGCATTTACTCCAGTACCTTTTTAACAGAAGTAAAGAAATGCCTTGTGCACAAAAACACACATGTAAGGCATTTTCTCCAAGTCTCAGGACCCAAGCATTTTGACGTCCCTTCTGTAAGAAAAATATTGAATTTTGCAAAATAACTGTAGCATAGAAAAACGTACTTGTATATAGACGCCATGTGCAGGCTTGGTGATAAAAATGAAGAATATCCATTAGTATTTTCCACCTACAGTTGGCTGGTATCCATTTGGATACTTGTTATTCTAATATTCATAAGTCATTGGCATTATTATACGACTTTTTTTTCTCGAGACTTTAAAGCGGGGATTTTAATTCTCGGACGCCCATCCCCAAGACTAGTCGAGAAGGTAGTTGCCAGCAATTGATTCGGTATCATGGAGAAGCGTTGGACGCAGAAGTCGGCCTCAATCAAAGAGACCTATTTCCAATTTGGTTTCTTATTTTGTGTTAGCCGATACTTCTCAGCGAATCCCGGTAGTCATCTCCACAGGTGAATCGTCAGATCTGTTGCCCTTATGAAAATGCATGTGGATTGGATGGAGATTCAGACACGCAAGGGTGATGTGGAACCGTCCGCTTTTGCGGGTGACAATGACATTCAATCTGCTTTTTCTGCTATAGCAGGAAAGCCGATGGCCACTTTTGAACCAACGTGACAAAACGTTCGATCTGCTTTGCTCCTAGCAGAAAAGCAGATGGCCACTTTTGAACCATCGTGACAAAACTTCCAATCTGATTTTCCGGTACATGTATAGCAGAAAATCAGATTTTGAACCACCATGGCCACACAAAAAACGTTTTATCTGCTCTCTCAGAAAGCAGAAAAGTAGAGAAAAATAGATGTCTTCAAAATGTTCGATCGGCTTTTCTGGTACATTTTGTAGCAGTGGCGAAAAAGCTGATGTCCACTTTTGAACCGCCAGTGAAGGGTAAAAAGTAAAACCCGCTTTTCTGGCAGCAGAATAGCAGAAAAGTAGAACATGCATTTTAGCAAAACGTTCAATCTGCTTTTCTGCTATTCTGTTTAGCAGAAAAGCGCATGTCAAATTTTGAACCGCCATATTATGTCTCTGTACCAAGGTTCCAATTCCCGTAATAATTATGATAGAATTTGAAGTTCATTAAGCAAAATGAAGACTGACCCACTTTCGGACGGAATCTCCCAAACTGTCGAAGACAAAACTTTACAAAACTTCTTTTTTTTGGAAGAGCAACATTCATTTTATGCTTCGGAATGCTGATAGGCCTACTTTTATTTTTTTTTAAATATAAGTTGGCAATAAAAAGAAGAAAAGAAGAAGTAAGAGTCTTCTTTACTGTGTGTGGTTCTGAAAGAACTTTACAAAGAAGAGTCTTCTTTACTGTGTGTGGTTCTGAAAGAACCGGTTTTGTAACACGTTTTGGACAGTATGCTCTGTCCGTCTTCAGGAGACTGCCTGGGGGATGCTGGGCTCAAGATGGAGCGTGGTGGTGATGGGATGCATGGGGTGAAGGATCCATGATGATCACTTGAGCGGTGTAGTAGCATGCAGAAGTCAGGTGGCCTACTGTGCAATCACTGGAGCGCCCAGTGGATGTACCGATGCAGGAGCTAGGGAATTGGAGGATGCGAAAGGAGACCCAGCCCGTGACTGTGGACCTTAGAGTGGTTGGGTTGCTGGTGATGAGAGAGCCGATGTCTTGTGGAACTGTGTTGTACTCGTAGATATCGATGGCCTCTCGGATACGGCCGGGGGATTATGCTTCAAGTTAAGTGTTAAAGTTGGTGTACACGTGCAGGCATGGCGCGCTCCAGTTCAAAAATTGCGCACACTATATTCAGAACGAAGTAGGAGCGTCCCGCTCTTAATTCAAAACTTGAAATTAATTAATTGATTACTTGTCGTTAGCCGGGTTTTTTTCGTGCGATGTCTCATTGGAAAGCTCATAACTAATGTAATGCTAGGAAATTATCCATTCAATTTGAAAATCTATTTTTTTTAAGGTGTCACACCCAAAAAGCACGTATACACCAACTTGTATTAAATTTCTAACAATAAGTTTTCTACCAGCGTTTTCTACTAGTGCTCGAAATCATCTTTTTAATTAAATCAATCACTCAAATTCGGTTTACGGGCATGCAATCCACTTCTTAATGTCACAGAAAACACACGAAAAGAACTGGTGGTCATTCATGTGCTACTTTAATGCAAGCATACCAAAGTTTTCCAATTTATTTAAAGTTAATGTTGTATCAAAAGGCAATCCGAAAATGAAGACAAAGTTTTTTTTAAATTAAGAACTTTTTTTGTTGACAGTTTTTTTTTAACAGGGATGTCAATGGGTTTTTTACATAAGGCCGGAAAAAAGTGGGCACACATGCCATCCATCCGATCATAATTTTAACATACTAATCTATGATCTTTTATACGCCCTATACATCAACGAGCGGTCGTGGTTGGCTATTTTCAATAGTTTACAATCATTCTCTGAAGTTGTATGCATCAAAAGGACACTGGTACCCGATACAGTTAATAGTTCGTTCAATGTTCTCTATCTACAGTTCCAATTGTAATATCACTGTCATGAAATTCGCTGCATCATTTGTTGATTTTAATTAGTCAATGCACAATTAAAAGCTCCCACTAGGTAAATTTAATTTCTACAATGTGAAATCTACATTCAAAACCAACTACACTGTAATTCTTGGTAACAATTTATTGACAAAACTAAATGTTAACGAGTAAGTGTAAATAAAAACGAGTACATGTATGTAAATAACTTTGTACGATTTTTACTTGACAAATTTGTACAATAGATGCCCACACTCCATCAAGAAGATGTCAACACCAATCTACTGCGATCCTTAACCCTAACAGTCCTAAATCCTCCGTATTTAATATTCTTATCTTCGGAGCTACTAGATAGAGGTGCCACAGTGCCATTGCAAAATACTGACCAAAATATGCAATGTAAACGTACATTCAGTCTTAATCTCTTACAAAGTTACAAATTTGACCAGCAACTTTAAGTCAATCTAATGAGAGGGTAGAGTGACTTCTAAATAATTTTAGCTTCTATCAATGGTAAAATTTGTTGAGCCACGTTTTCGTGTTTTTTAGTCTGTTGCATAGTTAGAGTTACCGGATTTCCAATACGCAACTGACACAAAACAGACGGAAAACACGCATATGGAAAGGCAGCTTAGACGATATGCTGGGTCAACATTTCCACGTGCACATACAAAACCCACACAAAGTACATGAAAGTGCATGGCCGTGGGCCACCAACACTTCTTGGTGTTTTCTTCACAATATTTTTGAGGAAGAGATGCAAGTCGCCACCACTGCCCAATGGAGGATCGTTTGTTCAGAGAAGCTTGCACTAAACCAATATATTGGTTTAGTGCAAGTTTCTCTGAACCCACGATCTAATCCTGAGCCTTTAAAACGTTTCAAGTAACACATGTACATGTATATGTCATTCTGATTACTGATTTCTAATGAACTCAGACTAGGATTTATCAGTGTTGATCAACATTTGAAATCTACGGAGGGAGAGGGGTGGAAGGTAGGGGTGGAGGGTAGGGGTGGAGGGGTAGGGGGGAGGGGTAGGGGAAAGGGTGGAGGTTGAGGGGTGGGGGTTGGGGCGGAGGGGATTCCTATTTTGTGAAGAGCATGGAAGCAAGCTTGTTGATCTTCGCGTCTAGATTGGCACTGGTCTGTGCCAGACTCTCCTCCAGATCCCGTCTCAGTTCGACTAGAGACGGCAGTGCGTCGCAGCTTGGGATGTTCAGCAGGGTGTCGAAGAACTGCTTCCATTTGGCTTTGTAGCATCTACATTTACACACATGAAAGAACAGAGAATGATGGTGACAGTTTCTGTGACTGCGAACCTCACATCCCAAGACTGACTCTCAGTCAAAAATGGCTGGGAATTGATCTAATTTAGTCGTACATGTAAATAACATTTTGCCGGCCAACAAAGTCTGAGCTTGCAGCTCATTCAGGAGTAGCGTATTGGAAGATAACACGACAAAAATTCAAAAAGCTTCAAAGCAAAAAAATCAAAACAATTTGCTCAGTTAAGGTATGTGTAAAGCAAACCTCAGATCAGTACCAATGAGAGGGTCAAAAGCTATTTTCAAAATGCTCCTATTTTAACCAGAATTACTTTCCTGGGTTGAAATTCCTACCAAATATCCCTTACATAAAATACTTTAATTTGCGATGGATAAGTATACCTTGGAAATTCCTAGTTTTTGAGTAAAATCCATATATCTATTTTGTGAAATCCTTGTGGAGACCTATTCACCTTTAGAAATTGCCTTGTGGAGACCTTTACAATCGTTTGTTCAGTATTATACCCGGGTCTCCACAAGGCATCACTGTATTTTGTACACTGTATTTTGTACATGAGAACAAAGTGATGTCTCCACAAGGAAGTGTGAGGGGCAAGCAAGCAATGTGTAGAGTGTTGTATTATGACTGGTTCGCTCTTTTCCTCTGCGAATATTTTCTGTGTTTAGACAATTTCTATGATTTGCAGTTAGTGGTGGGAGAAATCAAAGATTTCAAAATCCGGTTATCCTATTTATTTTTTTCAAACCGAATAACGGTTATCTGATTTCACCAGAAGTTCCCATCCAGCTCACAATCATGCCAACAAAAAGTGAAGAGTGCGGTAACACAGGAAATGCCCTCCCAATGACTGGGTATAGTTTGCAGGATTCAATGACCACTGGCCCTTTACAAAAACACTCCAGAGCTGTAATGTTGAAGAAAACAAATATGGGTGGGATATTTCTGATCAGTTGAATGGGCCTGCTATTCACATATCAAGAAGACCACAAGCAAGTGAATGCAGTTACAATCAGAGACCATGAAGCAAATCGGGGGAATGTTCCCGTTGTATTCCTTAGCCTGTGTCACAAACAAATGGAAGGCTTAAATTTTTTTAAAAGGTTGGTTTCGAATATCCAGTTTCCAAAATTGAAACCAAACAGTGCATTTCAGACCAAATATTAAAAAATCTGGATTTAGATCCCACCACTACTTTGCAACGTTGTGAAAAGGCTCTTTTTGCCCCTTTTGTACTCTGCATCCAAGTGTTGTCTTTCTTCGCACAGGACAAAAAAAAAACCAATTGTTTTATTCACAGATACAGCCAAAATAAAATTGATATTTTGATTCATTCACAGATCATAATCTATTACCAACTTCCGATAAGGTCAAAATAGCTGAATAGTGATACAGCGCATAATATTAATGTCTTCAGCAAGTCTGTTCAATAAAATGAATAAATCAAAACGTCCAGATCATATCGCGACCAGGAAAAAACAAGCAGAGCTCAGACCAAAGAACAAAACAAAACAAAACTCAAATCAGATTAAATATAGAAAACTTGTTTTGTAACCCTGTGGATTTCTTTTTTGGGGGCTCAAGACTCGTATGACGGCAGTCTGTAAAACAGGATATCAAAAGAGAGAGGGGCCCCAACGTATGACAAACTGCATTAAATCATTGGCCTGGTTAGATGCACCTTGACGTATGGAGGCATTACGGCAAACGTTAAGGGGGACAGAAGCTCATCCCTTCGAGCACGGTGCTCGTAAGGAATTGTTATTGCACAGAGTCTGCAGACGAACCTGCCCCTTTAAAACATATGTCCGCTTGACAGCGGTGAAGCAAATGAGCTCTTCGGTCTCAGAGGACTGTGCCGACTACACCCAATATTTGAATATTCAATCATTCACCCAATTAGCCGGATACCATTTTTGCCAATTCAAGAAGATGAAGAGTTATGGTGCGTGATGCCATTTTTTTTTCATCTTCACTTAGTATAAGTTTGCATCTTTCAAATCTTGTTTTAAGTACAGCTAGTCAGCTTTATCAAAAGCAAAGAGAATCAAGCAGCTTGGAAAATATTTAATGAATTTACAGCTCCCTATGGAGGACAGTTGCTTTTTTTTATTGTAATATTAACTATAAGCGGGTGAAGTCTATTTTATAAGGATGTGCTTAATGCGTATTTTGACTTGGTTCAATCGGACAAAATAGAAGTTGCATCTCAGTGTATTTGGAATAATCAACATATATATGTATTGATAAGAGGCCTTGCTTTTATAAGCATTTGTTGGATAAAGGAATTAAGATAGTTAGCGATCTTTTTTTTTCTGCAGTGGTAAAACGATTCCTTTTGGAACTTGGGTACATAGAGGGGTCCAAAATAATATTATTTTTTTTGCACCAAAGAGGTATAATTTCTGCCATACCGAACATTTGGAAGAATATTTTGAAAGAGGGCTTTGCCAGAAATCAGTGTGTGCCTCAGGGATTTTCATTGAGTCATAGCGGAAAAAAAGGTATAGCATTGATAATGCAGGTTTGTCAATTAAACAAATTTGTTCCTTTTTCGTTTGTAGAATTTTTAAACCTCCAGTAGCACAGACTAAATTTAATTGTGAATTGGACATTCACAAAGAGGACTGGAGTAAGATTTATTCTTTGTCTTTTTAGACACTGTGACCAAGTTTCATCAAAATCCATGAAAGCATGTAGAAAGTTATACATTTAAAAAAAAAAAAATAACCTAAACCTTAAGATACGGTCATACAGGGAAACAGAATTTAGAGTGTCCCCAAAAACTTTGTTTAGGCGACACAAAAAATCAGATGAAAGCTGATCAGTTTACGGTACCTCTTAACATTGGAAGTATGTTTCCAGCGTCCCTTCTCCTCGTATATATTCATGTAGGAGCCAAACATCAGGCAGTGCACCGTCGCTGCCACGCCGAATAAGTCAGTCTGGGGACCAAATGAAAAACGACAAGGCAATTCATTAAAAAACAAGGGACGGCTCGATAGTGTTTTTGAAAAGGCTCAACAGGATCAATTGATATCTTCTTCCCATTATTTAGACAAGGGACTGGTTGCCGCTGGAATGCCGACTAAACGAAACTGAGGTTGCCATGGAAGTAACCGTGACAACCACATTTCAAACAAGCGTGAGCCGGAACAAGATGACGTCCCTAGCTTGAATAGAGGGTCATTTTATACATCTGGGGCCCTTAATGCAGTCGTCATCCAAGCGTGATTATGAATAGCAAACTACCTCACCCAACAAGTACATGTAAACCGTTAGAAGTCATTCTTAATGATACTTGAATGGCAAATTACAAAGTACCAAGGTAACAGGGACAGGAAAACATTACGCTTCGGACCCTACATTTGTAGACTGTCCAACTAGAAAGAAAAAAAAGGAAACTAAGAATAGATTGACTATTGAAAGGGAAAAAGATCAACTAATTTAACCAATTTTTCAGCTCTCGCAGGAGCTTCTATATCACTTGGTGGTCGGTTGGTCTGTCTGTCTTTCCCCGAAAAATTGACCGAAAGTATGGTGTTCTATAAGTGCCATCGACGTTGGTATCTTGATAAGGTACAAATTGTGCTTACTAGTGTTCCAGCAAGGCCTTTAAATTTCTGCCCATGCTGTCTCTTTACAGTTTCCCTAACACAATGTGCCTTATTGAATTTTGATAATAATAATGATAATGTGTATTTATAAAGCGCATGTGTCCACCAGTATTGGAGCCCAAAGCGCTCCAACATTACCCTGCTCATTGATAACATTACAGTCCACAGGGGTGTGAGTGACCACTGATAAAAATAGCTGAAAACAGCTGAAAAAAAGGGTAAAAAAGCTGAACTTTGGAAATTTCCAATACTTTTGTACACAGCAAGTGAGGGGAAAAAAGCTGAAATCCAAAACAAAAAAAGCTGAAATCAGCTTTAAAGCTGAGATTTCACACCCCTGAGTCCACCTAGAAAAGTACCAGATCATACCAAATACTGCAATATATTTGTGGCGGTATACCGTGGACTCCCAAAATCCAGTACCGCACAAGCCTAGTTTTGCCGATAGAAAGCAATGCAATGTCTATGTCATTGATAAGTAATCACCTGATATGTCCACGGTTTACCCGTCTGCATCTCAGGGCACATGAAGCCGTCCGTGTCGCATGTAGCCGTGAAGGTGGTGCCCTGCGGGAACAATCGCATATCGATGCTGCGGCCAAAATCGACAAGCTTGACGTGCTTGGTGTTGGTCATGATCGGGCTGCTTGCGTTGTCGTCGGTGTCATCATCATCACCATCATCATCACTGTTACAGAAACGACACACTTGTTCATTTATCCCCATTATTTTCTGTTATTTATTAGAGTAGATCATTTGTCATTTGTGCATTTGTTTCGTTTGAAGCAACGAAAGTGTTAAAAATTTAAAGGCGGGTGCTTAATATTTATCCTGATGAAGTTTTAGCTATGAGAATGCTGTACATTCCGAGAAAACAATATTCTAGGATCTCGATTTTAATTCAAAACTTGCCAAGTCATATTTTGAACTGCTGACTGCAAAGTTCTACGTGATGCCACGCACTGAATCCACGAATAATAACAACTGCGCACTAGTGATTTATCATTATACAATATTGAGCTCGTCTTTGACTAATGTATTGTTGTCGTAAGCTACATATTCTTGTATCCCCCTCAAAGTCGTCCAATATTAAACACTGTATTATTATTTTGTAGGATTTAGTCAAATTTAAACAATCACATTATTTAAATATGCGAGCGTTTTAAATTACGTTATTAAAGTTACTTAGTACGTTATTATAGTTAATAAATTATGCAACCGTTCTAAATTACCCCTGTGGGATATAATAAAGATTACTTGACTTGACAGGACTATATATAGATCCGGGTTTAACAATATTGCACTCGACTTCGACTAATGCAGTACTGTCATAGCTTGTGCAATGTATTCTTGTATGCCACTCAAAGCCATCCAATATGATATAATGTATTATTATTTTGTAGGATCCAGTCAAATATAATAAAAAAAAATCATATATTAACCCATTAGGCCCCCCCCCCCCCAAAAAAAAATCTCCGGTTTTTGGCATGGAGCTTACCCCTAAAGCGATGCAGCGACGCGTTTTATTTTATTTATTTTTTTACTTTTTGTTTTCTTCAAACATGTCAAATGTCGGCTGATGACTGCAAATGGTGCCCGACTATTAGTGCCAAAAATGTATTGGAGCCCAGAGAGGCCCCATAAAGCTTATACTCGATCGTAACCCCATCTAAAAACACGTTACAATTGTGCAGCAGCAGGATTCCAGTCAAACCAGTGAGTTTGGCGGTTTTGAGACATCATCTTACATTGAAAAAAAACCAACTTTTTAAGTTTATCGACATGACCGACGCACATGGCTACGGCGACATGCACGCATACCAGAAACCGGAGACTTTTTTGGGGGGCCTTAGTACAAGGACATCCTTCTATTTATTCCAAAACAAATTCACAAACTACTAGGTGTTGTGGGGCGGTACAAGGACTCATGGGTTAATTGATTCGGACTCACAGAATGAGCAGGAAGTTATCAGGCTTGATGTCCGCGTGGATGATCCCGCAGGCGTGGACCTGCTCCACCACGTGCAGGATCTCAATGGTCAGGAGCAAGACCAGCTCCTCAGGCATGACCATCTTGGATTTGTTGTACTCGTTGACGGCATGCAGGAGGGTCAGGTTGCGGTGGTGCTTGGTGACCAGACAGCTGCCGTCCGGGAAGACATGCATGTTGTTGGCATACATGACTGATGCCCTCTATAGACAGAGAAAAAGAGAAGATTTAAAGGATTATCTAGGATCATTTGTTGATCATAAATTGTGTTCGTTTCCAATAACAACACCACTGAACATCCTGAGAATGTGCAAAAACCTAATCTGTTGGATACTACACTTTTCGAGAAAACTTTGAAAAACCATGCACAACCTTTTGATGGCAAAACAAGATTCCGTCTTTCTAACCTTTTATTCCACAAAAATCAGTCAATTGACTGATCGTTGGAAATCACATGCATTTCTTGATTTCCTTTAAATGACAGCAAGCCAGATGGAATAATTTTACTGGCTGTTTAGTACCAGTAAGATCTTTAATCCAAGTAAGCTTTTTGATAATTAATCGGTGAGACGGCGATAAGCGATATATTTCAGTTCATGCTGTGAGACTCTTGATTTGTTGGATCTTGTGAGCAGGCTTCTCACTTTCAGAGCTTCAAAGTTGTGCAAACTTTCCTGTGCTAAGAAACATACTTTTTGGCAGTTAATTTTGTTATGTTTTTAATTACTCCTAACTCTTCTTGGCTGAATTGCGAAGGACGCGGCTACAACGTGATCGAGCCGCTGGCATGTAAAGGCGCCTTAGGCAGCCAGCCACATCGACCCATATGACCATGGAGCACAGCCTGAGATCAAAAGTGCATAGCTGCCAACTTTTCAAAATCCCAATTAGTAATCAACCTGCGCGGTCATTTTCAACTGCTCGTTTTATCAAAAGCTTTACCAACATCGAGTACAGGTACATGGTTTACATGTACACATAAATGTGCATACCCTTCTTGTTGTGAATAATAATGTACTGTAGGCCAAAAGATAATTTAAAAAAAAAAAATGTAAATTTTTTTTTTTTTTAAATGTCTGTATTTGTTTGTTGAAGTCAAATAAATAATAACAATAATAACATGTGCGCATATTGTTTTTGAGATGCATGCTATCGATGTGGAGTTTCGAGTTCGTATCAATGTTTTTACACACAATGATTTAGGGCCACCGTATGCAATAGAAATATCCCGCAAACATACCTTGCAAACGCATGTTGATTTATCTTTTCTGGACGTTGTGACAAACTCAAACTCTATTACCAATTATTCCAACCATACTCTTATTAAATTCCATGATTAAAATCTCGCACTGATGGGTCTCATCCCGGCAATAAGCGACCAAATGTGCTCGAGATCGTCACTGAAAAGTACCCACATACAGTACACACAACCACACATCCACGAGATGCACACAAATGACGCACCATTAAAAAATAGTTTTAGTCTGGTCCTCAAGTACTCCACTGCGCACACTGCATTGATGTCTATCAGGTGCTTGACTGCATTCTTATTAGACTTGTCACCAGTCCATCCATTATCGCGACATTTCGCCAGAAGTTTTCGGTCAAAAACGATACTTTACAAGTATTTTTTTTTCGTTAGGTAGAAAATGGGAAATTCGTAATGTTTTAGTGGCAAATCGTATTTTCGTAATTTAACAAACAATTCGTAATAATTACGAAAAATTAGTAACAGTTGGCAGCTATGAAAGTGTTTGATTTTCCGGAGGGAGGAAAACTGGAGGGCCTGGAGAAAAACCCTCGTGACACAGGAGAGAACCAACACACTACTCTACTCACATATGGTCTGCAGCTGGGAATCGAACCAGGGCCACAGTGGTAAGAGGTGAGCGCCTTACGCACTAGCCACCCATGCAACATTTAGCATTCCAAGATTAATGCTGATAAAAAGACAATAAATCAATAAACTCTCACCACATCTACCGGGTTCCTGAGCGAGTCCAGTCTCTCGTGCAACGTGCGACTGATGTAGAACTCCCAGGGGCAGGCCGGCTTCTGCACCTTGAGAACCAGCTTATCGTTCTCCCCACTGAGGGGATTGCTGAAGTCGGCCGTGTGGAGGGTCAGGACCGACGCCTGATAGATTTTGGCAAACGCTCCCTCTCCGGTGACTTTATCAATGGTGTACCACTCATCACCTGAAACAAAAAAAAGTAGACATTTTCCTCTTAAGTGCGAACACAAAGCTTAGTAATGACAAAATAATTTACAAATGTAGACACTGAACTTCCCATGCGACATTGCTGATGCAGGATCAAACGATTGACGACACTGGCCGATAAAAAACAAAGAAATGCGTGACCCACCACTCCCTTTAAGCAGGTAAAATTGATTTTGCAGATTATTTTGACGTTCCCACGCTTTGGGTTAGCACTTGACAAAGGTCCAAAGTGAGGTACACCCTTCGAGCAAATACATCTGAGGAATTTCAATTTGCATTTGTGTCATTGTGGAAACAAGAGAGTTAACTCAAAAGCACTTGTGGGGCCTGATCATATTTGAGATACCGCATGAAACATTAGACCACAACGTGTCCATCAACTTTAATGACACCTGTTGACATCAAACTGACATACCCTCAAAATATTTTACAGCAGATTCATTTTGTATCTACTATCTTTGATTTGAACAGCTTTGATCCCAAAACAAAATTCACTGAAAACATGAGGGATGTTTTGCTCTGAATACAAAAATAATATGCAATATGTCACACTGTGATAGGGAATGTTTTGTGGAGTTGCAGTGTGAAGCTTTAAAGGTACAGTCCATCATTTGTGATTTATGCATTTTGTTCGTTTGAAGCAACAAAAGTGTTCAATACATGTATCTGAAGAAGGATGCGCAACAACCAATCTGATGAAGTTTCAGCTTGGCTTCAGCTGTATATTTCGTGAAAAACGCCATTCTAGGATCTCGATTTCAAATCAAAAGTTGCTGAATCATGTGGGCCTGAATTCAGTGTCCGAGACACTTTCTGAATAGAGCCGATTGCAGCTACGCGATGTCGCGCACTGATCCAATGAATTATAGCAACCGCACGCACTTGTGCGTTGTGTCAACAGTTGCGCACGCTTTGCCGAATAAAAAAAACCGAACAACTAACGGAAATTTCCAACGATGTGTCTTTAGACATATCGTTGGAAAGGCCTTCTTTCGTTGATTTCTTCAAAATGACAGCATGCCAGAAAGAATAATTTCACAGGGAGTTTAGTTTCCTTACTATTTTCAACCAAGTATGTTTTTCAACAATAATTATGTCAGTTACTTTTTGGATAGCTGCAAATGATGGACTGTAACTTTCAGTTTGAACAAAGAGACAGAAAAGTGTTGGCTTACCTAATCCAACTGCCTCACTCAGCACCAGTTCTGGCATGGGGTAATCACACTCAGCATAGCCATCGTATTCACTCAGATGTCTTGGAAGGCTGTCCAACAGCTCTGCCTTCACCTCATCAGCGAAGGGATCAATGAAGTCACCGGCGACACTGAGGGCTCCGGTGTCTGGACTCTGCTCACTGGGCACCTCTGTGCAATCCATCCTGGTGTGGTGATTTCCGTTGCCCCGACGCACACTGACGTGGCTCATGTCCAAGTTGTTCAGGCTAGTTGATGGTGGACTACTCTGAGAGGGGGTCATGGGTGGGGCTGAGTGGAAGCTGGTGGTAGTAGCAGGTAAACCACTTTGGGAGGTAGAGAGTAGGATATTGCTCGTATTGAAGGATGTGGGACCGACAGTGGAAAGGCTAGTGGAGTTGTCCTTCCGCAATGCAGCCCCTGAAATGTGTTTGGATGTAGATGAGGTATCATGGACATCGTTGGGAGAGGCTCGATGTTTGGTCGACAGGCTACCATTGGCGTCAGGGAGGATGACCATCGAAGTTGAAGGGAAGCCAAACTGAGAGGTAGAGTGAGCCTTGTAGGTGGTAGATGGAAGGTCAAAACTGGTAGACAGCCCAGCCTGGATGGTGGAGTGGGTAGCATGGTGCACAGAGGACGTGCCAGCATGGGTTGCAGAGCGCGAAGTTGAGGGAAAGCCGAATTGAGAGGTAGAGCGAGCCTCATAAGTGGTGGATGGAGGGTCAAAACTGGCAGAGAGCCCAGCCTGGATGGTGGAAAGGGCACTAGGGTGCACAGAGGATGCACCAGCACGGGTTGTAGAGCAGCCACTAGCATCTGTGAGGATGCCACGCGAAGTTGAAGGGAAGTCAAACTGAGAGGTAGAGTGCGCCTCGCAAGTAGTGGATGGAGGGTCAAAACTGCCAGAGAGCCCACCGTTAATGGTGGAGTGGGTTGTACGGTGCACAGAGGACGTGCCAGCATGGGTTGCAGAGCAGCCACTTTCATCTGTGAGGATGCCACGCGAAGTTGAGGGAAAGCCAAATTGAGAGGTAGAGCGAGCCTCATAAGTGGTGGATGGAGGGTCAAAACCGGCAGAAAGCCCAGCCTGGATGGTGGAGAGGGTACTAGGGTGCACAGAGGATGCACTAGCATGGGTTGTAGAGTAGCCACTAGCATCTGTGAGGATGCCACGTGAAGTTGAAGGGAAGCCACACCGAGAGGTGGAGCGAGCCTCATAAGTGGTAGACGGGGGTTCAAAACTGGCAGACAGCCCAGCCTGGACGGTGGAGAGGGCAGTATGGTGCACAGAGGACGCACCAGCATGGGTTGTAGAGCAGTGATGAGAGGAGCCCGTTGAGTTGGTGCTGCTGGAGGCTGAGGAGCGAGCGTCTTCATTGCTGCGTTCCATGATGGGGCTGATAAGAGAAAGCAAACACAGTGCAACAATCAACCATGCGGCCAGACCTGAACTGCTTGTTGAGGACACTTACACACATGTACAGGCAGTTTTTAAACGTCTACTTTCGGGCAAAACAGGTTCCGTGTGAAGGTGTTGAAATCATATTGTATAGTTAGAATTTTCCAAAGATGGAAGCTAATATGAGGGAAAAACATCTTCTTAGAAACTGGTTTTAGCACACAAAAAAACGAGGATAAGCCATACTACTTTTTATGCTACAGTGTAGATTGATGAAACTTTTAGACATTCAAAAATATCACAGCTTGTGACGTTTTGTGGTTTAGAGGGAATCTGTGATGAATAACACTGAGAAACCATGGGTTAATCCTTGCTCTTCTAAATCCTTCAACACGCTTCCTAGAATGCCTCATGTTTATTGCATATTCATATTTTCAGGGTTGAGCAGCCACACACACCAGGGAATGTAATCTTTTGATAAGCAAGTCAGCACCCTCCAAAGCACTCGATATGAAAGATATCTAGTAGAGAGCAAGGATCAAAAAGACAACTAGCCAACCTTAATTTTTGTTGACTGTCGGCATTCATTGTGCACTCGGTAGCGTCAAAGCTCTCCATGGTGCTGGCCATCATGATGCGACTGGCTAACGGGGCCGGTCTGCCAACGTCAACCTTCGCCGAAGAGTCCTGGAGGAGGGTGGCGTCTTCGATGTCCGGTGCCCCCGACAGGGAGGGCTTGATGGAGCTGAGCGGTGGGAAGGACAGGACGCCCGAGGAGGTGAAGGGGGTCGAGGCCATGCGGGAGGCGGCCTTGAAGGCGGAGTGGGCGTCTTGGTGGTTCAGGATGGTCTCGTTGATGGCATGTTGTGCCGTCAAGTCGGACGGATTGGGGTGGTTGCCTCCGTCGATGGGCAGGGGTTGCACACCATCCATGACATCCATCTGGGAGGGGGATGTTGAAGTGGGATGTGACAGGCATTAGGATTGGGCTTTTCAGAGATTACACTGCTTAACCCTCCTGCTGTCTGAACAGTCACAAACAGTCAAAAAAATCAATCCACTTCCACAAGTCGCAGTACTTGCTTGAAATAGGATCTGACTGTTGGTGACTAGCCTGTGTAAAAGGCATGGCAGGGGAAGAGGATTGATTTTATGACTGTCTGTGTCTGTTTAAACAGCAGGAGGGTTAAGCTAAACAATACATACAAGGCCTGAAAGTTTCTACAGGCAGTTCATAACAATCGGTCACTGACACTAAACAAGATTTTCCCCCAGTACACCCCCACCCAAAAGATAACCAAAAACCCTGCTCTTTGAGGGTTAAGAAATGCCTTCCCAACTTGTGTGTCTCCAAGCTGTACCTCTTCAGGCAATTCCTGCTCATCCTCTTCTCTAGCTGCTCTCTCTTGATCCTCCAAGGACATGAAGGGGATTCCTTGGGCGGGCTGCAGGATTCCAAGCTTCTGTCGGTCGTCTGGTCTAGGCTTGACAAAATCCTTGGGCGGCCTGCCAAATGTGACAAGAAATCAACGTCCATTAATTCTAACACCAGTGAGACTTGTTTCAAAGCCATTTGCGAGTTAAATTTGAATACAATCTGGAACGCTGACTTAATCCAATGCTTTGCACGTTTTAACTTTGCATTCTCCCGACCAAAGAGACTGTTACTATATCAGGTGATTCGGGGCAAGCCTTATGCTAGCAACTCAAAGCTCCGGCATGGTCTGGTGTCTTTGTGCCATTCTCACCCACTGTGATCAATGTATTGGTGCTGAGAGTTTCTTACGTAACTATGCAAGAGCTTGCCCCGAATCATGTGATTAGCAATGGTGTCTTTGGTCTGGAGAATTCAAAGTAAAAATGTGCCAAGCATTCTGAGCAAGTCAGTGTACCAGATGTTTTTGAAACTTTAAAAACTTACATGTTTTCCTGATTGTCAAGGTGGTCGTAATCATCCTGACTGGCCTGATGACCCACAGCACTAGGCGGCTCGGACTCATTAAAAATGGTGAATGCCGGACCGGAAGTGGTTGCCTTGCTCGCAGCGGTAAATACACCGCTGTTTGAGGTGCTACTGAAGTCTGGGAAAGACTGTGGCTGAGACTTGTGGGAATCTGTGAGGAACGATATTGGCAAAAAGAAAACTTCAGATGTCACGTAAATGTTCAACAGAAAATTAATGAAAGATGGAAGGATTACAGTAGCGTCATGTAAATACTTTTCTTTTCTGATTTTTCGGCGGTTTGCGAAGAACCCGATTGGTAACTGGACAACGTTTCAAACAGTATGCTCTATTTGTCTTTAGGAGACTGTTTGAATAATTGAGTGATTGAATGCTTGTTTTTATGTATTTTTATTAAACTGATTTATAAAAGTCCCACCCACAGTGCACGCATATGTGAGGCGATCTGACAAAATGAGACTGAACTCGGCACAGGTCGTAGTGCTGGAAAATGCAAAAAAAGGAACGGGGTGATTTTTTTTTCGATTTTCAGATTATTGATACATCTTTGATACATGCATGTCTCCTACACATATCTTAAAGAAATAGTACAAAATTCTCATAATAAAAGTGTTTTTGAGGAAAAACAATTTGCATCTTTCATTCCAATTTTCAGAAATTACCCCATTATTTTTTTGCAATTTTCTCCACTATGGCCTGTGCCCATTTTGCAAGAATGCCTCACATACATGTACAATGTGCTTGTGTCCACACTTTTCATGCAATAGCTAAGGACTTGACGATGACATGACTAGCACAGAATTATTGTGATATCATTACAAGCACAGAATGATCCTGACAATGCAGCTTTGGTTTATTTCCCTCTTTTCATGCTCCGCCATTGGGCATGCAGAGCCTCGATCTGGCAACTTTTTACAATAAAAATAGCCGGTTCAGTGATCTGAACCCCGACACGGGAATCACTGAACCGGCTATGTTTATTGTGTAAAGTTGCCAGATCGAGGCTCTGAATGCCCATGGCGGAAGTGTGAAAAGAGCGAATAGCAAAGTCATTATATGTAACTTGTGTCCTTTTATTTGGAATTTGTTGTGAATAAACTTACCAGTGTTAGCAAAATTGGCTTCAAAGTCATTGTCACTCGGGGCGGAGGCTAACTGGTGTCTGGCCCCCCACATGAAGTCATCGTCATCCCCTAGGGGTTTATTCAGCATGTCCATGACCACACTGATGGCCTCCTTGGTGTGCACGGTGGGGGAGGGGCGCGTCAGGCACCCCGGGGTGTGGCTAGGGGTCATCAGCCGGCTCAGATTCAAGCCGGAGGCGTTGCGGGAGTGC
This sequence comes from Patiria pectinifera, assembly GCA_029964075.1. Taxonomy (NCBI): domain Eukaryota; kingdom Metazoa; phylum Echinodermata; class Asteroidea; order Valvatida; family Asterinidae; genus Patiria; species Patiria pectinifera. The sequence continues at coordinate 18,400,993 of CM057142.1, read as the reverse complement.
GAGGAGCCTGGCGTGGGGGCGCCGTGGAGCTCCACGGGGGTGCGTGATTGGGAGACGTTGGGGGCAGAGAAGCTTGTTGCGGCGGCGGCGGTGGTGGATCCCGGGGTTATCTGGCTGGTGCTGAGATTACTGACGTTGCTGTGATTGGATGAAGGGGTCGGCTGGCGAGGTGCTGAGCTGTTGCTTGCATTCATCCAATGGGCTAGAAAAGTGAATAAGGATCGACGTGTAAAATGTCTTACAAGAATGGAAACCGTAAAGCATATTCTGAAATAGAGGTCAAGGAACAGAACAGAGTATGGAGAGAAAAAAAAAACAAGACAGATTGCAGGAGTTCAAACTGTTCAATCGATGTTATGAATTGACATCGGGCTCCAAATGGCATTTCCCAAAGCTCAGAGGCATAAACTGCACTTCACATCAATAACAAGAATGTGATTTCTGTGAAACCCCACAACTATTTATTTGGAAAAGGTTTTGTTAGATGTACATAGGACTGAGGGTGTACAAAGCAGATGTGTAATCACTCAAGTAATTTCTAATATTAGTGTAACACTTTTGTTAGCAAAACAAAATATCTCCAAAATGCACGAGAAAATAAAACTTTGAGGTAACTGTCCAAAGAAATCAATGGGTTTTCACTATGCCTTCTGATCAGACTGCAAAATCAAGACTAAAAGACGCTGCGTTTTAGCAAATTTGCAATTAAAAAAAATATACCTTGATTGCCAGTCTCTTCATATATTAGCTGCCTTGTGACTGTAGGATCCCTGAAATGAAAAATGGACTCTACAATGATTTTCTGTCACGCCAACACTACAGTATTTTGAAAGTGTCCAGATGTCATTAGAGGGAGTGTGGCCTAGTGGTTAGCACTTGTGACTCGTGATCAGAGGGTCAGGGGTTCCAATCCAGCTGCTGGCCATGTTTCCTTGGGCAAGCCACTTCATCTCCACTTGTCTCTCTCCAACCAGAAGTATACATGGCTACCGGCATTAGCTGGGGAGTAACCTGCGATGGACTAGCATCCCATCCAGGGGGGTTAGAGATATCCCCGGTTGTTTAATGCCAAGGAAACCGGAGATAAATGCAGGACTGATGAGCTACATGTTTATTGGCTCTTGACAATACAAGATGTCATTGATAAACTTGTGGTGTCACGAAACAAATTTGTGACAACAAAATATCACAATGCTGCTATTTGTGTTCTATCCTGGTGGATGCATGTATTTTAGACCATGCTGAGTCAAACGGTTCAGGCTCTTCACTATGTACCTGGAAATCTGTTATTTCGTTTTTAAATGTTTGCAACAGACCAAACTTTGATACGGTGTGACAATGAAGCATTCAATCTGCTTCACACTATAATGAATGTGAAGGGAGATGCGGTGGAATCGAAAGGGAGAAAAAAAAATTGATGAATTTACATACAAATGATTTATGCAATAACTTTTTAAGTCTAGAGAAAAACAAATCCATTGTGCATAAGTAAAATGGAATTGCACGGGGCCGTGTTCTGTTCCTGCATGGTGAACGATGTAGCAAGATTTTCCTACCTTAGGTCACCGTCCGGTTTCTTGGTGTGAGGGACCGTTGGGCCAGTTTCATGGGACAATGGCACTGCCTGCTGCAAAGGGCGCGTCTGTTGCTGTCGGCTTGGAATCTATGATAAATATACGACCGTGTTTTACAACCTTAAACCTGTACGACTGTGTCAAGTGCACATTAACTTGCATCTCAATGAACAATTTTGTTCTAATTTATCATCTCTACATCTTTGTTACAGCATACTTTTGTTTGTTTTTTTACAGAAAATTCATTATTATCTCTTTAGAGGTTCATAAAGCTTACGAGCTACACTGCAATGCACCTTTTCGATCCTTGATTTAAAGCTATAGTCCATCATTTGCAGCTATCCAAAAAGTAACTGGTGTAATTATTGTTGAAAAACATACTTGGTTGAAAGATAGTAAGGGGACTAAACTCCCTGTGAAATTATTCTTTGTGGCAAGCTGTCATTTTGAAGAAATCAACGAAAGAAGGTGAAGGCCTCCAAGCGTAAGAACAAGAAGCGTTGGAAAAATTTCTGTTTGTTTTTCGCTTCGCCGAGCAGCGCGCAGCAAAGTTGACATCGCGACACGCGCTGTGGGTTGGCAATTGTCGGATGATCGGTGCGACATCGCGCGTAGCTGCAATCGGCTAGTGAGAACTGGTCTCGGACGCTGAATTCAAGCCTGATTCAAAACATGATTCAGCAACTTTTGATTTGAAATCGAGATCCTAGAATGTTGTTTTTCTCGAAATATACAGCTGAAGCTGAGCTGAAACTTCAACAGGTTAGTTGTTCAGCACCCTTCTTTAGATTTTGAGCACTTTTGTTGCTTCAAACGAACAAAATGCACAAATTACAAATGATGGACTATACCTTTAAATCATGAGATGGGTTTACTAAGGTTAAATGTTAAAGGTGTTATACATGCTTTTGCTGTCATTTTCACAAATGGATGGGTTTTGGGGTTAGTATTTTATAACAAATATTGTTATATACCCTATTTATATATTCATAGATGCTGGAAAAACCAAGAAAAATGCTTTCTTGTAGTCTGGTTCCCTGACCCTACATCAGACGAAACATAGCAATTTATAGACGTCCGGGAATTTTCAGGTCAAGGAACCAGACTCATTGGCTTGCACCCGCAGTGCAGTTTTTGAACAAAGGTTGTCGTCTGTTTGATGATTAAACCAACCATACATGTACCTGTTGAGGTTGTATCGCAGCCTGTTGGTGCAGCTGTTGCTGCTTCTGTTGCAGCTGCATTTGCTGCATTTGCTGTTGTAACTGCTGCTCCATCTGCTGCTGCAACTGCTGCTCCATCTGCTGTTGTAACTGCTGCTCCATCTGCTGTTGTAACTGCTGCTGCATTTGCTGCTGGACCCGTCTCTGCTCTTCCAATTGCTGTTGGTGCATTAGCCTGCAGACGGTTGATGGGAGATAACGTTGTGCATCGGGTCAGATTGACCAGGCCAAACCGACCCAAAACATTATAGATATACATGTACATGTAAACCGAATCTGAACTGAAACCGATTTGAAAACCCCAAATCCGACCTGACCTGACCTGACCTGACAAAAACTACTGCAAAAACCGACCCAAAACCGAACCAACTCGGAAAAAAACAAATTGGCTTTGGCAACTGTGTCCGCATCACATACAGTACGGTGAAGACTCATAACGTGACCTGCTGGTGGGCCAGAACGTTGTAGACTGTGCATGTTAGACTGCAAACCACACACACATTCGTGTGGTAAGTTGACATTGGTCGTAAAGGGCACAGTAACTCTGCAATAATATTGTACCGCTTGAAATTTTGTATTTCGTTTTATTTGGTTTATTTTGGATTTTCACAAGACGGCTTAACCGAACCAACCTGTCCTGAAAATCGCAAACGCAAAACTGAAACAACTACACTGAAATGATGAGAAAAAAAACCGACACGACCCAACCCGAAGTCGGGTTTGTACAACATTAATGGCTAGTGAAGAAAAACAAGATTTAATTCGAAATTGTTTGATTTAAATGTAATTTCCTCCTCGACGCATTATTGTGGGGAAATCCATGCGCCCAGAAGCAATGGATCACCAAAACGCTTGAATGTACTGTAATGTCGACCGGATCCTGGGTTTTCACACGCCAGACGAAGGAAACCACAGACACTATTTTTCAGGGTTTCGGGGCTCCAGGCCATTTATTCTTGCCACTTTCTTACACTGACCCAGCACTGACGTTACAGTGCATATGTGCATTTCTCTGCAGTGTGCTTTTTCCCACTTAAATTCCCAACATTTAATAAATTATTCTTTGGATGTTGGCCAGTCCTTAAAAATTGTTTTTTTAAAATCCCACAAGCCGGGCAGAAAAATACAAATTCTAATTTTCTCTGTCTTAACGCCTCAGAACAAATCCAATAACATCTATCTGTATACAACACAAATTTATGGCTTGTGCGTCATAGGTGACTGAAGATGGCAGACGGCCGCTCCAATGGCTTGGGCATTGTCAGCTAGTCCAGCAGCCGATTTCACAAAACTTTACGCAATGGCATAAGTCCACTTGCGCTACAATTTATTGCGCAAATTGCGCAACATTCACGCTGCGCAACATTTCAGTTATGACAATTTCACGAAAGTTTCATAGTGTGTAAGTCCGGGACTTGCGCAACAAATTATGGCGTAACTTTTTAGGTGACGTAAATTGTGGCATAGCAACAAAAAATGACTTATTTCACCAGCAAATCGTGATCGTTGTGGCGCCTGTAATTGCACAACTTATTAAGGTTGATACAAGACACTCACAGCTTTGTGTTTGAAGTAAATGAATTGCTATTTTACTCGTGACAGAGCTTGTTGAGTTGCCGCACAAGTCCGAAGAAAGTTAGACAAAATTAATTTGGCGGGCTGAGGTGAATCAACAACTGTTCGTGATCGAGCAAAATCATACACAAACAGCTGTTCTAAAAGCTATTATTATCCTCGTCCAAGATGTTTAGATTATTTAAACCGTTGCTCATTTTGGATCGATCGTAAGAGTATTGCGCAAAGTTGCTGTAGGAGGCCTACGCATGGCGCAAGTTACGCACTTTTTCGTGAAATTGGCTGCAGTTACGTAGTATAGAGGTCAGTGTGGTGGGTATGAGTGAATTAGCAACCAGTAACTCACCGTTGTTGCTGTATCTGTTGCTCCATGGCTTCTTGCTGCTGTCTGACCATGGCTTGGTACTCAGCTCGCTGCCTCTCTAGGGCTGCTCTCTCCTCTAATCACATGATTTGGAAAGAATTAAAGGGAATATACATCATTTGCAAACATCCAAAAGCAAAACTGCCAAACTACATGTATTATGAAATACCTTACTGGACTGTTAATGAATGATTGTTTAAAGCACCCTGTAAATTCGTGGCACCTGCTGTGCTGTTACTTTCGAGAATTTGAATTAGATTTGCTGCCCGAAAGATGCTCTCAACCCTTGTCCTGACCAAACCTGAATGTTACCAATACATGTAGGGCGCTGAATCCGTATAGAAGCCGTGTTGGATTTTCGCTAGTGTGAAAGGGTCCCCTAATCTTAGGAATCAACACAGGTTCCACACACAGATTTTGAATAGCGCGAAAGAGCTTTACATGTATGTCTGCTTTATTGTCATTAGAAGCCAAAAGATGGACAGAGCACACTGGTCTTTGTAGAACAGCACAAGGTCACAAAAGAGATTTAACTACATGGTGCCACCCCTTTTTCTATTGATTATCCACCATGCAAACCTTCAAGTAATAATGCACATCCGTAAAGCTCGACTTACTCGTAATTGGTTGGAACATGTCTATGTCCGACCATGGGCTCTGTGCGATGACAAAGAGGGCACCCTTTTACCTAGCAACCATGTCCCATGGGCGGGACATTTCGCTGGTTGACACGCACCGTTCCTTGTGTGTGACGCACGTACACCAGGGGATTTTGTACTATGTACACACAGTGGCCGCGCTTCACGGCAAATGAATTGCAGTCAGGCAAGATGGCGTCGGTCGGTCACCCCCAACTGTACTCTCTTTGCCGTTGAGGGGGTACTTGTGAACGGAGCGGATAGAATTCCCCTCTACTTTGGCACATGCTCACCTTCCAGTTTCCTTGCTTCGCGTCTGGCGTTGTACTTGATCGCTCTCAGCTCCTCAAATGACATCTCAGTGGCTCCGTTGTAGATCAGATGCTTGCAGTACATGGCTTTGGTCTTATCATCCCCTATGGGTTGCTGTACAGAGTAGAAATCATCACAATAAAAATTCTGATGGAAATATCAAGAAAGCCCGATCCACAAAAGGTATAATTGATTCATCACAAGTTAACTCTTTCAGTGCCCGCGAAATTTGAAAAGTTTAACCCTAAAGTGCCCAACTTCGAGCATTTTTGTTAATTGTTCGAAATTCTGTAAAAAAAAAAGTAAATAAGTTTGACTCACTAAATTTGTTGTTGTTGCTCTCTGGTATATCCTTGGTATATTGGAAAGTCAAAAGTAGTCAAATACATAGTGATACACCCTGAAACACTGGCCTGAACACAGGGGAATTCCGCACTTTTTGCAGAAAATACAAGATTTAGTGCTGCGCCCTCTCGCAAGAATTCGAATGAACAAATAAATACAGGTCGTACATGCATGAAAATGGTACCATTAGAAAGAGCGAGAGCGCCCCCTTTTGATAACATATTTACTCTACCTCGTACATGTACGAGGTTTGGCAATATTAAGTACGAACATTACCTCGTACATGTACGAGGTTGGCGCTTTTGTACTAACAAATATACCTCGTACATGTACGAGTTTGGCACTGAAAGAGTTATTCACAAATCAAATAAAAGCTCAGGTCTCAAGAAGCAGAGTATGAGCAATGACAAAGGCATGTCTTGGTCACAGTTCATTTGAATAGCTTGTGACTTGTCTTTGGACTGGATGGCTTGGGATTAACTTGCGATGACCTGTGGTGATTTGACAGATAGGCAGCACTGTTGACTGCTTTTGCTTATATTATTGGATGGACATTCTCTAGAAATACGTAACTGGGCATTGCAAGGTATAAAGGTAAACTAATTTCTTTTTTTTTAATGCTGCGTTATACATGTATTAAAAAAAAAAAAAACAGGGCATTTTAACATTGTTTCCACAATGGGTCATTCTATAAATTCGGGGTCCACTTTTTTTCCCCTGTCCCTGTTACATCTGACAACTTTGATTTTATAATTTTGATGCACCCCTTAATGCAGTCGTCCTCCAAGAGTGATTATGGCAACTGTTTCCAATCCTTTGAGATATACTACAAACCCCAAAAAAACATCAAGAACATAGCTGTTTTGGTGGTTAGCCAAAATACCCAATGTACTACCAAGTGTTGTACCACCCAGTAATAAGCAAGGAAAAATGGAGTGGTATTATGTAAATTACTGAGGAGTTAATAATTCAAAACATTCAGTTTTGGTGGTTTCCCGACAAATTCTACCCAGAAGGGCCTCACCTGGGATATATTCTGCAGCAGGTTGGAGGGTTTCTCTGGCTTGCGAGCGCTCAGTATCTGACTGCCTGTCTCTGGCATCCTCCGAGGTGTCCTACGGAAATGTATTCAAATATTTCCATCATGACCAGTGCCCAATTTCATAGAGCTGCTTAAGCACAAAATTTGCTTAAGCACGAAAAAACATTGCTTAGTAAAATTAGGATACCGGCCAAAACTCCATGCAATGTACATTGCTTGTGACTGGTATTTAGCGGTTGTTTACTTAGCATAACAATCGCATGGAGTTTCGGCCGGTAACCTGATTTTATTACGCAAGACGTTTTTGTGCTTCAGCAAATTTTGTGCTTAAGCAGCTCTATGTAATTGGCCCCAGTCATATGTAAAGACTTAAGGATCCCAATGAAGTTATAAATGTTAGCATCATTCAAATTTTCTGCCGGTGTGTCTGCCTGTCTTTCAGACACCGTGTTGACAGTTTTGAAGACCCCCATCCTATAATTTAACCAATTAACACCGGAGAATGCCGGAGAACGTGTAAACACAATCCGGTAATGTATATTCTCTCTCTTTGAAACCAAGCAAGGGGGTACTTGGGCATTGACTCCATAAAACAGAAGCGACAGAAGATAGCGATATTTTTTCCCAACTCACGTGATCTCTGGAGCCGTCTCATCAACATGAACCTTGAATGACGGCCGGGCAAAGGTGGCTAGCTGGCTGACCCCAATCCCACCACTCCTTTGCTGACGAACCTGGTCAAGAAATCATCCAAATGAAGTACGTGTATTGGAGTTCAAGATGTACAATGAACATACTTCGGTTTTACAGGACCCTCAGTTAAGGGTAGAGTAGATCATTTGTCATTTGTGCATTTGTTTCGTTTGAAGCAACAAAAGTGCCCAAAATCAAAAGACGGGTGCTCAGCAACTAACCTGATGAACTCTTAGCTCAGTGAATGCTGTATATTCTGAGAAAACAATATAGCAGGATCTCCATTTCAGCTAAAAAGTTGCAGAGTCCTATTTTGACTTGTGCCTAAGCTCAGCATCCAGAACACGTTCTCATTAACCAACTGAACCGACGAATAAAAGCAACCACGCACGTGTGCATCATGTCAACGCTTGCACACACCCATTCGCGGATTTGCCATTACGCAATGTCCCTGACTGAACTGACGAATAATAGCAACCATGCGCTTGTGCATCGTGTCAATTTACTCAAGCGACCATGATGGATACATCTTCAAGGGTTACTTCAAAATTCAAAGCAGTTAATCCTTGTACACCTACCTTCTGGCCAGCCCAGGGGCCTGCCTCTCGCACATTCTCCTTCTGTGTTTCTCTGTGGACCGGTATGTGTTCCCATTCTCCGGTCGGGGCCGGTAGCGAGGACTGACCGACGCCGGCACCAGACTGCGATGACTCATCGTCGCAGAACACTGCGAAGGACCGGCCAATTTGCTGTGTCGGCGGTGCAATGCCGAGTCCCCCTTTGCTGACTGTGGACGGAAAGAAAACATGGGAATTCAAATGTACAGTAACGCGACTCAGATTCAGATAACTCCAAACCACTGGACCCAAGGGCACATCCAAATCTCAGTGACACGGCTTTTTACTGTTAACTTTGTGAAAAACATGTACACATATTTTTCAAATGTTATTCATCAATCATCTACATGTAGTAATGGTCAAGGCGATCACAAGAGTTTTGGATCATTACTTAGATACATACATGTATATACTGGTTCAGTGGCTCTGTATGGACATTACATTTTCTTCTATAATGCTGGAATAATGCCCAAATGCATAAACTACACGTGCAGAAATCCTAACAGTTGAAAACTGGCACTTGATTGCATATTTCTTGGATTATACCTTGCTTTGCTGACCCCACTCTCTGACTGCTGACCTTCTGGTGGCGACCTTTGGCCTTCAGCTCACCCAGCTGCTCCCGTTGCTCGCCTTGGATCCCTGCCGCCTCTGCTCCCTCCTGGATCTTGCTCATTGTTGCCCTGGCAACACGCGACTGGAACTCTCTAAAAAAAAAAATAATAATAATTATATAACTGTGCAAAATTTACATGTTACAGGCTTTCAAGCAGGCCCAGATGAATAGAACAGTAGGATCAAAATTGTCCACCAAAAAAAGAAAAAGAAAATAGTAGGACTTTGGAGAACAAAATCAGGATAAAAGTAGAACTTTTTGGGGGCTTTCGGGAGTAGTTTTCGTTGAAATACTCACCCATGTCCATTGTCCACAGCATCATAAGCCTCATTAGGCATGTTCTGTACTCACAACACTTGTGCTCCATCCTCAACTAAGCTCTGGGAAGTACAGTTGCAGTACTCCTGCGCCCAAACCCTTCATTGAGTGATTTACATATGACAGTGTGTAACACTGGTATGAAAAAATACTCAATGAGATTTCACTTGTCGGAGTTGTGGGACAAAAAGTAGGAAAAAGATAGAATTTTCAGAAAAAGTAAGAAAAGTAGGAATACCTGAAAAACCTGCAAAAATGGTCCCAGTCTCCTACCTGTGTGCCGCTTCCAGCCGATCCCTGGGCTGGGCGTGGCAGGCGAGCCCCTCCCTGTACACAGCGTCGGCTTTCTTGGTGTTCCCATGTTGCTCCAGCTCCGAGGACCACGCCTCGTAGAAGATGCTCAGCTCGGTGCCGATGGACTGGTCCCGCATGAACTGGAATATCTCAAGGGGGTTGTTGAAGAAGTGGTTGGCCTGTTGGGTGCAATCACAGATGACATTGAAACTTATCCTGTCAACTGTTCGTCACCTACACCACGAAGTAACACCCATCTACATGTACATACCAGTGAAAACTAGCAATCAGAGAAAACGGCAACTAAAGTTGAACGCCTTCTAAAACAACACTTTGCGTCAAAACGACAGAGTATTTTCAGTTGGGTTTCTCGTTGTGGACACTTGATGAATTGAATTTATTAAATCTGCTGTTTTTCACTCGTCTGTGTATTAAATAAACAAGAAATGAGAGAAAAAAGATGAGTGTTAGTTCGTGAAACCGGAAAAGTTGCGAAACTGTAAATTTTCGTTTTCACGAAGTAACACTCTTCAATGTATTTAACACGAGGAAAGTGCAACTTCAGGTCAGCGCGCGCGCGCTCATACAACTTGTTACAAGAAGAGTGTTACTTCGTGAAAACGTTTTTGCTCACTTATGAGCAGAGTGCGCGCCATGCATTGCAATGGAAAATGGAACTTGAGTGTTACTTTGTGAAAACGAAAATTGTCACTTTTGCGCAAAAGTTGCCATGGATACTTAGCGTAATTATTCAAGTAAAGCTCTTGAAGCTTTGAAACTTTGTGCAATGGTAGGCCTTGATGAATAATGTTTAAAAATCAAAAAAACTGAAAATCGGAAAAAAATATGCTTTAACACGGTAGAGTGTTACTTCGTGGTGTTGGTGACGTGTTGTCTGCTTTTGGTGAATAAACACTCGTACAAGGTAGGGGCCTACATTGTACTTTTACATGTACATCCTTAACGTACATTGTACCAGTATCTTGTCCCCGTCCATTTTCGTGGCTGCCTTTTAAATTTACTTTATATTACTGGGGTTTTTTTAATCATACAAAAATATACGTTTGCAATATATTTGTGTTTATATAAATGTGTTTCCTGTAAAACTGTAGCTATGTACATGTACATGTTTGAAGCTGAAATCTGGAAGAAGCGTGATGGCTCCTTTTGGACACAAAAATATCAGCAAGAGTCAAGAAAATTCTCTTGGAAAATATGCCATTTTGAAAAAGAAAATAAATGAAAGAAATAAAAACAGGCCAACTCCTCCCTTTTTTTCCCCCAAAAACCTTGATGAGCAACTATTTTTAACTGAAATGTTAAGACATTTCAATATATTGAAGTTTTCAGATAAAAGGTTGCATGTACAATCTGAGAAAAAGGTATGTACATGTAGGATGGAAATTTGGTTGTCAGGAGAGTACGGCGATCGTGTAGTTACGGGCCTCGTTCCCAGTACAAGAGAACAAAATCCACATTTCATTTATTTGACTCACCAAACTAGTTGACGACATAAACATGCAGGTATGTCATAGATAGAGAGCAGGTTTTTGTATTTTTGAGGGAAATTTGGGGGTAAAATGACAATCACGACAAAACGCAACACGAAAATAAAGATGGCGATCACCGCGATGTGCCGTGAACATGCCAGGTGCACTGAATTGCACGGCACCAACCGTACACCGTGCACAAAAATAGTAATTTCTACCCCCCCCCAAAAAAACCTGTTCAAATCATAAAAAAAGGTGCCATTAGAATTGAGAGAATTCTGATTTAGGTAGAAAAGGCCATTCTTGAAAGATAAAAAAACACCCTTGACTGTAATTTGGTCGAAACTAATGAGGGGTCCGTAACTACACGATAGCTGATAATACACTATTCCATATTCCCCCCTCGTACCAGTTTAATCCAGCAGCTGACATAGCGGATGTCGTTCTTGTAGCGCGCCTCATCCTTGAACTTGCTCAGGCACTTCTCCAGGAGGACTTGGAAGTTACTGTCCTTGCCTCCGTTGGGGTAGGCCTGCTCCGTCCACTTGATGTAATCATCCCAGGGTTCTAAGGGGTCCTCTCCTGTGTAGCTACGTAAGGCAGCTTCCTTGGCTCTGTGGTGAACAGAAAAAGGGAATTATTACATGTACATTTGTTTAATATCTGTACATGTACAGTACCTGAACAAAAAATGTACGTATAATGTACATGTACATGTATAGCCGTATAAAAATAGGCTAAACAAAAGAAAAATTGTAAAATTATTATGATTATTTATTGGTATTAAAAACACATACAAACCAAGAAAACAGTCAAAAGCCAGAGGCATATGCCCAGAATTAAAAAGGTTTACCTACATGTAAAAACTGTGGCCCGAAGGCCTTCAATTCCAATACCTCTGGCTACACAAAGAAATATATAAATCTATAAAAATCTATAAAAATGTATTAACAATAAACACATATATTAAAAATGGCAGAGGTATAAATGCTAAAAAGTTATCGTCCCCGTTAAACCATGTAAACAAAAAAATAGATACGATTCTCCCCAAAATTAACAAAATACCACGATGAGAAAAAACAAAATGAAAATAAATAAATAAATTTAAAAAAATAGTCCAGCAAAAAGAAGGGGTAAAAAATGTGGAAAGACTTCCATATACGAAGTTCACTCAACACTCTGTGTACAAACCCTATGAGAGTGGACTGAAAAATTCTAAGTGTTTTCTAAGAAAATGTTGGTATTTTCTCACTGATCAAATTGACTTTGATGACATGAAATTGTTATCTGGGGGCTTGTTAGTCAATACAGAGGAAAATTAGTGAACTTCGCATATGGTAATCTTGCCAAAAAATGTCCCCCCCCCCATTATACTTTTATAGTTCAAAGACCCAATTATTGTGGATGTCCACATTCTGACATTAAACATTAAAAAGTTAACTAGAAGTTTCAAGATGTTCAATGCACGTAACTCGTAAGACATGAAATGACCTTACAAAGAAAAAAAAATAGAGAAGAAATAGCAAGAAACAAATATTAAAAAAAATCAGCAAAATAATTAAACAAAAGGCATGAGAAAAATGTCTAACCCCCCCCCCCCCCAAGTTAAAAAAGTTTCGTTGCAAGATAGCCTAAAAACTAAAAGACATAAAATTACCATCTGACCATGAAAAAAAAACCACTCCAGTTGAGAATTAGCAAAAAACTAAATAGCCATATTTAGCTTACACGATAACGGCATATGCCTTAAAAAAGGAGGAGTCAATGACAATGTATACATGGGTAAACTTGTACATGTACTTTGTTTTATTGTACATGTCATGATGTACAGCCCGATGTACATGTTTGCATGTAGACTTGGCCAACTTACTGTCGTTGCAGGATCAGCTGCTGATGTTGATCAACGTTGTGCGGCTGCAAAGCGGTCGTTAAACTGGTCACTTTCCGTCCGTGTTTCAGCGGCTGAACGTTCTCCTTACTAAGTTCCCACTCATCGGAAGGATTCATTGTTATTTTGAGTTTAGAGTCTTTACGTTAGATTAAAACTAAATGATTACAGAACCATATTTTGAGTGAAAATAAATCGTCGACGACGTCGGCCACTTCGAACACGGCTCCGCGGTAAAATTTTAAAAATATTAATAATCAACGATATGTGCGCATGCGCAAATACAACAAGGTCTGGTTCCCAGCGACGCAAGATTATATGTAAGTTAGCCATTGGGTATAGTGCCAGTCTGCATCGATTGGAACAAAGACGAGTTCCTTGCGCCTGAAAATGTCAGGCCTTGCTCGCAAAAATAGGTAAGATATCGTCTATTTATCAACCTTGAAGGACAAATACAGAAAATAATACTCCTTCTGTATTTGTTTCTCTGCTCTCACGTACCATTGATTGTTTTTAATTCCTTAAACCAAATGCATAGGCCTTTCAGTTTCAATTATCAATATCATATTCATAAACTGGCAGACTGGGGGTTGATTGTTTTTTGTTCATGCTTTAAGTACCTTGACCAGTTATGGTATTACAAAAGATGATCATCTTTCGTTCATGTCTTTGTGTTTGTGGTCATGTTGGTTGAAAAAAATGTAGTAGCCAGAGTTCCAGACGAAACGCCATTTCAGCGTTTGCGTACAAAGTCTATGGAGAGCTAGAGTTGAGGAAGTTTTCTAAATATTTCATAACAAAATTGGAATTTAACAAGGGAGCAACTATAGAATGCAGGGCCACTCCGGAGCAAGGTTTTTTATTTTGCTTGGAGGCGTGGATGGATAGGAGTAATAGATATGCAAACCTGCAAAAAGTGCTAAGTACAGCGAATGCACTTGTCTTCTAAGCTTCTCATGAAGGATCGGACGGGAGGGCGTGCTTGTAAATGTGTTGGGGCACGGTACGGATTGGAGTCGCGGAGTGGCGGAGGCGCGGAGGCGCGGAGTCGTGGAGTCGCAGAGACGCGGGGCACTGGAGTGGCGGAGTCGCGGAGTCGCGGAGTCGCGGAGACTCGCGCCGATAGATGGCGCAATTCTCGGCGGAATTGTTTTGAGAACGAAGCATCCGTATCCATTTTAAATGGGCTCGCAAATTAGGAAGGGAGGAGGGCGACGGGGCACTGTCTGGAGTGGCAGAGGCGTGGAGTCGCAGAGACGCGGGGCACTGGAGTGGCGGAGTCGCGGAGTCGCGGAGACTCGCGCCGATAGAGGGCACAATTCTCGGCGGAATTGTTTTGAGAACGAAGCATCCGTATCCATTTTAAATGGGCTCGCAAATTAGGAAGGGAGGAGGGCGACGGGGCACTGTCTGGAGTGGCGGAGGCGTGGAGTCGTGGAGTCGCAGAGACGCGGGGCACTGGAGTGGCGGAGTCGCGGAGACTCGCGCCGATAGAGGGCGCAATTCTCGGCGGAATTGTTTTGAGAACGAAGCATCCGTATCCATTTTAAATGGGCTCGCAAATTAGGAAGGGAGGAGGGCGACGGGGCACTGTCTGGAGTGGCGGAGGCGCAGAGTCGTGGAGTCGCAGAGACGCGGGGCACTGGAGTGGCGGAGGCGCGGAGTCGCGGAGTCACAGAGACTTGCACCGATAGAGGGCGCAATTCTCGGAGATATCGACTGCGGCTCCACGACTCCACGATCGATTTTCGGAGGTACTAGTAGGTCGACTGCGGCTCCACGCCTCCACGCAGCCGTACGGAGGCGCGGATGTAGAGTAAAGTGGCCCTGCATTCTAAACATGTAGTTGTACCTTAACAAGTTACAATCAACGATGTAGTTCTAGAAATAGATTCGGAAAAATATGTCGCAACCTGACGCCACTTTTTTCTTCATATATCATCTCAATGAAGGTCAATCATTGCAAAAATGATGATAAGACATGAATCTGGCACTGAGAATGAGATATAGGCCTACATGTACATTGTATTTCCAATTTTGTTAGGAAATACATGTAGGCCCTACTTAGAAAACGTTCTAGACTCTCCATTGACTTTGTACACAATTGATTAATCATGGACACGGTGGAAGTGGCGTCAGGCGGCAACATTTTTTCCATGGCATAGATTCATGTCTTTTCAACATGTTTGCAATGACTGACCTTTACGGCTTTAGTAAGGTGATAAATAAAAAAGTAGTGTCAGGTTGCAACATTCTTCTGAAGTACATGTACATGAAGTATAAAGACACACGTACACGTATGTACAAAGTAAGAACTTAATTTTAGGTGAACCTTTTCTAAGCTACATGTACATTGTGCATGTAACCGTTTTAATATTCGCAGTGCCACGCATGCCAAGGCAGTGCCCGGCAGGCAGTGGCTATCAACCGAACTAGCAACCAAATGGTTCTCGGACTTTATTTCCTGTAAAATAGCAAAGAAAATGAATTATATGACATCTAAGCCTAGGCCTACTGCAATAAAAAGTAGGATTGATTAAAAACATTAAAAGTAACTGAAAGTATGAAAAGAAAAAAAACAAAACAAAAAGAGAAAGACGCATTTGATCACGGGTCCTTCGCATGGTGGTTAAGCGTTGAACTAATCCAGCTACCAAAGCACCCTGGTTGGAAGGGCAGTTATGGTGTATTTGCAATGCCGTCAAGATACATGTACATGCAGGAGTTGAAAATCATGTTATGGCTGTCGTAACAATAGCCACTACGTTTAATATTCACATTGCATTCAATTTCAGTTACATGTAGGCCTGCAGTGTACATGTATGTACATGTACATCCATTGTATGTACATGTACATGTACATGTATGTACATGTATGTACATGTACTTATGTCTGTGAGTGTGTACATGTACATGTAAGTTTTATGAATCACCCCTTCGTAATCATATTCATGTCCTTGCGTACAAAAGCGATAGTCTCCAAACTTTCATCCAATGGCACTATCTGCATGAATCCAGGATCATTCTGTTGAGTAAGCCGTAGGCAGGTTATGGGCCCTTTTTGGGGGAGGGGGGGGGGGAGATAGGGGGGGCGCCCTAGTTCAGTAGTTGTCATGGTTGTGTTTTTCTGAAACAACAAATAAACTGTTTGCTTTGTGTGCGTGTATTTTTATTTGCTATGGATTATTCAGCGATTATGAGCAGTTTTACCGCGAGGCGACGGAAAATGCTGCCTCATTCAACACACGCCTGGTGGCCGAAAGGAAAATGAGGCTACCGTTCTTGGACTCGCAGACCGGGGTCGCTCAGAACAACTGCTTCCTCTGGATGCAGAAGAGGCACCGCTTTCCCGGCCGCCACGAGGGCCAGCTCTACACCTACCCGTCCAGGAGATGGAGGAAGAAGAGGAAGCCCCATCATGCACCTCTGGCCGACTCCAGCAACTTGTACGACCCAGTCCCACAGGGTGAGGCAGGCAAGTTGCAGTCCCATAAGTAACTGTTGTGCCCCAACTATACAGGGTGAGTAAAAAAAAAACG